>BDMV01000001.1:27258844-27658768 GCA_008326285.1 Oryza officinalis | reverse complement strand
TGCACCATTGGTTGCGAAAGTTAATATTTTCAAGAGTCGGTGGGCCCGCTAGAAATTTTGTGCGATGGGAAAACGAAACCGCTCGATACCACTCAAAAATGTTTTTGTGCAATATCGGAATGACTATGCCACCCTTGGTTGTGAAAGTTAATATTTTCACGAGTCGGTGGGCCAGCTGGAATGTCTGTGTGGTGGGAAAACGAGACCGCTCGATCCACTCAAAAGTGTATTTGGGCAACAAGGAATATGTTTTGCACCATTGGTTGCGAAAGTTATTATTTTCATGAGTTGGTGGGCCCGCTTGAAAGTTTGTGTGGTGGGAAAACGAAACCGCTCGATACCACTCGAAAGTGTTTTTGGACAACTAGGAATATGTTTTGCACCATTGGTTGCGAAAGTTAATATTTTTAGGAGTCGGTGGGCCCGCTTGAAAGTTTGTGTGGTGGGAAAACGAGACCGCTCCATACCACTCAAAAGTGTTTTTGGGCAACTAGGAATGTGTTCTGAACCATTTGTTGCGAAAGTTAATATTTTCACGAATCGGTGGGCCAGCTGGAATGTTTACTGTGGTGGGAAAACGAGACCGGTCGATTCCACTCAAAAGTGTTTTTGGGCAACTAGGAATATGTTTTGCACCATTGGTTGTGAAAGTTAATATTTTCAACAGTCGGTAGGCCCGCTAGAAATTTTGTGCGATGGGAAAACGAAACCGCTCGATACCACTCAAAAATGTTTTTGTGCAATATCGGAATGACTATGCCACCCTTGGTTGTGAAAGTTAATATTTTCACGAGTCGGTGGGCCAGCTGGAATGTNTGCTAACTCTTGCATTGGCAACGGGGGATCACTACGATTCATCAGTTCCACGTGAGTATCTTGATCCTACGTCGAGAAGATCGGGCGACCCCGTATCATAATATTTTCAAGAGTCGGTGGGCCCGCTAGAAATTTTGTGCGATGGGAAAACGAAACCGCTCGATACCACTCAAAAATGTTTTTGTGCAATATCGGAATGACTATGCCACCCTTGGTTGTGAAAGTTAATATTTTCACGAGTCGGTGGGCCAGCTGGAATGTCTGTGTGGTGGGAAAACGAGACTGCTCGATCCACTCAAAAGTGTTTTTGGGCAACAAGGAATATGTTTTGCACCATTGGTTGCGAAAGTTATTATTTTCATGAGTTGGTGGGCCCGTTGAAAGTTTGTGTGGTGGGAAAACGAAACCGCTCGATACCACTCGAAAGTGTTTTTGGGCAACTAGGAATGTGTTCTGAACCATTTGTTGCGAAAGTTAATATTTTCACGAGTCGGTGGGCCAGCTGGAATGTTTACTGTGGTGGGAAAACGAGACCGGTCGATTCCACTCAAAAGTGTTTTTGGGCAACTAGGAATATGTTTTGCACAATTGGTTGCGAAACTTAATATTTTCAAGAGTCGGTGGGCCCGCTAGAAATTTTGTGCGATGGGAAAACGAAACCGCTCGATACCACTCAAAAATGTTTTTGTGCAATATCGGAATGACTATGCCACCCTTGGTTGTGAAAGTTAATATTTTCACGAGTCGGTGGGCCAGCTGGAATGTCTGTGTGGTGGGAAAACGAGACCGCTCGATCCACTCAAAAGTGTTTTTGGGCAACTAGGAATATGTTTTGCATCATTGGTTTCGAAAGTTATTATTTTCATGAGTTGGTGGGCCCGCTTGAAAGTTTGTGTGGTGGGAAAACGAAACCGCTCGATACCACTCAAAAGTGTTTTTGGGCAACTAGGAATATATTTTGCACCATTGGTTGCGAAAGTTAATATTTTCATGAGTTGGAGGGCCCGCTTGAAAGTTTGTGTGGTGGGAAAACGAAACCGCTCGGTACCACTCGAAAGTGTTTTTGGGCAACTAGGAATATGTTTTGCACCATTGGTTGCGAAAGTTAATATTTTTAGGAGTCGGTGGGCCCGCTTGAAAGTTTGTGTGGTGGGAAAACGAGACCGCTCCATACCACTCAAAAGTGTTTTTGGGCAACTAGGAATGTGTTCTGAACCATTTGTTGCGAAAGTTAATATTTTCACGAGTCGGTGGGCCAGCTGGAATGTTTACTGTGGTGGGTAAACGAGACCGGTCGATTCCACTCAAAAGTGTTTTTGGGCAACTAGGAATATGTTTTGCACCATTGGTTGCGAAAGTTAATATTTTCAAGAGTCGGTGGGCCCGCTAGAAATTTTGTGCGGTGGGAAAACGAAACCGCTCGATACCACTCAAAAGTGTTTTTGTGCAATATCGGAATGAGTTTGCCACCCTTGGTTGCGAAAGTTAATATTTTCACGAGTCGGTGGGCCAGCTGGAATGTTTGTGTGGTGGGAAAACGAGACCGCTCGATACCACTCAAAAGTGTTTCTTGCGCAAATAGGAATGTGTTCTGCAACATTGGTTGCGAAAGTTAATATTTTCACGAGTCAGTCGGCCAGCTGGAATGTTTAGTGTGGTGGGAAAACGAGACTAATCGATACCACTCAAAAGTGTTTTTGGGCAACTAGGAATGTGTTTTGCACCATTGGTTGCGAAAGTTAATATTTTGAAGAGTCGGTGGACCAGCTGGAATGTTTAATGTGGTGGGAAAACGATACCGCTCGATACCACTCAAAAGTGTTTTTGGGCAACTAGGAATATGTTTTGCACCATTGGTTGCGAAAGTTAATATTTTCACGAGTCGGTGGGCCTGCTGGAAAGTTTAGTGTGGTGGGAAAATGAGACCGCTCGATTCCACTCAAAAGTGTTTCTTGCGCAAATAGGAATGTGTTCTGCAACATTGGTTGCGAAATTTAATATTTTCACGAGTCAGTCGGCCAGTTGGAATGTTTAGTGTGGTGGGAAAACGAGACTAATCGATACCACTCAAAAGTGTTTTTGGGCAACTAGGAATGTGTTTTGCACCATTGGTTGCGAAAGTTAATATTTTCACGAGACGGTGGGCCAGCTGGAATGCTTAATGTGGTGGGAAAACGAGACCGCTCCATACCACTCAAAAGTGTTTTTGGGCAACTAGGAATATGTTTTGCACCATTGGTTGCGAAAGTTAATATGTTCATGAGTCGGAGGGCCCGTTTGAAATTTTGTGTGGTGGGAAAACGAAACCGCTCGATACCACTCAAAAGTGTTATTGGCAAAATCGGAATGTGTTTGCGACCAATGGTTGTGAAAATTAATATTCATACGAGACGGCGAGCCGGCTGGAAAGTTTGTGTGGTGGGAAAACGAGACCACTCGATACCACTCAAAAGTGCTTTTGGCAAAATCGCAATGTGTTTGCCACCATTGGTTGTGAAAATTAATATTCACACGAGTCGGTGGGCCAGCTGGAATGTTTGTGTGGTGGGAAAACGAGACCACTCGATACCACTCAAAAGTGTTTTTTGGGCAACTAGGAATGTGTTTTGCACCATTGGTTGCGAAAGTTAATATTTTCACGAGTCGGTAGGCCAGCTGGAATGTTTAGTGTGGTGGGAAAACGAGACCGCGCGATAGCACTCAAAAGTGTTTTTGGGCAACTAGGAATGTGTTTTCCACCATTGGTGGCGAAAGTATATATTTTCACGAGTCGGTGGGCCCGCTGGAATGTTTGTCTGGTGGGAAAATGAAACTGCTAGATACCAGTCAAAAGTGTTATTGGCAAAATCGGAATGTGTTTGCAACCATTGGTTGGGAAAATTAATATTCACACGAGACGGCGGGCCGACTGAAAAGTTTGTGTGGTGGGAAAACGAGACCGCTTGATACCACTCAAAAGTGCTTTTGGCAAAATCGGAATGTGTTTGACACCATTGGTTGTGAAAATTAATATTCACACAAGTCGGTGGGCCAGCTGGAATGTTTGTGTGGTGGGAAAACGAGACCGCTCGATACCACTAAAAAGTGTTTTTTGGGCAACTAGGAATGTGTGTTGCACCATTGGCTGCGAAAGTTAATATTTTCACGAGTCGGTGGGCCAGCTGGAATGTTTAGTGTGGTAGGAAAACGAGACCGCTCGATACCACTCAAAAGTGTTTTTGGGCAACTAGGAATGTGTTTTGCACCATTGGTGGCGAAAGTTACTATTTTCACGAGTCGGTGGGTCCGCTGGAAAGTTTGTCTGGTGGGAAAATGAAACCGCTCGATACCAGTGAAAAGTGTTATTGGCAAAATCGGAATGTGTTTGCGACCATTGGTTGGGAAAATTAATATTCACACGAGACGGCGGGTCGGCTGAAAAAGTTTGTGTGGTGGGAAAACGAGACCGCTTGATACCACTCAAAAGTGCTTTTGGCAAAATCGGAATGTGTTTGCCACCATTGGTTGTGAAAACTAATATTCACACAAGTCGGTGGGCCAGCTGGAATGTTTGTGCGGTGGGAAAACGAGACCGCTCGATACCACTCAAAAGTGTTTTTTGGGCAACTAGGAATGTGTGTTGCACCATTGGTTGCGAAAGTTAATATTTTCATGAGTCGGTGGGCCAGCTGGAATGTTTAGTGTGGTGGGAAAATGATACTGCTAGATACCAGTCAAAAGTGTTATTGGCAAAATCAGAATGTGTTTGCGACCATTGGTTGGGAAAATTAATATTCACACGAGACGGCGGGCCGGCTGAAAAGTTTGTGTCGTGGGAAAACGAGACCGCTTGATACCACTCAAAAGTGCTTTTGGCAAAATCGGAATGTGTTTGCCACCATTGGTTGTGAAAACTAATATTCACACAAGTCGGTGGGCCAGCTGGAATGTTTGTGTGGTGGGAAAACGAGACCGCTCGATACCACTCAAAAGTGTTTTTTGGGCAACTAGGAATGTGTGTTGCACCATTGGTTGCGAAAGTTAATATTTTCACGAGTCGGTGGGCCAGCTGGATTGTTTAGTGTGGTGGGAAAACGAGACCGCTCGATACCACTCAAAAGTGTTTTTGGGCAACTAGGAATATGTTTTGCACCGTTGGTTGCCAAAGTTAATATTTTGATGAGTCGATGGGCCCGCTTGAAAGGTTGTGTGGTGGGAAAACGAAACCGCTTGATACCACTCAAAAGTGTTTTTGGGCAACTAGGAATATGTTTTGCACCATTGGTTGCGAAAGTTAATATTTTCATGAGTCGGTGGGCCAGCTGGAAAGTCTGTGTGGAGGGAAAACGAGACCGCTCGATACGACTCAAAAGTGTTTCTTGCGCAACTAGGAATGTGTTTTGCACCATTGGTTGCGAAAGTTAATATTTTCATGAGTCGGTCGGCTAGCTGGAATGTTTAGTGTGGTGGGAAAACGAGACCGCTCGTTACCACTCAAAAGTGTTTTTTGGGCAACTAGGAATGTGTGTTGCACCATTGGTTGCGAAAGTTAATATTTTCACGAGTCGGTGGGCCAGCTGGAATGTTTAGTGTGGTGGGAAAACGAGACCGCTCGATTCCACTCAAAAGTGTTTTTGGGCAACTAGGAATATGTTTTGGACCATTGGTTGCGAAAGTTAATATTTTGATGAGTCGGTGGGCCAGCTGGAAAGTCTGTGTGGTGGGAAAACGAGACCGCTCGATACCACTCAAAAGTGTTTCTTGCGCAACTAGGAATGTGTTTTGCACCATTGGTTGCGAAAGTTCATATTTTCATGAGTCGGTCGGCTAGCTGGAATGTTTAGTGTGGTGGGAAAACGAGACCGCTCGATACCACTCAAAAGTATTTTTTGGGCAACTAGGAATGTGTGTTGCACCATTGGTTGCGAAAGTTAATATTTTCACGAGTTGTTGCGCCAGCTGGAATGTTTAGTGTGGTGGGAAAACGAGACCGCTCGATAGCACTCAAAAGTGTTTTTGGGCAACTAGGAATGTGTTTTGCACCATTGGTGGCGAAAGTTAATATTTTCACGAGTCGGTGGGCCCGCTGGAAAGTTTGTGTGGTGGGAAAACGAAACCGCTCGATACCAGTCAAAAGTGTTATTGGCAATATCGGAATGTGTTTGCCACTATTGGTTGTGAAAATTAATGTTCACACGAGTCGGTGGGCTAGCTGAAAAGTTTGTGTGGTCGGTAAACGAAACCGCTCGATACCACTCAAAAGTGTTTTTGGCAAAATCGTAATGTGTTTGCACCATTGGTTGTGAAAATTAATATTCACACGAGTCATTGGGCCAGCTGGAATGTTTGTGTGGTGGGAAAACGAGACCGCTCCATACCACTCAAAAGTATTTTTGGACAACTAGGATTTGTGTTTTGAACCATTGGTTGCGAAAGTTAATAATTTCACGAGTCGGTGGGCCAGTTGGAATGTTCAGTGTGGTGGGAAAACGAGATCGCTCAATACAACTCAAAAGTGTTTTTGGGCAACTAGGAATATGTTTTGCATCTTTGGTTGCGAAAGTTAAAATTTTCATCAGTCGGTGGGCCGCTTGAAAGTTTGTGTGGTGGGAAAACGAAACCGCTCGATACCACTCAAGAGTGTTATTGGCAAAATTGATATATGTTTGCGACCATTGGTTGTGAAAATTAATATTCAGACGAGACGACGGGCCGGCTGAAAAGTTTGTGTGGTGGGAATACGAGACCGCTCCAGACCACTCAAAAGTATTTTTGGGCAACTAGGAATGTGTTTTGCACCATTGGTTGGGAAAATTAATATTCTCACGAGTCGGTTGGCCGGTTGGAATGTTTGTGTTGGTCACAAACGAAATCGGCCAAAACAACTCAAAAGTGTTATTGGCAATATCGGAATGTGTTTGCCACCATTGGTTGTGAAAATTATTCACACGAGTCGGTGAGCCCGCTAGAAATATTGTGTGGTGGGAAAATGAAACCGCTCGTTACCACCCAAAAGTGTTATTGGTAATATCAAAAAAGAAACCGCTCGAAACTAATCAAAAGTGTTTTTGGGCACCTCGGAATATGTTGGCACCATTGGTTGTGAAAATTACTGTTCACACGAGTCATTGGGTCTGCCGAAAGGTTTGTGTTGGTCCAAACCGAAACCACTCGAAACCGATCAAAAGTGTTTTTGGGCAACTACAAATGTGTTTTGCTCCATTGCTTGCAAAAATTAATATTTTCATGACTCGGTGGGCCTGCTGGAAAGTTTGTTTGGTGGGAAAACGAAACCGCTTGATACCACTCAACAGTGTTATTGGGCAACTAGGAATGTGTTTTGCACCATTGGATGCAAAAATTAATATTTTCACGAGTCGGTGGGCCCACTGGAAATTTTGTGTGGTAGGAAAACGAAACCACTCGAAACCAATCAAAAGTGTTTTTGGGCAACTAGGAATGTCTTTTGCACCATTGGTTGCAAAAATTAATATTTGTATGAGTCGGTGGGCCCGCTGAAAACTTTGGGTCGTGGGAAAACGAAACCGCTGGAAACCAATCAAAAGGGTTTTGGGGCTTCTCGGAATATGGTTGCCACCATTGGTTGTAAAAATTAATATTCATAGGAGTCATTGGGTCGAAAACAAAACCTCCCGAAACCCATCAAAGGTGTTTTTGGGCACCTAGGAATGTGTTTGCACCATTGGTTGCGAAAATTAATATTTTCACGAGTCGGTGTGCCCGCTGGAAAGTTTGTGTGGTGGGAAAACGAAACCTCTCGATACCACTCAAAAGTGTTTTTGGCAAAATCGGAATATGTTTGCACCATTGGTTGTGAAAATTAATATTCACACGAGTCATTGGGCCAATTGGAATGTTTGTGTGGTGGGAAAACGAGTCCGCTCGATACCACTCAAAAGTGTTTTTTGGGCAACTAGGAATGTGTTTTGCACCATTGGTTGCGAAAGTTAATATTTTCATGTGTCGGTGGGCCAGCTGGAATGTTTAGTATGGTAGGAAAACGAGATCGCTGGATACCACTCAAAAGTGTTTTTGGGCAACTAGGAATGTGTTTTGCACCATTGGTTGCGAAAATTAATATTTTCACGAGTCGGTGTGCCCGCTGGAAAGTTTGTGTGGTCGGAAAACGAAATCTCTCGATACCACTCAAAAGTGTTTTTGGCATAATCGGAATGTGTTTGCACTGTTGGTTGTGAAAATTAATATTCACACGAGTCATTGGGCCAATTGGAATGTTTGTGTGGTGGGAAAACGAGACCGCTCCAAACCACTCAAAAGTGTTTTTGGGCAACTAGGAATGTGTTTTGAACCATTGGTTGTGAAAGTTAATATTTTCACGAGTCGGTGGGCCAGCTGGAATGTTTAGTGTGGTGGGAAAACGAGACCGCTCGATACAACTCAAAAGTGTTTTTGGGCAACTAGGAATATGTTTTGCACCATTGGTTGCAAAAGTTAATATTTTCATGAGTCGGTGGGCCCGCTTGAAACTTTGTGTGCTGGGAAAACGAAACCGCTCAATACCACTCAAGAGTGTTATTGGCAAAATTGGAATATGTTTGCGAGCATTGGTTGTGAAAATTAATATTCAGACGAGACGGCGGGCCGGCTGAAAAGTTTGTGTGGTAGGAAAACGAGACCGCTCGATACCACTCAAAAGTGCTTTTGGCAATATCGGAATGTGTTTGCCACCATTGGTTGTGAAAATTAATATTCACACGACTCGGTGGGCTAGCTGGAATATTTGTGTGGTGGGAAAACGAGACCGCTCGATAGCACTCAAAAGTGTTTTTGGGCAACTAGGAATGTGTTTGGCACCATTGGTTGCGAAAGTTAATATTTTCACGAGTCAGTGGGCCAACTGGAATGTTTAGTGTGGTGGGAAAACAAGACCGCTCGATACCACTCAAAAGTGTTTTTGGGCAACTAGGAATGTGTTTTGCACCATTGGTTGCAGAAATTATTATTTTCACGAGTCGGTGTGCCCGCTGGAAAGTTTGTGTGGTGGGAAAACGAAACCTCTCGATACCACTTAAAAGTGTTTTTGGCAAAATCGGAATGTGTTTGCACCGTTGGTTGTGAAAATTAATATTCACACGAGTCATTGGGCCATTTGGAATGTTTGTGTGGTGAGAAAACAAGACCGCTCGATACCACTCAAAACTGTTTTTTGGGCAACTAGGAATGTGTATTGCACCATTGGTTGCGAAAGTTAATATTTTCACGAGTCGGTGGGCCAGCTGGAATGTTTAGTGTGGTAGGAAAACGAGACCGCTCGATACCACTCAAAAGTGTTTTTGGGCAACTAGGAATGTGTTTTGCACCATTGGGGGCGAAAGTTAAAATTTTCACGAGTCGGTGGGCCCACTGGAAAGTTTGTGTGGGGGGAAAACGAAACCGCTCGATACCAGTCAAAAGTGTTATTGGCAATATCGGAATGTGTTTGCCACCATTGGTTGTGAAAATTAATATTCACACGAGTCATTGGGCCATTTGGAATGTTTAGTGTGGTGGGAAAACGAGACCGCTCGATACCACTCAAAAGTGTTTTTTGGGCAACTAGGAATGTGTTTTGCACCATTGGTTGCGAAAGTTAATATTTTCACGAGTCGGTGGGCCAGCTAGAATGTTTAGTGTGGTAGGAAAACGAGATCGCTCGATACTACTCAAAAGTGTTTTTGGGCAACTAGGAATGTGTTTTGCACCATTGGGGGCGAAAGTTAAAATTTTCACGAGTCGGTGGGCCCGCTGGAATGTTTGTGTGGTAGGAAAACGAAACCTCTCGATACCACTCAAAAGTGTTTTTGGCAAAATCGGAATGTGTTTGCACCGTTGGTTGTGAAAATTAATATTCACACGAGTCATTGGGCCAATTGGAATGTTTTTGTGGTGGGAAAACGAGACCGCTCGATACCACTCAAAACTGTTTTTTGGGCAATTAGGAATTTGTTTTGCACCATTGGTTGCGAAAGTTAATATTTTCGCGAGTCGGTGGGCCAGCT
This sequence comes from Oryza officinalis, assembly GCA_008326285.1. Lineage (NCBI taxonomy): Eukaryota > Viridiplantae > Streptophyta > Magnoliopsida > Poales > Poaceae > Oryza > Oryza officinalis. The sequence goes on along the minus strand of BDMV01000001.1, from coordinate 27,648,953 downwards.
GGAATGCTTAGTGTGGTAGGAAAACGAGATCGCTCGATACCACTCAAAAGTGTTTTTGGGCAACTAGGAATGTGTTTTGCACCATTGGTGGCGAAAGTTAAAATTTTCACGAGTCGGTGGGCTCGCTGGAAAGTTTGTGTGGTGGGAAAACGAAACCGCCCGATACCAGTCAAAAGTGTTATTGGCAATATCGGAATGTGTTTGCCACCATTGGTTGTGAAGATTAATGTTCACACGAGTCGGTGGGCTAGCTGAAAAGTTTGTCTGGTGGGAAAACGAAACCGCTCGATACCACTCAAAAGTGTTTTTGGCAAAATCGGAATGTGTTTGCCACCGTTGGTTGTGAAAATTAATATTCACACGAGTCGGTGGGCCTGCTGGAATGTTTAGTGTGGTGGGAAAACGAGACCGCTCGTTACAACTCAAAAGTGTTTTTGGGCAACTAGGAATATGTTTTGCACCATTGGTTGCGAAATTTAATATTTTCCCGAGTCGGTGGGCCAGCTGGAATGTTTAGTGTGGTACGAAAACGAGACCGCTCGATACCACTCAAAAATGTTTTTGGGCAACTAGGAATGTGTTTGGCACCATTGGTTGCGAAAGTTAATATTTTCACGAGTCGGTGGGCCAACTGGAATGTTTAGTGTGGTGGGAAAACGAGACCGCTCGTTACCACTCAAAAGTGTTTTTGGGCAACTAGGAATGTGTTTTGCACCATTGGTTGCGAAAATTAATATTTTCACGAGTCGGTGTGCCCGCTGGAAATTTTGTGTGGTGGGAGAACGAAACCTCTCGATACCACTCAAAAGTGTTTTTGGCAAAATCGGAATGTGTTTGCACCGTTGGTTGTGAAAATTAATATTCACACGAATCATTGGGCCAATTGGAATGTTTTTGTGGTGGGAAAACGAGACCGCTCGATACCACTCAAAACTGTTTTTTGGGCAACTAGGAATGTGTTTTGCACCATTGGGTGTGAAAGTTAATATTTTCGCGAGTCGGTGGGCCAGCTGGAATGTTTAGTGTGGTAGGAAAACGAGATCGCTCGATACCACTCAAAAGTGTTTTTGGGCAACTAGGAATGTGTTTTGCACCATTGGTGGCGAAAGTTAAAATTTTCACGAGTCGGTGGGCTCGCTGGAAAGTTTGTGTGGTGGGAAAACGAAACCGCCCGATACCAGTCAAAAGTGTTATTGGCAATATCGGAATGTGTTTGCCACCATTGGTTGTGAAGATTAATGTTCACACGAGTCGGTGGGCTAGCTGAAAAGTTTGTCTGGTGGGAAAACGAAACCGCTCGATACCACTCAAAAGTGTTTTTGGCAAAATCGGAATGTGTTTGCCACCGTTGGTTGTGAAAATTAATATTCACACGAGTCGGTGGGCCTGCTGGAATGTTTAGTGTGGTGGGAAAACGAGACCGCTCGATACAACTCAAAAGTGTTTTTGGGCAACTAGGAATATGTTTTGCACCATTGGTTGCGAAATTTAATATTTTCCCGAGTCGGTGGGCCAGCTGGAATGTTTAGTGTGGTAGGAAAACGAGACCGCTCGATACCACTCAAAAATGTTTTTGGGCAACTAGGAATGTTTTTGGCACCATTGGTTGCGAAAGTTAATATTTTCACGAGTCGGTGGGCCAACTGGAATGTTTAGTGTGGTGGGAAAATGAGACCGCTCGATACCACTCAAAAGTGTTTTTGGGCAACTAGGAATGTGTTTTGCACCATTGGTTGCGAAAATTAATATTTTCACGAGTCGGTGTGCCCGGTGGAAAGTTTGTGTGGTGGGAAAACGAAACCTCTCAATACCACTCAAGAGTGTTATTGGCAAAATTGGAATATGTTTGCGAGCATTGGTTGTGAAAATAAATATTCAGACGAGACGGCGGGCCGGCTGAAAAGTTTGTGTGGAAAACGAGACAGCTCGATACCACTCAAAAGTGCTTTTGGCAATATCGGAATGTGTTTGCCACCATTGGTTGTGAAAATTAATATTCACACGAGTCGGTGGGCCAGCTAGAATGTTTGTGTGGTGGGAAAACGAGATCGCTCCAGACCACTCAAAAGTATTTTTGGGCAACTAGGAATGTGTTTTGCACCATTGGTTGCGAAAATTAATATTTTCACGAGTCGGTGTGCCCGCTGGAAAGTTTGTGTGGTGGGAAAACGAAACCTCTCGATACCACTCAAAAGTGTTTTTGGCAAAATCGCAAAGTGTTTGCATCGTTGGTTGTGAAAATTAATATTCACACGAGTCATTGGGCCCATTGGAATGTTTGTGTGGTCGGAAAACGAGACCGCTCGATACCACTCAAAAGTGTTTTTTGGGCAACTATGAATGTGTTTTGCACCATTGGTTGCGAAAGTTAATCTTTTCACGAGTCGGTGGGCCAGCTGGAATGTTTAGTGTGGTAGGAAAACGAGACCGCTCGATACCACTCAAAAATGTTCTTGGGCAACTAGGAATGTGTTTGGCACCATTGGTAGTGAAAGTTAACATTTTCACGAGTCGGTGGGCCACCTGGAATGTTTAGTGTGGTGGGAAAACGAGACCGCTCGATACCACTCAAAAGTGTTTTTGGGTAACTAGGAATGTGTTTTGCACCATTGGTTGCGAAAATTAATATTTTCACGAGTCGGTGTGCCCGCTGGAAAGTTTGTGTGGTGGGAAAACGAAACCTCTCGATACCACTCAAAAGTGTGTTTGGCAAAATCGGAATGTGTTTGCACCGTTGGTTGTGAAAATTAATATTCACACGAGTCATTGGGCCAATTGGAATGTTTGTGTGGTAGGAAAACGAGACCGCTCGATACCACTCAAAAGTGTTTTTTGGGCAACTAGGAATGTGTTTTGCACCATTGGTTGCGAAAGTTAATATTTTCACGAGTCGGTGGGCCAGCTGGAATGTTTAGTGTGGTAGGAAAACGAGACCGCTCGATACCACTCAAAAGTGTTTTTGGGCAACTAGGAATGTGTTTTGCACCATTGGGAGCGAAAGTTAAAATTTTCACGAGTCGGTGGGTCCTTTGGAAAGTTTGTGTGGGGGGAAAACGAAACCGCTCGATACCAGTCAAAAGTGTTATTGGCAATATCGGAATGTGTTTGCCACCATTGGTTGTGAAAATTAATGTTCACACGAGTCGGTGGGCCAACTGGAATGTTTAGTGTGGTGGGAAAACGAGACCGCTCCATACCACTCAAAAGTGTTTTTGGGCAACTAGGAATGTGTTTTGCACCATTGGTTGCGAAAATTAATATTTTCACGAGTCGGTGTGCCCGCTGGAAAGTTTGTGTGGTGGGAAAACGAAACCTCTCGATACCACTCAAAAGTGTGTTTGGCAAAATCGGAATGTGTTTGCACCGTTGGTTGTGAAAATTAATATTGACACGAGTCATTGGGCCAATTGGAAAGTTTGTGTGGTGGGAAAACGAGACCGCTCGATACCACTCAAAAGAGTTTTTTGGGCAACTAGGAATGTGTTTTGCACCATTGGTTGCGAAAGTTAATATTTTCACGAGTCGGTGGGCCAACTGGAATGTTTAGTGTGGTAGGAAAACGAGACCGGTCGATACCACTCAAAAGTGTTTTTGGGCAACTAGGAATGTGTTTTGCACCATTGGGGGCGAAAGTTAAAATTTTCACGAGTCGGTGGGCCCGCTGGAAAGTTTGTGTGGGGGGAAAACGAAACCGCTCGATACCAGTCAAAAGTGTTATTGGCAATATCGGAATGTGTTTGCCACCATTGGTTGTGAAAATTAATGTTCACACGAGTCGGTGGGCCAACTAGAATGTTTAGTGTGGTGGGAAAACGAGACCGCTCGATACCACTCAAAAGTGTTTTTGGGCAACTAGGAATGTGTTTTGCACCATTGGTTGCGAAAATTAATATTTTCACAAGTCGGTGTGCCCGCTGGAATGTTTGTGTGGTGGGAAAACGAAACCTCTCGATACCACTCAAAAGTGTTTTTGGCAAAATCGGAATGTGTTTGCACCGTTGGTTGTGAAAATTAATATTCACACGAGTCATTGGGCCAATTGGAATGTTTGTGTGGTGGGAAAACGAGACCGCTCGATACCACTCAAAAGTATTTTTTGGGCAACTAGGAATGTGTTTTGCACCATTGGTTGCGAAAGTTAATATTTTCACGAGTCGGTGGGCCAGCTGGAATGTTTAGTGTGGTAGGAAAACGAGACCGCTCGATACTACTGAAAAGTATTTTTGGGCAACTGGGAATGTGTTTTGCACCATTGGGGGCGAAAGTTAAAATTTTCACGAGTCGGTGGGCCCGCTGGAAAGTTTGTGTGGTGGGAAAACGAAACCGCTCGATACCAGTCAAAAGTGTTATTGGCAATATCGGAATGTGTTTGCCACCATTGGTTGTGAAGATTAATCTTCACACGAGTCGGTGGGCTAGCTGAAAAGTTTGTGTGGTGGGAAAACGAGACTGCTCGATACCACTCAAAAGTGTTTTTGGCAAAATTGGAATGTGTTTGCCACCATTGGTTGTGAAAATTAATATTCTCACGAGTCGGTGGGCCTGCTGGAATGTTTAGTGTGGTGGGAAAACGAGACCGCTCGATACAACTCAAAAGTGTTTTTGGGCAACTAGGAATGTGTTTTGCACCATTGGTTGCGAAAGTTAATATTTTCACGAGTCGGTGGGCCAGCTGGAATGTTTAGTGTGGTAGGAAAACGAGACCGCTCGATACCACTCAAAAGTGTTTTTTGGGCAACTAGGAATGTGTTTTGCACCATTGGGGGCGAAAGTTAATATTTTCACGAGTCGATGTGCCCGCTGGAAAGTTTGTGCGGTGGGAAAACGAAACCTCTCGATACCACTCAAAAGTGTTTTTGGCAAAATGGGAATGTGTTTGCACTGTTGGTTGTGAAAATTAATATTCACACGAGTCAATGGGCCAATTGGAATGTTTGTGTGGTGGGAAAACGTGACCGCTCGATACCACTCAAAAGTGTTTTTTGGGCAACTAGGAATGTGTTTTGCACCATTGGTTGCGAAAGTTAATATTTTCATGAGTCGGTGGGCCAGCTAGAATGTTTAGTGTGGTAGGAAAATGAGACCGCACGATACCACTCAAAAATGTTTTTGGTCAACTAGGAATGTGTTTGGCACCATTGGTTGCGAAAGTTAATATTTTCACGAGTCGGTGGGCCAACTGGAATGTTTAGTGTGGTGGGAAAACGAGACCGCTCGATACAACTCAAAAGTGTTTTTGGGCAATTAGGAATGTGTTTTGCACCATTGGTTGCGAAAATTAATATTTTCACGAGTCGGTGTGCCCGCTGGAAAGTTTGTGCGGCGGGAAAACGAAACCTCTCGATACCACTCAAAAGTGTTTTTGGCAAAATCGGAATGTGTTTGCACCGTTGGTTGTGAAAATTAATATTCACACGAGTCATTGGGCCAATTGGAATGTTTGTGTGGTGGGAAAACGAGACCGCTCGATACCACTCAAAAGTGTTTTTTGGGCAACTAGGAATGTGTTTTGCACCATTGGTTGCGAAAGTTAATATTTTCACGAGTCGGTGGGCCAGCTGGAATGATTAGTGTGGTAGGAAAACGGGACCGCTCGATACCACTCAAAAGTGTTTTTGGGCAACTAGGAATGTGTTTTGCACCATTGGTGGCGAAAGTTAAAATTTTCACGAGTCGGTGGGCCCGCTGGAAAGTTTGTGTGGGGGGAAAACGAAACCGCCCGATACCAGTCAAAAGTGTTATTGGCAATATCGGAATGTGTTTGCCACCATTGGTTGTGAAGATTAATGTTCACACGAGTCGGTGGGCTAGCTGAAAAGTTTTCCTGGTGGGAAAACGAAATCGCTCAATACCACTCAAAAGTGTTTTTGGCAAAATCGGAATGTGTTTGCCACCATTGGTTGTGAAAATTAATATTCACACGAGTCATTGGGCCAGCTGGAATGCTTGTGTGGTGGGAAAACGAGACCGCTCCATACCACTCAAAAGTGTTTTTGGGCAACTAGGAATGTGTTTTGAACCATTGGTTGCGAAAGTTAATATTTTCACGAGTCGGTGGGCCAGCTGGAATGTTTAGTGTGGTAGGAAAACGAGACCGCTCGATACCACTCAAAAATGTTTTTGGGCAACTAGGAATATGTTTGGCACCATTGGTTGCGAAAGTTAATATTTTCACGAGTCGGTGGACCAACTGGAATGTTTAGTGTGGTGGGAAAACGAGACCGCTCGATACAACTCAAAAGTGTTTTTGGGCAACTAGGAATATGTTTTGCACCATTGGTTGCGAAAGTTAATATTTTCATGAGTCGATGGGCCCGCTTGATAGTTTCTGTGGTGGGAAAACGAAACCGCTCGATACCACTCAAGAGTGTTATTGGCAAAATTGGAATATGTTTGCGAGCATTGGTTGTGAAAATTAATATTCAGACGAGACGGCAGGCCGGCTGAAAAGTTTGTGTGGTAGGAAAACGAGACCGCTCGATACCACTCAAATGTGCTTTTGGCAATATCGGAATGTGTTTGCCACCATTGGTTGTGTAACTTAATATTCACACGAGTCATTGGGCCAATTGGAATGTTTGTGTGGTGGGAAAACGAGACCGCTCGATACCACTCAAAAGTGTTTTTTGGGCAACTAGGAATGTGTTTTGCACCATTGGTTGCGAAAGTTAATATTTTCACGAGTCGGTGGGCCAGCTGGAATGTTTAGTGTGGTAGGAAAACGAGACCGCTCGATACCACTCAAAAATGTTTTTGGGCAACTAGGAATGTGTTTGGCACCATTGGTTGCGAAAGTTAATATTTTCATGAGTCGGTGGGCCAACTGGAATGTCTAGTGTGGTGGGAAAACGAGACCGCTCCATACCACTCAAAAGTGTTTTTGGGCAACTAGGAATGTGTTTTGCACCATTGGTTGCGAGAATTAATATTTTCATGAGTCGGTGTGCCCGCTGGAAATTTTGTGTGGTGGGAAAACGAAACATCTCGATACCACTCAAAAGTGTTTTTGGCAAAATCGGAATATGTTTGCACCGTTGGTTGTGAAAATTCATATTCACACGAGTCATTGGGCCAATTGGAATGTTTGTGTGGTGGGAAAACGAGACCGCTCGATACCACTCAAAAGTGTTTTTTGGGCAACTAGGAATGTGTTTTGCACCATTGGTTGCGAAAGTTAATATTTTCACGAGTCGGTGGACCAACTGGAATGTTTGTGTGGTGGGAAAACGAGACCGCTCGATACAACTCAAAAGTGTTTTTGGGCAACTAGGAATATGTTTTGCACCATTGGTTGCGAAAGTTAATATTTTCATGAGTCGATGGGCCCGCTTGATAGTTTGGGTGGTGGGAAAACGAAACCGCTCGATACCACTCAAGAGTGTTATTGGCAAAATTGGAATATGTTTGCGAGCATTGGTTGTGAAAATTAACATTCAGACGAGACGGCAGGCCGGCTGAAAAGTTTGTGTGGTAGGAAAACGAGACCGCTCGATACCACTCAAATGTGCTTTTGGCAATATCGGAATGTGTTTGCCACCATTGGTTGTGTAAATTAATATTCACACGAGTCATTGGGCCAATTGGAATGTTTGTGTGGTGGGAAATCGAGACCGCTCGATACCACTCAAAAGTGTTTTTTGGGCAACTAGGAATGTGTTTTGAACCATTGGTTGCGAAAGTTAATATTTTCACGAGTCGGTGGGCCAGCTGGAATGTTTAGTGTGGTAGGAAAACGAGACCGCTCGATACCACTCAAAAATGTTTTTGGGCAACTAGGAATGTGTTTTGCACCATTGGTTGCGAAAATTAATATTTTCACGAGTCGGTGTGCCCGCTGGAAAGTTTGTGTGGTGGGAAAACGAAACCTCTCGATACCACTCAAAAGTGTTTTTGGCAAAATCGAAATGTGTTTGCACCGTTGGTTGTGAAAATTAATTTTCACACGAGTCATTGGGCCAATTGGAATGTTTGTGTGGTGGGAAAACGAGACCGCTCGATACCACTCAAAAGTGTTTTTTGGGCAACTAGGAATGTGTTTTGCACCATTGGTTGCGGAATTTAATATTTTCACGAGTCGGTGGGCCAGCTGGAATGTTTAGTGTGGTGGGAAAACGAGATCGCTCGATACAACTCAAAAGTGTTTTTGGGCAACTAGGAATATGTTTTGCACCATTGGTTGCGAATGTTAATATTTTCATGAGTCGGTGGGCCCGCTTGATAGTTTGTGTGCTGGGAAAACGAAACCGCTCGATACCACTCAAGACTGTTATTGGCAAAATTGGAATATGTTTGCGAGCATTGGTTCTGAAAATTAATATTCAGACGAGACGGCGGGCCGGCTGAAAAGTTTGTGTGGTAGGAAAATGAGACCGCTCGATACCACTCAAATGTGCTTTTGGCAATATCGAAATGTGTTTGCCACCATTGGTTGTGTAAATTAATATTCACACGAGTCGGTGGGCCAGCTGGAATATTTGTGTGGTGGGAAAACGATACCGCTCCAGACCACTCAAAAGTATTTTTGGGCAACTAGGAATGTGTTTTGCACCATTGGTTGCGAAAATTAATATTTTCACGAGTCGGTGTGCCCACTGGAAAGTTTGTGTGGTGGGAAAAGGAAACCTCTCGATACCACTCAAAAGTGTTTTTGGCAAAATCGGAATTTGTTTGGACCGTTGGTTGTGAAAATTAATATTCACACGAGTCATTGGGCCAATTGGAATGTTTGTGTGGTGGGAAAACGAGACTGCTCGATACCACTCAAAAGTGTTTTTTGGGCAACTAGGAATGTGTTTTGCACCATTGGTTGCGAAAGTTAATATTTTCACGAGTCGGTGGGCCAGCTGGAATGTTTAGTGTGGTAGGAAAACGAGACCACTCGATTCCACTCAAAAGTGTTTTGGGGCAACTAGGAATGTGTTTTGCGCCATTGGTGGCGAAAGTTAAAATTTTCACGAGTCGGTGGGCCCGCTGGAAAGTATGTGTGGTGGGAAAACGAAACCGCTCGATACCAGTCAAAAGTGTTATTGGCAATATCGGAATGTGTTTGCCACCATTGGTTGTGAAAATTAATGTTCACACGAGTCGGTGGGCTAGCTGAAAAGTTTGTGTGGTGGGAAAACGAAACCGCTCGATAGCACTGAAAAGTGTTTTTGGCAAAATCGGAATGTGTTTGCACCATTGGTTGTTAAAATTAATACTCACACGAGTCATTGGGCCAGCTGGAATGTTTGTGTGGTGGGAAAACGAGACCGCTCCATACCACTCAAAAGTGTTTTTGGGCAACTAGGAATGTGTTTTGCACCATTGGTGGCGAAAGTTAAAATTTTCGCGAGTCGGTGGGCCCACTGGAAAGTATGTGTGGTGGGAAAACGAAACCGCTCGATACCAGTCAAAAGTGTTATTGGCAATATCGGAATGTGCTTGCCACCATTGGTTGTGAAAATTAATGTTCACACGAGTCGGTGGGCTAGCTGAAAAGTTTGTGTGGTGGGAAAACGAAACCGCTCGATAGACTCAAAAGTGTTTTTGGCAAAATCGGAATGTGTTTGCACCATTGGTTGTGAAAATTAATACTCACACGAGTCATTGGGCCAGCTGGAATGTTTGTGTGGTGGGAAAACGAGACCGCTCCATACCACTCAAAAGTGTTTTTGGGCAACTAGGAATGTGTTTTGCACCATTGGTGGCGAAAGTTAAAATTTTCAGCGAGTCGGTGGGCCCACTGGAAAGTATGTGTGGTGGGAAAACGAAACCGCTCGATACCAGTCAAAAGTGTTATTGGCAATATCGGAATGTGTTGGCCACCATTGGTTGTGAAAATTAATGTTCACACGAGTCGGTGGGCTAGCTGAAAAGTTTGTGTGGTGGGAAAACGAAACCGCTCGATAGGACTCAAAAGTGTTTTTGGGCAAAATCGGAATGTGTTTGCACCATTGGTTGTGAAAATTAATACTCACACGAGTCATTGGGCCAGCTGGAATGTTTGTGTGGTGGGAAAACGAGACCGCTCCATACCACTAAAAGTGTTTTTGGCAACTAGGAATGTGTTTTGCACCATTGGTGGCGAAAGTTAAAATTTTCACGAGTCGGTGGGCCCACTGGAAAGTATGTGTGGTGGGAAAACGAAACCGCTCGATACCAGTCAAAAGTGTTTTGGCAATATCGGAATGTGTTTGCCACCATTGGTTGTGAAAATTAATGTTCACACGAGTCGGTGGGCTAGCTGAAAAGTTTGTGTGGTGGGAAACACGAAACCGCTCGATAGCACTAAAAGTGTTTTTGGCAAAATCGGAATGTGTTTGCACCATTGGTTGTGAAAATTAATACTCACACGAGTCATTGGGCCAGCTGGAATGTTTGTGTGGTGGGAAAACGAGACCGCTCCATACCACTCAAAAGTTTTTTGGGCAACTAGGAATGTGTTTTGCACCATTGGTGGCGAAAGTTAAAATTTTCGCGAGTCGTGGGCCCACTGGAAAGTATGTGTGGTGGGAAAACGAAACCGCTCGATACCGGTCAAAAGTGTTATTGGCAATATCGGAATGTGTTTGCCACCATTGGTTGTGAAAATTAATGTTCATTCGAGTCGGTGGGCTAGCTGAAAAGTTTGTGTGGTGGGAAAACGAAACGCTCGATAGCACTCAAAAGTGTTTTTGGCAAAATCGGAATGTGTTTGCACCATTGGTTGTGAAAATTAATACTCACACGAGTCATTGGGCCAGCTGGAATGTTTGTGTGGTGGGAAAACGAGACCGCTCCATACCACTCAAAAGTGTTTTTGGGCAACTAGGAATGTGTTTTGCACCATTGGTGGCGAAAGTTAAAATTTTCACGAGTCGGTGGGCCCACTGGAAAGTATGTGTGGTGGGAAAACGAAACCGCTCGATACCAGCAAAAGTGTTATTGGCAATATCGGAATGTGTTTGCCACCATTGGTTGTGAAAATTAATGTTCACACGAGTCGGTGGGCTAGCTGAAAAGTTTGTGTGGTGGGAAAACGAAACCGCTCGATAGGACTCAAAAGTGTTTTTGGCAAAATCGGAATGTGTTTGCACCATTGGTTGTGAAAATTAATACTCACACGAGTCATTGGGCCAGCTGGAATGTTTGTGTGGTGGGAAAACGAGACCGCTCCATACCACTCAAAAGTTTTTTGGGCAACTAGGAATGTGTTTTGCACCATTGGTGGCGAAAGTTAAAATTTTCCGAGTCGTGGGGCCACTGGAAAGTATGTGTGGTGGGAAAACGAAACCGCTCGATACGGTCAAAAGTGTTATTGGCAATATCGGAATGTGTTTGCCACCATTGGTTGTGAAAATTAATGTTCACGAGTCGGTGGGCTAGCTGAAAAGTTTGTGTGGTGGGAAAACGAAACCGCTCGATAGCACTCAAAAGTGTTTTTGGCAAAATCGGAATGTGTTTGCACCATTGGTTGTGAAAATTAATACTCACACGAGTCATTGGGCCAGCTGGAATGTTTGTGTGGTGGGAAAACGAGACCGCTCCATACCACTCAAAAGTGTTTTTTGGGCAACTAGGAATTGTGTTTTGCACCATTGGTGGCGAAAGTTAAAATTTTCACGAGTCGGTGGGCCCACTGGAAAGTATGTGTGGTGGGAAAACGAAACCGCTCGATACCAGTCAAAAGTGTTATTGGCAATATCGGAATGTGTTTGCCACCATTGGTTGTGAAAATTAATGTTCACACGAGTCGGTGGGCTAGCTGAAAAGTTTGTGTGGTGGGAAAACGAAACCGCTCGATAGGACTCAAAAGTGTTTTTGGCAAAATCGGAATGTGTTTGCACCATTGGTTGTGAAAATTAATACTCACACGAGTCATTGGGCCAGCTGGAATGTTTGTGTGGTGGGAAAACGAGACCGCTCCATACCACTTAAAAGTGTTTTTGGGCAACTAGGAATGTGTTTTGCACCATTGGTGGCGAAAGTTAATATTTTCACGAGTCGGTGGGTCCGCTAGAAAGTTTGTGTGGTGGCAAAACAAAACCGCTCGATTCCAGTCAAAAGTGTTATTGGCAATATCGGAATGTGTTTGCTACCATTGGTTGTGAAAATTAATGTTCACACGAGTCGGTGGGCCAGCTGAAAAGTTTGTGTGGTGGGAAAACGAGACCGCTCCGTACCACTCAAAAGTGTTTTTGGACAACTAGGAATGTGTTTTGAACCATTGGTTGTGAAAGTTAATAATTTCACGAGTCGGTGGGCCAGCTAGAATGTTTAGTGTGGTGGGAAAACGAGACCGCTCGATACCACTCAAAAGTGTTTTTGGGCAACTAGGAATATGTTTTGCACCATTGGTTGGGAAAGTTAATATTTTCATGAGTCGGTGGGCCCGCTTGAAAGTTTGTGTGCTGGGAAAACGAAACCGGTCGATACCACTCAAGAGTGTTATTGGCAAAATTGGAATATGTTTGCTGGCATTGGTTGTGAAAATTAATATTCAGACGAGACGGCAGGCCGGCTGAAAAGTTTGTGTGGTAGGAAAACGAGACCGCTCGATACCACTCAAAACTGCTTTCGGCAATATAGGAATGTGTTTGCCACCATTGGTTGTGAAAATTAATATTCACACGACTCGGTGGGCCAGCTGGAATGTTTGTGGGGTGGGAAAACGAGACCGCTCGATACCACTCAAAAGTATTTTTGGGCAACTAGGAATGTGTTTGGCACCATTGGTTGCGAAAGTTAATATTTTCACGAGTCGGTGGGCCAACTGGAATGTTTAGTGCGGTGGGAAAACAAGACCGCTCGATACCACTCAAAAGTGTTTTTGGGCAACTAGTAATGTGTTTTGCACCGTTGGTTGCGAAAATTAATATTTTCACGAGTCAGTGTGCCCGCTGGGAAGTTTGTGTGGTGGGAAAACGAAACCTCTCGATACCACTCAAAAGTTTTTTTGGCAAAATCGGAATGTGTTTGCACCGTTGGTTGTGAAAATTAATATTCACACGAGTCATTAGGCCATTTGGAATGTTTGTGTGGTGAGAAAACGAGACCGCTCGATACCACTCAAAAGTGTTTTTTGGGCAACTAGGAATGTGTTTTGCACCATTGGTTGCGAAAGTTAATATTTTCACGAGTCGGTGGGCCAGCTGGAATGTTTAGTGTGATAGGAAAACGAGACCGCTCGATACCACTCAAAAGTGTTTTTGGGAAACTAGGAATGTGTTTTGCACCATTGGTGGCGAAAGTTAAAATTTTCACGAGTCGGTGGACCCGCTGGAAAGTTTGTGTGGCGGGAAAACGAAACCGCTCGATACCAGTCAAAAGTGTTATTGACAATATCGGAACGTGTTTGCCACCATTGGTTGTGAAAATTAATGTTCACACGAGTCGGTGGGCTAGCTGAAAAGTTTGTGTGGTGGGAAAACGAAACCGCTCGAACCACTCAAAAGTGTTTTTGGCAAAATCGGAATGTGTTTGCACCATTGGTTGTGAAAATTAATATTCACACGAGTCATTGGGACAACTGGAATGTTTGTGTGGTGGGAAAACGAGACTGCTCCATACCGCTAAAAAGTGTTTTTGGGCTACTAGGAATGTGTTTTGTACCATTTTTTGCGAAAGTTAATTTTTTTCACGAGTCGGTGGGCCAGCTGGAATGTTTAGTGTGGTGGGAAAACGAGACCGCTCGATACAACTCAAAAGTGTTTTTGGGCAACTAGGAATATGTTTTGCACCATTGGTTGCAAAAGTTAATATTTTCATGAGTCGGTGGGCCCGCTTGAAAGTTTGTGTGCTGGGAAAACGAAACCGCTCGATACCACTCAAGAGTGTCATTGGCAAAATTGGAATATGTTTGCGAGCATTGGTTGTGAAAATTAATATTCAGACAAGACGGCGGGCCGGCTGAAAAGTTTGTGTGGTAGGAAAACGAGACCGCTCGATACCACTCAAAAGTGCTTTTGGCAATATTGGAATGTGTTTGCCACCATTGGTTGTGAAAATTAATATTCACACGAGTCGGTGGGCCAGCTGGAATATTTGTGTGGTGGGAAAACGAGACCGCTCCATACCACTCAAAAGTGTTTTTGGGCAACTAGGAATGTGTTTTGAACCATTGGTTGCGAAAGTTAATATTTTCACGAGTCGGTGGGCCAGCTGGAATGTTTAGTGTGGTGGGAAAACGAGACCGCTCGATACCACACAAAAGTGTTTTTGGGCAACTAGGAATATGTTTTGCACCATTGGTTGCGAAAGTTAATATTTTCATGAGTCGGTGGGCCCGCTTGAAAGTTTGTGTGCTGGGAAAACGAAACCGGTCGATACCACTCAAGAGTGTTATTGGAAAAATTGGAATATGTTTGCGGGCATTGGTTGTGAAAATTAATATTCAGACGAGACGGCAGGCCGGCTGAAAAGTTTCTGTGGTAGGAAAACGAGACCGCTCGATACCACTCAAAACTGCTTTCGGCAATATAGGAATGTGTTTGCCACCATTGGTTGTGAAAATTAATATTCACACGACTCGATGGGCCAGCTGGAAAGTTTGTGTGGTGCGAAAACGAGACCGCTCGATACCACTCAAAAGTGTTTTTGGGCAACTAGGAATGTGTTTGGCACCATTGGTTGCGAAAGTTAATATTTTCACGAGTCGGTGGGCCAACTGGAATGTTTAGTGCGGTGGGAAAACAAGACCGCTCGATACCACCGAAAAGTGTTTTTGGGCAACTAGTAATGTGTTTTGCACCATTGGTTGCGAAAATTAATATTTTCACGACTCGGTGTGCCCGCTGGAAAGTTTGTGTGGTGGGAAAACGAAACCTCTCGAAACCACTCAAAAGTGTTTTTGGCAAAATCGGAATGTGTTTGCACCATTGGTTGTGAAAATTAATATTCACACGAGTCATTGGGCCAACTGGAATGTTTGTGTGGTGGGAAAACGAGACCGCTCCATACCACTCAAAAGTGTTTTTGGGCAACTAGGAATGTGTTTTGAACCATTGGTTGCGAAAGTTAATTTTTTCACGAGTCGGTGAGCCAGCTGGAATGTTTAGTGTGGTGGGAAAACGAGACCGCTCGATACAACTCAAAAGTGTTTTTGGGCAACTAGGAATATGTTTTGCACCATTGGTTGCGAAAGTTAATATTTTCATGAGTCGATGGGCCCGCTTGAAAGTTTGTGTGCTGGGAAAATGAAACCGCTCGATACCACTCAAGAGTGTTATTGGCAAAATTGGAAAATGTTTGCGAGCATTGGTTGTGAAAATTAATATTCAGACGAGATGGCGGGCCGGCTGAAAATTTTGTGTGGTAGGAAAACGAGACCGCTCGATACCACTCAAAAGTGCTTTTGGCAATATCGGAATGTGTTTGCCACCATTGGTTGTGAAAATTAATATTCACACTAGTCGGTGGTCCAGCTGGAATGTTTGTGTGGTGGGAAAACGAGACCGCTCCAGACCACTCAAAAATATTTTTGGGCAACTAGGAATGTGTTTTGCACCGTTGGTTGCGAAAATTAATATTTTCACGAGTCGGTGTGCCCTCTGGAAAGTTTGTGTGGTGGGAAAATGAAACCTCTCGATACCAATCAAAAGTGTTTTTGGCAAAATCGGAATGTGTTTGCACCGTTGGTTGTGAAATTAATATTCACACGAGTCATTGGGCCAATTGGAATGTTTGTGTGGTGGGAAAACGAGACCGCTCGATACCACTCAAAAGTGTTTTTTGGGCAACTAGGAATGTGTTTTGCACCATTGGTTGTGAAAGTTAATATTTTCCGAGTCGGTGGGCCAGCTGGAATGTTTAGTGTGGTGGGAAAACGAGACCGCTCGATACAACTCAAAAGTGTTTTTGGGCAACTAGGAATATGTTTTGCACCATTGGTTGCGAAAGTTAATATTTTCATGAGTCGGTGGGCCCGCTCGAAAGTTTGTGTGCTGGGAAAACGAAACCGCTCTATACCACTCAAGAGTGTTATTGGGTAAATTGGAATATGTTTGTAAGCATTGGTTGTGAAAATTAATATTCAGACGAGACGGCGGGCCGGCTGAAAAGTTTGTGTGGTAGGAAAATGAGACCGCTCGATACCACTCAAAAGTGCTTTTGGCAATATCGGAATGTGTTTGCCACCATTGGTTGTGAAAATTAATATTCACACGAGTCGGTGGGCCAGCTGGAATGTTTGTGTAGTGGGAAAACGAGACCGCTCCAGACCACTCAAAAGTATTTTTGGGCAACTAGGAATGTGTTTTGCACCATTGGTTGGAAAAATTAATATTGTCACGAGTCGGTTCGCCGGTCGGAATGTTTCTGTTGGTGACAAACGAAACCGGCCAAAACAACTCAAAATTGTTATTGGCAATATCGGAATGTGTTTGCCACCATTGGTTGTGAAAATTAATATTCACACGAGTCGGTGGTCCCGCTAGAAAGATTGTGTGGTGGGAAAATGAAACCGCTCGTTACCACTCAAAAATGTTATTGGCAATATCGAAATGTGTTTGCCACCATTGGTTGTGAAAATTAATATTCACACGAGTCGGTGGGTTCGTCGGAAGGTTTGTGTTGGTCGAAAACAAAACTGCTCGACAGCAATCAAAAGTGTGTTTGGGCAACTCGGATTGCATTTTGCACCGTTGGTTGTGAAAGTTAATATTTTCACGAATCGGTGGGCCCGCTGGAAAGTTTGTGTGGTGGGAAAACGAGACCGCTCCATACCAGCCAAAAGTATTTTGGGGCAACCAGGAATGTGTTTTGCACCATTGGTTGGGAAAATTAATATTCTCACGAGTCGGTTGGCCAGTCGAAATGTTTGTGTTGGTCACAAACGAAACCGGCCAAAACAACTCAAAAGTGTTATTGGCAATATCGGAATGTGTTTGCCACCATTGGTTGTGAAATTTATTATTCACACGAGTCGGTGGGCCCGCTAGAAAGTTTGTGTGGTGGGAAAATGAAACCGCTCGTTACCACTCAAAAGTGTTATTGGCAATATCAAAATGTGTTTGCCACCATTGGTTGTGAAAATTAATATCGAAATGTGTTTGCCACAATATCGAAAAGTCGGTGGGTCCGTCGTAAGGTTTGTGTTGGTCGAAAACAAAACCGCCCAACAGCAATCAAAAGTGTGTTTGGGCAACTCGGATTGCATTTTGCACCATTGGTTATGGAAATTAATATTTTCACGAGTCGGTGCGCCCGCTGGAAAGTTTCTGCGATGGGAAAACGAAACCGCTCGATACAGCTGAAAAGTGTTTTTGGGCAACTAGGAATGTGTTTTGCACCATCGGTGGTAAAAATTAATATGTTGACGAGTCGGTTCGCCGGTCGGAATGTTTGTGTTGGTCACAAACGAAACCGGCCAAAACAACTCAAAAGTGTTATTGGCAATATCGGAATGTGTTTGCCACCGTTCGTTGTGAAAATTAATATTCACACGAGTCGGTGGGCCCGCTAAAAATATTGTGTGGTGGGAAAATGAAACCGCTCGTTACCACTCAAAAGTGTTATTGGCAATATCAAAAATGAAACCGCTCGAAACCAATCAAAAGTGTTTTTGGGCACCTCAGAATATGTTGGCACCATTGGTTGTAAAAATTACTGTTCACACGAGTCATTGGGTGTGCCGAAAGGTTTGTGTTGGTCGAAAACGAAACCGCTCGAAACCGATCAAAAGTGTTTTTGGGCAACTAGAAATGTGTTTTGCTCCATTGGTTGCAAAAATTAATATTTTCACGAGTTGGTGGGCCTGCCGGAAAGTTTGTTTGGTGGGAAAACGAAACCGCTGGATACCACTCAAAAGTGTTTTTGGGCAACTAGGAATGTGTTTTGCACCATTGGATGAAAAAATTAATATTTTCACGAGTCGGTGGGCCCGCTGGAAATTTTGTGTGGTAGGAAAACGAAACCACTCGAAACCAATCAAAAGTGT
This sequence comes from Oryza officinalis, assembly GCA_008326285.1. NCBI lineage: Eukaryota > Viridiplantae > Streptophyta > Magnoliopsida > Poales > Poaceae > Oryza > Oryza officinalis. Next base: position 27,631,057 of record BDMV01000001.1, on the reverse strand, counting down.
TTTTGGGCAACTAGGACTATGTTTTGCACCATTGGTTGCAAAAATTAATATTTGTACGAGTCGGTGGGCCCGCTGAAAACTTTGGGTGGTGGGAAAACGAAACCTCTCGATACCACTCAAAAGTGTTTTGGGGCTTCTCGGAATATGGTTGCCACCATTGGTTGTAAAAATTAATATTCACAGGAGTCATTGGGTCGAAAACAAAACCTCCCGAAACCCATCAAAGGTGTTTTTGGGCACCTAGGAATGTGTTTTGCACCATTGGTTGCGAAAATTAATATTTTCACGAGTCGGTGTGCCCGCTGGAAAGTTTGTGTGGTGGGAAAACGAAACCTCTCGATACCACTCAAAAGTGTTTTTGGCAATACCGGAATGTGTTTGCCAACATTGGTTGTGAAAATTAATATTCGCACGAGTTGGTGGGTGCGGCGTAAGGTTTGTGTTGGTAGAAAACAAAACTGCTCGAAACCAATGAAAAGTGTTTTTCGACACCTAGAAATGTGTTTTGCACCATTGGTTGCGAAAATTAATATTTTCACAAGTCAGTGGGCCGGTTGGAAAGTTCGTGTTGGTCGAAAACGAAACCGCCGATGTAACATACCCGAAATTCTAAATTTCTACTTTTGCATTTAAAATATTGGAAATGATTTTTATGATTTAGAAACACTAAAATTTTCCAACAAAAACCCTGGGCGAGTCAATTAATACTAGTTTTGATATACAACTTCATGATTAATTTAAAAACCTTTTTCTTGATTGCTCAAAGAAAGAAAATAAAACATAGTGGGTGCATGTAATTGCGTGATGTATTGTTAAGCTTTGAGTCCTTTTTCTTGTTTATGGCTTTTCCTAGCATTTCATATTAGGACTCATGAGCGTTAACTTAAAAATTTAAAACAAATATTTAATAGGATGTATATATATGAAATATATGAAGTTGAGTAACTAAAAGTATAAATTATTCTCAACAACATCATATTAGGTCAAGAATTATCTAAACATAATTTTACAGCACTTAATTATATTTTATAATGGGAAAACATATAAGTAAAGATAAGCTTATTGAATATTTAAAAAAATAATTGGTGCAATATAAAATCTTGGGGAAATTCATGTAGATACTATTCACTATATATATCTCACTGGAATTTTGGTATAATTTAGTATGTACATTTGATACCGCAAAGAATTATGTTAAAACGGTTAAACTACAATTTAATTCAAAACCCTAATCGGCAAAACGGATACACATCTCCTATGTGTGTTTTATTACATGAAAATGTATAGAGTTTATAATTTATTCAAATACTATACTATTTATCATGAATTAATATAATTTTTCCAGAATTTATTTTGTAGGTTTGAACATTTTAAAAATTCAATCCAATTTCAGCTAAATTGAATTTCTCTATTTTCCTGAGATTAAATTATAAATTATTTTTGTGTGAAACCAAATAAAATGGAACCTAGGTATTTTTATCTACCACCAGAAAAATCCACATTATTTTATTTTGCACAGAAATGAAGATATGGAATTTTAAAAAAGGAGAAAGAAAACTAAATGTGGAAAATAGCAAATCCACCCTAACAGTGATTCACCAATTCTTCTACCCATCTCTCTTGTTACCTCTGTGCACATCGCCTGGACCCACTTAGTAGTCACATGTGCTTGCTCTCACTCGGTAGAAAATGTTTCTCCACCGCTTCAACACAGAGAGAGAGACAGAGGGCGAGAGAGATCGACGCCGGAGCTGCTCGACGCGTGTCCACCGCCGTGGCAGCCGCCGACGCTCGCCTTATATGCTCCGATGGCATCACCTCCTCTCCCGTTTCGTTCCTGTGCCGAGCAAACCGAGAGGGAGAGCGTCCAGTGCCCTATTGCCTTTCGATCCTTCTCATCGGCCGTGAAGAAGATGACCACCGCCGCCGTTCTTGAGCCACGGTAGTCCCACCTCTTCTGCATTCTATCAACCTCTCAATATGCCGAGTCCATCCCCGTTGATATCATCTCTTGTCGCGCAGTGTTGACACCGGAACGCCGCCGGGTTCCCGAGAGCTCCAGAGCGCCGCCGCCTTGACATCATCGGCGTTCGGCCGATCTAGTCCAAGCCGAGCCAAGCCGCCGCGCCATCGTCTTCCTTGTGATCCCAGGAGGCTGCCGGCGCAAGGAATTGAACCTCGAAGCCGTAACGAAGGAGATCGGCCATTTCTCCCCCAACTCCGGCCGCCGGACGTCATCGCCGATTTCGCCCTCTCCGGTGAGCCCCACTTCGATTCCTTACTCGGGGAGCATCCTTGTGTGATCCTTGAGCCATCCCTCAACTCCTCTTAGCAGATCATCAGCTGAGAATCGCTGTCGACGTTGCCCTACTCTTTTTCACCACCGCCGGAGCTCTGTCGCAGTCGCTGTCGCTGTTCAAACATCGCCAACTGTTGCGTGAGCTTTGGTAAGTTTCCAGGGGGCCTATGTGATCATGTGCATGCATTAGTTCGCATGGAAGTGAGCCGTAGCACGACTTGCACCTACAAGCCGAGAGCAACCGCCGCCTGCGCCGTCGTCGCCATGGATCCCGACCACCGCAGCTAGCGAGAAGACCACCGATAGCTTCGCCTTGAGTCCCTCTTCATTTTATCTTATAGCCGCCTCGGGAGATCAGCCACCGTTCGCCGTCGCCGTCGGCGGGAAGCTTGCCGGTGCCCTGCGGCTCTGCCTCAAGCCGCTGAGCCGCTGACTTGTGGGCCCGTTTGAATTAGAGTTAAGGACTGCGGGTTCTAATCCAGAAACCCTAGGGGCTTTTCTGCAAAACTGCTTTCACTGACCTGTGGACCCGATGATTTATATTTTGGAAAAATAATAGTAAATGAGTTAATCCTTATATTTTCAACTGAAAATTGTTCCACACTTGCAAAATTCATATCAAATTAATTATAACCCCTTTTGAGATGAAACCAACTCCAGTAAGTCCATAAAATTGTAAACTTTATTATGGTGTAATAAAATTCTATACTCACAGTAGGATATTTCTTTCTAAAATTCAAATATGGAATAGTTAACATATAACTTGTAAAATTTGTAGAAAATTCATTTATGGACCAAATTTAGTGAACCAAATTTCTGTATATTCCTTAATTTGTGCCCTTTAGGTTTATAAAATAAAGTTTTCCCAAATTCTTTACAGAGGATGTAATTATAATTGTGAATGACATAAAGACACTTATTTTCCAACTAGGACTTAATTAATTTCTAAAAAATTACTAGTTAATCCCAAAATTTTTGAATCCACTGTTGTTCACCCTAGAAATATGTACCTTTTTATTTGGATAAAAGGAATTTGACAAAACTACCTCCTAAAACCAATTTAAACAAATATCCTTATCTCTTTTTGTTGAATTTGTAAAATTCATAACTAAATCATTTTAACTCCAAATGCAGTGAGCCAAGTTTTGTAATAACCAGTAAGTTATTCTCTATGAATTAATAATGATAGCATTTATAAAATATAACTAGAAAATGATAGAAAATGTTATGACTTAGGGTAGTTCATATTTAATTATAAAAATGTCATTTTCAAAGTATATGACTTGCTATTTTCATAGCTTTCAAACCATAAATGTAAACGATATGATTCTCACTTCTAAAATAATTTTATTAAACTCTCTATCTACTGTATTTAGGCCATGATTGATAGAGCATGTTGCATATGCATGTTTATTTGAATCTTATTTGCATTATTGCTTCTTCTCGCTAGATTCAGACGTTCCGGAGTACGTGGAACAAGGATCTGAATTGGAGTGTGATTTCTCGCAGCAGATAGGCAAGCATCTAAGCATATAGAATCCCTATTTTGCTAAAATGATTTGATTACAAAACGATATATATGCATGTGTTGTTTTATTACAAACTTATCGATAATGGTTAGATTTGGTTATACCTAATTGCTGCATATCCTTCCTTGTTTCGTTGTTGCCATTTATCCTTGTAACCTCGGAATAGAAATACTTGGGAATGTTTTATTATTGTACTGATGCTTAGCCATGCTTAGATCCAGTAGTGTTCAAAATCGATGGATGGAGCTATCGATTGAACTTATTCACTATTTGCGATTTATGGGCATAAAATTTGAGTACTTACACTAAATGGTTCATATGGAAAATATGTTTAACTTGGACGAGTGATAGGGCGATGAAGGGATTGTGGTTTTCCCTGATGCAAGTAGCCTCGTTTGGGTTGTTAAGGACCGAACATGTTGACCTCTATTCAAGCACCTTACGTACTACCACACACCGGTATGGGACGGCTTGACTTAGTACTACGTTGCACTGTAATCATCTACGCTACGCTGGTCAATCGTGAGGATGTTGTTCCTTTGGAGAATCCAGGTGTGCCGTGTTTTGGCAGGGGGTGTCTCCCATGATGGTGAGCCCGCCTTAGCCACATCACACACGCACGTGGCTAAGTCGTCGGGGGCCTAGGCGGAGTTTAGGTGATTGGGGTGGGACTAGGAAAGGGCATGTTATGAGCTTGTGTCACTTGTGAGTCACACCTGTGTGGTGGTGAAAGCATTTGATTCTTGTTCATTTCGTGTGGGTAAAGATGTACCCCTCTGATCAGAGTAAAACTATTTGAATAGCCGTGTCCACGGTTACAGGACGACCGCTTGATGTGCTAGCTCACTCATGTTAGCATCAAACCGGATTAAATGGGTTAGTTTAGTCTTGGATATGTGATGAAGATGTTGATAAGCCATAGTTGGACAATGGTTGTCCATGGATGGTGATGAGAGCACGGGTTGTGCTTATAGACATGGATGGTGATGAGGGCACGGGTTGTGCTTATATATGGATGGTATTGAGAGCACTAGTTGTGCTTAATTATGATTCAATTTCAGAATATGCTATGTTAAAAATCCCTTGATTGCAACTTGTGATTTGCTCAACTAAATTGGCTTTTATGCAAAACTTGAACCATTTTGCCATCTTCTAAGGTAGAAGCTTGCGTACTCCTTTGTTCTATATATATATATTAAAGAGTAAGTCTTGCGAGTACATTCTTGTACTTAACCCGATGTCTGCAATTTCAGAAGAGGACGTTGGAGAACTTGATTGTTCTTAGTACCCTACCGAGGGCAGTGAGGGTGGTGAGTAGTCTTTTCAGCTTTATTCTTGCCCCGGTTGGTTGCCTTGTGGAATGGTGGGCAAACCACAGGTTTTACTTTTGCTTATGTGAATTTATGAAACTTCCGCTGCTATAGTTTGTGTTGTATGATGCGTTGTTGAATCCCATTATAATATATGTATCTTGCTGTTCTATTATCCATGTTTATGCATTTGTGATGGTTATCAATTGCTTGCGATGAAAGTGCAAGGCTAGTCGCTTTTCCTGGGAACTAGCTAAGCACGAGTATGAATTTTGAGCAATTGAGATGTTGTAGAGCTCTTGCAATTTGAGTCAAGTCTCCTGAGATGTGTAACACATCCAGTCGCCGCCTTCGTGTGGTTTGACGGGCACGTCTCAGGCTGAAGTTGACTGGCATGCGGAGTCTCAGCAATATCTCCTTTGCTCATTATTCGGCATTATGGATTTTATATCGAATGGTGTTAATTTGTGATCATGGGCACATTGAGATATGAGTGGCTATTTATGCGTGTATGGATCCCACTCAATCAAAATTATGTGGTGGTCACAAATTGCATTGGACGGTATAATTTCCGGGTGCCCACAGCCGAAAGCCACCCGAAAGTGTTTTTTGGCATTTAGGAATGTCTTTTGCACCATTGGTTGTGAAAATCAATATTTTCACGAGTTGGTTGGCCGGTCAGAAAATTTGTGTTAGTCAAAAACGAAACTGCCCATAACAACTCAAAAGTGTTTTTGGGCTTCTAGGAATGCCTTTTGCACCATTGTTTGCAAAAATTAATATTTTCACGAGTCAGTGGGCCCGGTTGGAAAGATTGTGTTGGCTGAAAACGAAATCGGCCAAAACCACTCAAAAGAGTTTTTGGGCATCTAGGAGTGTCTTTTGCACCATTGGCTGCGAAAATTAATATTCACTCAAGTCGGTAGCCCCACCGAAAAGTTTGTATTAGTCGAAAACGAAACTGCTCGAATCCAATCAAAAGTATTTTTGGGCATCTCGGAATTGTTTGCCACCATTGGTTGTGAAAATTAATATTCACACGAGTCGGTGGGTCCGCTGTAATGTTTGTTTTCGCAGAAAGCGAAACCGCCCAAAACCAATCAAAAGAGATTTTGGGCAACTAGGAATGTGTTTTGCACCATCGGTTGCGAAAATTAATATTTTCACGAGTCGGTGGGCCGATGATGTAAGCAACGGTGTCCCAATCTTTCTATGAGAGGATAAGTCGATTGGATGGAGCGACGTTGGCGATCCGACTACAACTGTCCAGAGACGTTGCACCTTAGCAATCGTTACACCAACTCCAGAGGCAGTCGTGAATCTCGATGGATGCACGGTCAATCTAACCACGAGGGTATTTGTTCCTGCAAGCAATCGAGAACTAGCAAGAACAAGATGAACAAGCAACTCAATTTGCGGATTAAAGATGTAGAATTGAATCAACAAAAGTATCAAGGGGGGGTTTCGTAACGAGCAAACCGGTGATCTAACCGATCACGGGATTACACGGCAAAGTAGCGAAACTAAACTTTAATCTAAACAAAACCCGAGAAACCCTAAAGGGGTACCTAGCTATTTAAAGGGGTGTTGGGGTCGTCCCCTTACCCTAGGACATGTCCCTAGTGGACCCAACTTGATACACAGCCCAATGGGCCCAAATAAGGTGACGCAGCTCCTTTGACAGAAAAGGACTCGTTAGTAAAACGAATATTGCGGCCATTTCAGGACAGATATGAACATGAGGCCGGCTCCATTGGAAAGTAGACTTGATATGCTTTTCACGAAGTACTTGCACGCCCAAAACGGAATCCGTATGAAGTTGTGGCGGTTGTCACAAATTGGTGTTGTTCTGCAGTCCAAATCCAGCCCACGCGAATATGTTTCCTTTTGGGTCCTGTCCATCATTCCTAACCAAAACAAGAGTGCAAACGTTTCCATGGTTTAAATAAGATGGACAAGAAGATAAAAACGAACACACCTGGTAGTTTATTTGGCGCGCACGAGCGCGAGTAACTGGACCGGAAATCTGTTGTCATTGTGTAGGCGTGGATGTATTGATCGCGTTAATGTCCTCATCATCCTCCCCTTCTTGCATTTGAGTCATCCTCGACTCAATCTCATCTTCCTCTCCCAAGTTTGGATTTAAATATGCAATGTTAAATATATGCCTCATTGATTTTCTCTAACACTTTGAAAGGTCCATCAGCTCCGGGCATCAATTTAGACTTTCTCAAATCAAGAAACCTTTCTTTTCGCAAATGCAATCAAACCAAATCACCTGGTTCAAAATTTAATTGCCTTCGACCTTTGTCACCTGCAAGCTTATACTTAGCATTCATGCATTCTATGTTTTCTTTAGTTGTTTCATGCAGTTTTAACATCAATTCAGCACGGTGTTTAGCATCAAAATTCAGTTTTTCAGAAGATAGCAAAGGCATTAAATCAATAGGAGCACGAGGCAACAAGCCATAAACAATCTCAAAAGGACACATCTTTGTAGTAGAATGCAATGAATGATTATAAGCAAATTCAATATGAGGCAATCATTTTTCCCACATCTTTAGATTTTTCTTTAAAACAACCCTTAACATAGTTGACAAAGTTCTATTCATAACTTCAGTTTGACCATCAGTTTGGGGATGACAAGTAGTAGAAAACAAAAGCTTAGTCTCCAATTTAGCCCACAAAGTTCTCTAAAAATGGCTAAGAAATTTAGTGTCACGATCAGAAACAATTGTGTTTGGCACACCATGCAAGCGAACAATTTCTCGAAAGAACAAATCAGCAATATGAGAAGCATCATTAGTTTTATGACATGGTATGAAATGTGCCATTTTAGAAAATCTATCCACAACCACAAAAATGCTATCACGCCCCCTCTTAGTCCTAGGCAATCCCAACACAAAATCCATTGAAATATCTTCCCAAGGAACACTAGGGACAGGTAGAGGCATATACAAACCATGTGGATTTAAGTGTGACTTAGCCTTTTGACATGTAGTGCAGCGAGCAACAAATTTCTCCACATCTCTTCTCATCTTTGGCCAAAAGAAATGACCAACAAGTATGTCCTCCGTCTTCTTGGCTCCAAAATGCCCCATCAAACCATCTCCATAAGCTTCCTGCAACAACAATAAGCGAACGGAGCTAGCTGGAATGCATAGCTTGTTAGCTCTAAAAACAAACCCATCATTGAAGACGAATTTGTTCCATGTCTTTCCATCCTTACAATGTAACAACACATCTTTGAAATCATCATCATACACATATTGGTTTTTAATTGTTTCTAAGCCAAAGATTTTGTAGTCAAGTTTGGTCAACAAAGTATATCTCCGAGACAAAGCGTCAGCAATGATATTCTTCTTCCCTTTCTTGTGTTTGATAACATAAGGAAAAGATTCAATAAATTCGACCCATTTAGCATGTCTATGGTTCAATTTTCCTTGACTACGAATATGCTTCAAAGATTCATGATCAGAATGTATGACAAATTCCTTGGGCCACAAATAACGCTGCCATGTTTCTAAAGTTCTCACAATAGCATATAATTCTTTGTCATAAGTGGAATAGTTTAGAACAGGCTCACTCAATTTTTCACTAAAATATGCAACAGGTTTTCCTTCTTGTAGCAAAACACCACCCAATCGAATCCCACTAGCATCACAATCAAGTTCGAAAGTCTTATTAAAATCTGGAAGTTGGAGGAGAGGTGCATGTGTCAACTTATCTTTCAACATGTTGAACGTGTTCTCCTGTGTTGTGCCCCAAGTGAAAGGCACTCCCTTTTTTGTAAGCTCATTCAATGGTGCTGTAATAGTGCTGAAATCTCGTACAAAGCAACGATAAAATCCCGTGAGTCCGAGAAAGCTCCGCACCTATGTGACCGTTTTAGGAGTCGGACAACTCTGAATTGCCTCAGTCTTGGCTTGATCAACCTCAATTCCCTGCGGAGTCACAACATAGCCAAGAAACGAGACTCGATCGGTGCAAAAACTGCACTTCTCAAGGTTACCAAACAAACGTGCATCACGCAAAGCATTAAAAACAGCACGTAAATGGTCATCTAAAGATTTGCTATATATCAGAATATCATCAAAGTATACCACCACAAATTTTCCAATGAAAGCATGCAAAACCTCATTCATCAACCTCATGAAAGTGCTAGGTACATTAGTTAAACCAAAAGGTATCACTAACCACTCATATAACCCGAACTTAGTTTTGAAAGCTATTTTCCATTCATCGCCCAACTTCATACGAATCTGATGGTAACCACTATGCAAATCAACTTTAGAGAAAACAGTAGAGCCATTCAATTCATCAAGCATATCATCTAACCTAGGAATAGGATGACGATATCTAATGGTAATGTTATTAATAGCTCTACAATCAACACACATACGCCACGATCCATCTTTCTTAGGTACCAAAATCACTGGAACAGCACAAGGACTAAGAGACTCTCTTACGTACCCTTTATCAAGCAAGTCCTGAACTTGACGCTGAATCTCCTTAGTTTCCTCCGGGTTGGTTCTATATGGCGCACGGTTGGGTAGTAAAACTCCCAGAATCAAATCGATTTGATGCTCAATTCCACGCACCGGTGGCAGCCTCGGTGGCATTTCATAGGAAAAACATCCGCATACTCCTGCAAAAGGTTAGTGATGGCAGGAGGAAAAGAGACAGGTATATTCTCAAAAGAAAACAAAGCCTCCTTGCAAACAAAAGCATAACAAACAGTGTCACTTGTATCCAAACCGACAATATCAGATTTAACAGCAAGTAAACAAGAACCTTTTATTGAATCACATTTTTCTTGCCATGGTCAGATTTAGATTCCATCTTGGTATGGTGCACAAGTTCTTTGGCGACAATTTGATTTTCACTTTTAACATGCTCTTGATTTTTCTCTTTCTTAGCTCTAGCAACATCACCCTCAAAAACAGCTTCAGCAGTCATAGGATGCAACACAATTTTCTTCGTATTATGCATAAAAGATTATTGATTTGTTCTACCATGATGCAACGTGTCTTTATCATATTGCCAAGGTCGACCCAAAAGCAAAGAGCAAGCATGCATAGGTACAACATCGCAATCAACAAAATCACAGTAAGAACCAATTGCAAAATTTAATCTCACCAATTGTGTCACCTTAATTCGGCCACTGTTGTTGAACCACTGAATGTAGTGATAAACCCTTGACCTGCTTTGATACCACTTGATAAATCCTCAGCTCCACTCGGTACGCTCAGGGATATGGTTATCCTGATCTTTCGGTGAGTTGATGATAACTACGATTTGAGAGAAACATTGACAATCCGACTACAACCGTACCATATGTTGTTGTGTTGCGCCTTAGCGATCGATACACCTCTCCGTGGGTTGTTGATCTTGCCAGTGCAAATCAACCTTATTCCTGCAAGCAAATCGAAGACACAAACAAGAACAAGATAAGAGCAATCTAAATTGCAAATATAAATTAAAGCTCACGATAAGTTGGAATTCTGAAGACAAGTAATTAGGTGGTGTAACATCCTGAATATTTTGACTTTGGAATACGGAATTAAAAATTCAGAATAACCAAAAATCTCTTTCAAAATACATTCATGTCTGAACTAACTCAATTCGATCTGTCGTTTTTCGTTTACACGTGGGCTAATAGACGAACGTCTGAGGATACGTCGGTATTTGATTTCAAATATTATTTATTCAAGGAGCTATGATTTGCATATGCCAATTATTTTCGAAAAACAAAAACCCTCGGGCATATTTACTTTATAAATAAAGCTATATATCTAAATGTATCACCATTTTGGATAAAACCCATTAAGGGATAGTTTATTAAAACAAATATTGTTCCACTAAAGAAATAGCTTTGATTATTTTCTATGCACCTTTATATAGAGTGATAAGTTTTGGAAATTATTTGCAAAATAATGTCTATTGGTAAAGTATTTACTAGAAACCTTAATTGCGAAATATAAATTCCTAATAGGCTATTTTCAAGATATGACCTCCTCAGACAAAGTCTAGTCCTAGGCATAATTTTAGTTTGCTTGTTATTTGTTTATTTGTGTGTGTCTAGAATTTGTGCCAAAGATCTCATTTAATTTTTCCTTGTGACTCACATTTCTTTTCCCTCCAAAATATCTTTCCAAATAATTTTCCTTCCATCCGGAGATCCTAAGCAATATTTGTTTCCGGAATCCTACCCCAACAAATATTTTGTGCAGTTACATTCAAAATTCGACGGCCATTTCTCTCGTCAAATTTAATCGTGAACCGATGGAACCTGCAGAAGCGAGTTTTTCCTCCAGTCATCTTTTCTCCAAATAAAATCTTCGTGTTTGGATTTTGGAATCCGAAATGCGTCCTAAATCGCTCATCCAATTTTTACCAGTTCTAAATTATTTTGCTTTCTACTCACTCCATTCATTGCAAGCCAAAATACTCATCTACCTCCCTGTATACACAGAACAACAACAAGCAAACTTCTTTTCTTCCAACACACAAGGCAGCAACAAGCAAACTCTATTACTCTCCTAGCATGCATGCATGCACACGTCCTCCAACTCTTTATTCCCTGAGCTCCCTGCAAACCGTGGTTAGGCAACGCTCCGGCAAACCAACGATTAGGCACCATGTCCGTCTGCTCCGTTGGGCAAGTTACGCACCGTTCCCCGTCGTATCCGCTGAGCGAGAGAGCAGGCAGCAATAATGAGACACTGTGAAGGGAGACGGGAAACAGCGACAAGCTTTGTCCCTCATCCCATTCCTCTCCATGCAAGCATGGTCGTGCTTCCCGTGCACCACTGCACCATGCAAGCAAGCGCAGAGCAGCAGCGTCCACACCGAACGCGTACGCCGCGTCCACGCCGTCCTGCAACAGCCCCATCCTCGCTCTGCGACCGCCCAATAGGACCGTCGGCCCCGCTCGGCCGAGCCGCCCTTGTCGCCATCCGCCGGCTGCGACGGCTATAAAAGCCGCCCTTTTTCGCTCACTGTCGCTATCACACCGACGGGCCGAACACCGTTGTCGTTCGATCGGCCGCCTTCTTGCCGTGCACTGCCGCTCTGCGTCACGCGCCCCTCCACCTGGCCGAACGCTCAGCCCGGCCTCGCCCAGGCCGAGCCGAGCCCGGTGCGTCGCTGCTCGGCCGACGCCGTGGCCGGCCCGCGCGCAAGCCGCGCCGCGCCGCCCCTCCACCTCGGCCAGCGCCGCCTCTACCGCGACGTGCGCACCTCCACCTGCCCGGCCGACGCCACTCCCTGCCATCGCGCCGCGCCTGCGCGCCGTCCCCGGCCGCGCCGCCAGCGCGTCGCGCCGCGCCAACGCGCTGCCGCCCCGAGCCGGCGCCGCCGCTCCCAGCCGCCGACGCCGCTCTGCCGCCCCGAGCCGGCGCCGCCGCTCCCAGCCGTCGACGCCGCTCTGCCGCATCGAGCCGGCGCCGCCGCTCCCAGCCGCCGCGCCACCCCTGCCGAGCGCCGCGCAAGCCGCGCGCCCTGCCGCGCCGCCGCCTGCACCGGGCCACCCTGCACGCCGGCGCCGTTCCGCCGACCGTGCCGCGCCGTCGCCCGGCCGGCCGCCTCCCCCAACCATCACCCCTCCCGCGGCACCCTCCTCTCCTCCAGGAAGCAGCAGCAGAGAAGAGAAAGGAGAGAGAGAGAAAGGAGGAAGGAAAGAGAAGGAAAGGATAAGGAGAGAGAAGAAGGAAAGGGAAAAAAAAGAGAGAAAAAAAAAGAAGAAAAAGAAAAGAAAGAGAGAGGTGGGACCCATCCCTTTCTCTCTCTCCGTGGCCCCCAAACTTTGAAGAAGTTTAGATCAGGTCCCTCTTCTTTGGGCTACCCAACTAGGAAGTCTATAAGACCTCCCTCTTCTTCCATCGGGCCGAGTCCATGAAATCTTTTACAAAAGTCCATATCGCATCCCTCTTCTTTGTCGGGCCGAAGCCCATAAAGTCCGCCAAGAAGTCTACAACGCCTCCCCCTACCTCATTGGGCCAAACAGCCTTACAACCTATCCACAAGTCCAAGTTACATCCCTCTTGTTCTTCGGGCCGAAGTCCACCAACAAGCCATCCTCCTCACCAAAGTCTAACATATATCCCTCTACGCGCCCAATCCCCTCTATTGAAGTCCATCTTGCCTCCCCAAGCCATTCATTCCTGTTGGGTTAAGTAATAAAAAGATAACATCTAATGCTCCTCCCCGGTACTACTTCCGGCAACGACGACGCCGTGCGCCGCGCCGTCATCTGAACCCTGAGAACGACTAACTTATTGAACGGCTAACCTCTAACATCTAACATTTGACCCATTGACTCACTAACCCGCTGACTTCTAACTCACTAACCCGCTGACCTCTAACTCGCTAACCCCTAACCCCTAACCCCTAACCTGCACTAACCCGCTAACATTTATTCCTTAACGCTGTGTGTTCGTTTGTTGCCACCGATCGAACACGTGGTGTGCGAGGACGATCCGCGGGCCGACTGTCCCCAGGCTGTACATCGACGACCGTAGTTTCGTGTGAGGATCACCGCTCGGTGTGCCGCTACCCGGCTGCCGCAAGGTGAGCTCCTCTCCTGCTCTTCCTCGTGCCTTTGTTTCCTTGCCGCCGTTGTTGCCGCAGCACGGTAACGTTGTGAGGCGCAACACCGTATCCGTTCCCTACGCGGTTGCCCTCCGCAGCGATCACCGCTGTGCCGCCGGCCATGCATGCGCCACACAGCTAGCTGGCTGTACGTGTGCATGCATGCATGCAGCTAGCTAGCCGTGTGTGTGCATATGCATGCATGCTTGTAGCTCGCCCAAGCCCTTCACCTCACCATGCGCACACTCTTTTGAAAACAAAACCTGTACGTGAGGAGCTAAGGGCAGTCCCACCTGTCATACCTTTTTCCTTTTCTTTGTTTTAAAGCTTTTTCAATCTTTCGAATTCCATATCTCCCTCGTTTTAAGTCGGATTTGAACGAAACTTTCGTCAAAATCTTTCTAAAATCAAGATCTACACAATGGCACTAGTTTGGTTATTTTTGATTGTTCTAGAATTTTTGGCTCTTTTTGTGTTAGCGAATAGTTTGTGACGTTAGTATTCAACCGGACAGGGTACATCTGCGAGGAGGAAACTGAGCTAATCGGGGACGAACCCCCAATTGAGCAAGGCAAGTCACTACGCCCCCTTCCTCGAACATGTTGATCCTATTTTTATAAATGTGTTGATTGCAAATAAAATTGCATGCTAATTATAAAACGCGTACCTACATTTGCTTAAAGCTTTACCTTTGATATTGTTTATCCTTATGTATTTACACACCTTTGTTACCTGAGTATATTACTTTACGCGTGATTATTTACTCACTGCTTAGCCCTGCTTACATAGACGTTATACACTCCATATGTGGGATATGTGGATGTGGTTACATTGATCACTCGATGGGAGTGATTAATAGAGATCGGGTGGAGACATGAGCGCCACCCATAGCATGAAAACCTTTGTGAAAACCCAAAAACTTAATTAAACAAAAGTGATTTCGACTGGGGCGGCACGGATAGAATATGGGTGGTTCTGGGAACGGTAAGCCGCCGACCCTGGTCAGTTAAGGACCGAGTCAAGAAGCTAAGCAGGAAACGAACCGAGTACGACCACACTTCTTGAGTGGGGTTAGACCCGGTGGACTAGGTTATTCTCGTGGGGTGGCACCCCAGACATGGTAGGTTCTGGATATCGGTATGGAAATGTGGAAGTGTGTGGTTTAATGACGTCAAGCTTTATATATGTATGATGTAACCTTCAATCTCGGGAGCGCCAGGACTCCCCTCACAACCGGCTCGAGGTAGGAATGTGGCGCCGGGGGTGCAATGGGGATTCATAGTCCTTGGAGCGGGTGCCGCCATGCGAGGGTAACTGAAAAACCGGGCCGTGACAAGTCTCATGTGTTGGGTGAGTCACGGAGTGTGGGATTAAAAGCGTACATCCACTGCAGTGTGAGTAAACTAAACTATTCGAATAGCCGTGCTCGCGGTTAATGAGCGCCGGGACTTGCATTACTCTTGACTAGCCTCGTCAATTTGTAATATTGCTTAAAATATGATGGGTGTGGAAGGTGTGACCTTGCCTGAAATGCAAAAAGGTCATAGTGGTTAAAATTGTGGAAATTGGATGCGAGGGTAAACCGGACCAAGCGAGGCTTGGGGAAGGTGGATGAACCCTCGCAGGTTAATGATAACTTCAACTTAACGTGGTTTTCAGTTAAAACTGTTGTGGGATAGGTTTGTGAAATAATTTGTGAAAACTAGCTTTATGCAAATAAACCAAGCCATCCTTGAACCCCTATGAACATTATATGCATTCTGTAGTGGTGGCTTGCTGAGTACGGTTGGTACTCACTCTTGCTTATTTACATCTTTTAGAAAGGTGTTGGTGTCGACCTGTACATGTGCTATGCTGGCAAGGAGTTACCGAGGACGGTGGAATAGGGACCTAGGTTCACCAGTCGATGCGTGTGGGATAAGATGGACCGCCGCTGCTTCGCTTCCGCTACTTCATTTAGTTGTTTTGGTATTTTGTGTTGCTATCGACCATGCTTGGTCTATTCGGGTTCCATTTGGGGCTACCCTTGTATTATTAATATATTGTAAGACCTGTAAGACGATGTCAGCTTGAGATATACAACTGTGCCATGTGTGTACCATCTACTGATCCAGGGAATGGTATTGTAATACACATGGGGGTCCCGGTATACAAAACCAGGGGCTCACAGGTGGTCTAGCCGACACACGTAACTACAAGAAAAAGTAGCACTAGCTAAAATTTTAATCTAACAGAACCCAAGAAAACCTAAAGGGGTACCTAGCTATTAAAAAGGGTGGGAGGAAGACCAAGGGGGTTCCTAGGTCGTGTTCCACCAAGTTGGGATGCACCCCACATGGGCCCCACCTGGGCCAGGGTCTCATATGAAGTTACAAGCCCATAGACCCATTATTAGTGACGTAGCACCTTGTTTTTGAGATTGCGGCCGACTAGGATGGAATTTGGGGATGAGGCTGGATCCATTGGAAAGAGGACTCCAAGAGTTTTCCAACAAGTACACATGGGCCCAAAACGGAGCTCGTATGTATATTTGGCGGCCGTTTGAAGTCAGCACTGTAGCAGGTGGCCGAATTGGATTCCAGCATTAGAAAGAAGCCTTATGCCTATGTTTTGCCAAGGTCTTTATAACCCTGAGTTTATGTATGGTGAAGATGCTATGTATGCCCCAGTTGAGGAATTACCACACCCTTTGGAAATTACCAAGAGAGAACTCCACCTTCGCCTTCTACTGCCATGACTATCTTTCCACCACTTGGAACCACCGGACCATATGGACCACCAAGTCATGTTCATTGGTATGGACGAGTTTTTGAACTAAAAATGGATGACTAAACATAGTCCATGACCAACCTATGTAACTATGGTAAGACTACCTTATGAAGACTTGAAGTTATGACCACTTGTAGAATGGTTAATGTGGGACCTTTTATATGTTCTTGGTAGCCCAATTTTGGAGAGAACCATTTGTGTAATATATGTATCATGGCTGCCATGTAACCCCATTTATGTAAGCACTCTATGGATGGATGTAATAGTAATTAGGGACCCGTTTAACCTTATTTTCCCTGATGACAGTGCTTGCTGTCCAGAAATTTTCCATTTACCAAAAATGATCTCAGCAACGCGAGGTCATGACCTGATGTTTAAAGTTTTGTACCTAGTCATGGCCTTAACATACTAGCAGTATCCAACAATGTCCTTTTAATTTGTGCCATTGTTCCTTAACTTAATTTTACCTTTATTTACCAAATTAAGGAAAACCTTAGACCAAATGAGAGTTCAATAAGTTTGGATTGGGACCGTAGGTCTTGAAAAACTGTACCTTGCTACGACCCTGATATATTAACTATCTCTTGAGACGTACTACCCATATGTTGTAATTTTCCATGAACCATACTCGCCATGACCAACTAAACACTGCTCCTTCCTTACCCGAACAAAGGTTCTTATTACCTTGATCATCTTTTCCATCCTCAGCCCAACCCAAATCTCGGGGATGAGATTTATTTTAAGGGGGATAGATCTGTAACATACCAAAAATTCGAATTTTGAATTTTGACCTCAGTTAAATAAATAAAATATATTTTTGAGCTAATGACCAAAATTTTTCGAATTTACAACCTAAGTAAGGTTTAAAAACTAGCTAGTGATCATGTATTGAGATACAAGTGATTTGAAACCTTGTCTTTTTCAAACTAATTTTGATATGTAAAACATTTTTAGTAATACAAGTAGGAATCCCTGTTAATTTATATTTATATAAATAATAAAAGCATTATACTTTTTGCCACCTAAGATATTATTAGTCCAACTCAAAAATATACACACACTAGTACCTAGAGAACCTGTGAGTTTGAACATGGTGGAATGAAAGTAAAGCCTTACCCCATCATCCCTGGTTTCATACAAATCAAAATATAATTTTACAGCTATTTTAATATGTATTTAAAATAAGAATACTTTAAGGTAGATGCACTCAATGAATATTTAAAAATAATTGGTGCAATATAAAATCATGGGAAAATTCATGTGGATACTATTCAATATATACTTCTCACTGGAATTTTCGTATAATTTAATAAGTACTTTTGATACCCCAAGTAATTGGGTCAAACCAGTCAAATTATAATTATTTCTAAAACCCTAATCGGCAAAACGAATATACCTCTCATATGTATATTTTATCATATAAAACATATAGAGTATATAATTTATTCAAATACTACTCTATTTATCGTGAATTAATATAATTTTTTCAGAATTTATTTTATAGGTTTTGACCTCCTAAAAATTCAAATCAATTTCGGCTGAACTAAATTTATCTATTTTACTGAGATTAAAATATAGATTATTTTCGAGTTAAACCAAACAAAATGGAAACTAGGTATTTTTATCTACCTCCAGTAAAATCCACAATATTTTATCATGCACACAAATTAAATGGTGGAAGTATAAATATGGGAGGAAGAAATATATTTGAAAATCCTTTGTAAATGGTTTAAACTTAGTTCACCCAGTTATCTACCCCTTTCTCTCTCTCAGCCTATGTTTACATCAACCTTGGGCCCACCTAACAGTGACATGGGCTAGCTTCACCCTTGTGCATCTTGCTCCACCGCCCAAGCTTCAGAGAGAGAGACCGAGGGCGAGAGAGAACGGCGCCGGCGTGCTCGACGCGTGGCTGCGACGTGTCCGCCGCTGAGCTCACCCCTATTACCTCCCAGCCGCATCGCAGGATTGATCTCTCCGTCCCAGTGCCGATCCAACCGAGGGAGGAAGCCCTCAGCCATCTCTGTCGCCTTTTCTCTGCCGCCGGCCGTGGAGACGACGACCGTCGCCACCACGATTGCGCCTCGGTCGTTCCTCCTCTTCTTGTACTCTGTACTCTCCAGCTGATGCCAATCCCATCCCCCCTAATCTTGCCCCGTGTCTTGCAGCCATCTCACCGGAACACCGCCGTGACCCTGCAAGCTCCAGAGCGCCGCCGCCTTGGCATCACCGTCGCCTGACCAACTCCGACCAAGCCGCCGCGCCATCATCTTCATCTCACTCCCAGTAAGCTGTCGACCGAAGGAATTTAATTGGGATGCAGTGAACTCGGAGATCGATCTCTTCTCCCCCAACTCTGGCCGCCGGGCTCCATCCTCCAGATCTTTTCCTCCGGTGAGTTGTTATTCGATTCCTCGTGCATAAGCACCCTGGAGACCTCTATAACCACCCAGGCATCTTCCTTTAGCAGATCATCGGCCGGAGCAAGCTAACGCCGTGAAGCTGCTAGCTACTGCCGTCGCCGGAGCTCCTTCTCCATCGCTGACGTCTTCCGAGCTTCGCCGACCTTTTCTAACAGTTCGGTAAGCCTACAGGAACCCTATAGTCACCCATGCATGCATTGATTCGTACTAGACCGGGTCGTAGCTTGACATGCGCATGCATGCCGAGAACTGCCGCCGCCTGCGTCGTCGTCGCCATCGATTCTGGTCACTGCAACTGTTGAGACGACCACTGATCGCTTCGCCTTGATGCCCTCTCTGTTTTCTCTTTTGGTTGCCCGCCAAGATCGGCCGCCGTTCGCCCAAGCCGCCGGCGAGAAGCTCGCCGTGGCGCCGCTGTCCCTGCTCCTCTTGACGCCGAGCCGCTGACCCGTGGACCCCACTTGATTAAGTGCTAAGGACTCGGCTTAGCAAAGATTTAAAGTTTGTGAGGTTTAATTTGTAAAATTCCTTTATATGACAGATGGGACCAGGACTTAATTAGAAATAGTTAAAACTTTAGGGATTCTTAATGGAAATTGCTATTGCACGTGTTTTTGGGCTGCGGGTTGATACCTGGAAACCCTAGGGACTTTCCTGCATATTGACAGAGGCTGACATGTGGACCCAATGGATTATATTTTGAAAATATAATAGAAAAAGGTTAGATAAATATCTTTTTAATAGAAAATTAATCAGAACTTGTGAAATTCATATAAAATCAAATATAGCTCATTTTGAGGTGAAACCAACTCCAGTAGGTTCATAAAATTGTGAACTTTAATATGGTAGAATAAAATCCTATGCCCACAGTATGAAAATTATTTCTAAAATTTCAAATAAGAAATAGATAACATAGAGCTTGGAGAATTTGTAGAAAATTCATTTATAATCCAAATTGAGTGAACCAAATTTCTGTGGAATCGCAAAAGTATGAACTTTAATTTAAAAATATAACATTTCATACTTTATGTAACAGAAATGGTACTAATAATCTATAGTGTAAAATAACCCTTACAAATGCAAGTTAATTTCCAAAAATTCATAGGAAATTCATACTAGCTCTAAAAAATTATGAAACTAATTGTATTAATCCTAGAAAACAACCCTCTTCATTCCAGTAAGGTCAATTTGATCAAAATCATATATTAAAAATGATTTACAACTATACATTAGTAAATAATTCTACATATCAATACAGACTTAGGAAATTCATAACTCATGAATGAAAAGGGATAAATTAGGAATTCTTTCACCTAAATCTATCTTAGGTCAGAACCTATCCACTATGCACAGATCATGCATTTTAGAGCATTTTGTATTTTTCGTATAATTTGGTATTTATATGCATATCGTGTCCTTTGTATAGATAATTCGCATCGACGGTGAAAGAGTGATTTAGGTGATTTACACATTGTTGCAGATCAAGGCAAGTTATACCTCCCCTTTCCTTTGATCACATTGAAACCCATGATTTGGGAGAAGAAATGTGTTGTTTGCGAAACTGCATATGTATTTGATCAAAAACGGTATTTGGAACTTAATAAATGGTAGCTATGACTTTATTGCTGCATAATCAACCTTGATATGTTGTTATCCTCTCATTTGTAACCATAGGATGGATTTGATTACTTTATAAATGCTCGCTGAAGAGTATATATGCTTTTATGTATGCCATTTGCTTAGCCATGCTTAGATTTATGCAAAATACTCACTCTTATGAATTTATAAATGGGATTTTGACTATTTGGTTAATACTGGATTTGAAATATAAAAGTGCTAAGTATTTGCGAACTAAAGTGTGAGTAAAATGATTTTAGACTTGGGCGACAAGTGGTGTGCATATGGTGGTAGTTGTACACCGATAGGGGAAGTGTTCGCCTGAGTTGAATAAGGACTGAACTTCGTGTCACCAACTTAAGTATGTCGTACATCCACATGTGCTATTATGGGGTAGCCTTAGCTAATTAAGTTGCTTAAAATCTAACCTTGCATATTGGTAGGCCAGAGTAGAATGAATTAGTCTGAGCGATGATTCATAGGAACTATCTATTTACCCCACTGATTATGGGGGTAGTTTAGGCGTCTAAGTCTGTCCAATTCAATGGTATAGTGCCTCGTGGGGGAACGGATGTGTTCGCTGCCACGGCGTTAGGTTTAAGGCGTGGGCCCGCCACCTAATGTTTTTGGGTCATGCCCAGGATGGATTCACACTTGCCATCGCTGATGCAAGGTTAGGCGTTAAGTAATGTAAAGGCTACGTTATGACCTCTAGACCACATTCAACATGAAGAGTGTGGTAGTGCTTTGCAAACACGAAACAAACTAGAGTGTTCATATCATGTGGGTAAAGCTGTACAAGCTCTGCAGAGTTCTCTAAAACTAATCGATTAGCCGTGCTCATGGTCATGAGCGACTTGGTGAAGTGTCATGAGTATAGACTTTGATTTTGTTTTATGTTTTCAAATAAAGTTTCATGAACTATGGATTTGGAATGGTATTTTGGGTTGAGTTATGATGATTTTGTTATATTGTTAATAAATGAGAGACTTGATGCCAGGTGGGCAGTCAAGTGTATTATTATGATGAGATTATGACTTGTTGCCGGTATGGGTAACAAGAGTATGGTTATGATGTTGAAATATCTAATGCTATGAACTATCTATGTTAATATTTTGGTTAATTGAATCATCAACTCTTTTGAAAAGAATTGTGAACCAAAACTTGCTTTACGCTAAAATGAGTTACATATATAGCTTTTCTTTGATTATATGCCTTGCATGTAGTATGTTAGGATTGTTTCGAGTTTGCCAGTACATTAACTTGTTTAATGTACTGACTCTTGTTATACTGGAATATCCATTTTGCATGTTGAGTGCTTAGTCTTCTGAGTGATTCGGGAAATCGTTGTTTCTTCTAAGACCGGATCCAAAAGGGTTATCTCCTTTGTCAGTCGCTTGTGGTTTCGGGTGGCCAAGCTTCCGCGGTTCAGTATTTATCTGGCTATTTGGCCTATCTATTTAAATATAAGTGTAGACTAAAGTTAATTGTGTTTATTCCTTATTATTCTGAATTTCATCGCTTAGATGAAAGTGTGGAACTAGAGCTTTTCCTGGGATCTAGTTCTTACACCGGTAAGAGTTTTGAGCATTTGGGATGTCGTAGAGCTTTAGCGAATTTCGTCAAGTCTCCTGAGATGTGTAACACATCTGGTCGCCATCTTCGTGTGGTTTGACGGGCATGTCTCAGGCTGAAGTTGACTGGCATACTAAAGTCCCAGCAATATCCCCTATGCTCTCTACTCGACGTTTCAAGTTTTATACTATGTATGTTATTTGACTTGATAGGGGAGCGATGAGGTTGGATGGTTATTGTTTTACTCGATTATTACTAGACGCCATCCAACTAAACAATTCACACTATCACTTCAGATAACTTACATAATATTTAATCGGGGGTGCTCGACAGGTAGCCATGGTCACATCATGTAGTATGGATGGGGATGTGGTTTCATGCGTAAAGCTAGCTTAGTGACCATCTCGGTACTCACCAAGTTTGTACAACTTCCCCCATCGATGATGGTGCGGCAGGAACGATTGTTAACGACGCACTTCATCTGAAAAAGAGTATGCCGCTGGTTCTGCTCCGCTTTGTCCATTTATGCACTCAGAACACGCTGCACAATAAAGCTCTTGGTCCGCAACGTCAGGCGCAATGTGATACTCATCTTCGCTATCTGTGTCATTAGCTGCAAGCAAAGCGAGTGTATGGATATATTATAAGCCTGAGTCCGAGTCCGTATGTAAAAGATATAACTATTTTATTTCTTTTCTGGTTTTGGCAGACTCAAAGGCAATCGGATTCAAAGAAAGGAACAGATCTAACACAAACGAAAAGCGATTGGGTGGATGGCAGCGATGGTGGGGATGACGACAAAAGAGGTGATGACGGCAAAGATGGTGATGGCGATATGCATGGCAAGAACTCGAAACTCTAAACGACGTAACGCTAAGACTAGCAACTCGAGAGAACAATGTAACAGAAAACTCAACAAGCTCTAACTAAGCAGTACTAGCAAAAAGGCTCAAGGGTTTATAGGATTACGGAAAAACTAATTTACTAAATTATATATATATATATATATATGTTATTTTGGCTTTTTCTGGGCTATAGGTATAAGAAAATTACGAAACAATAAATCTCTCACCGATCAACCTAAAAGCTCTAATACCACCTGATGTGAGCAAGGGTATCCCGATCTTTCGATGAGAGGATAAGTCGATTGGATGGAGCGACGTTGGCGATCCGACTACAACTGTCCAGGGACGTTCCGCCTTAGCAATCGTTACACCAACTCCAGAGGCAGTCGTGAATCTCGACGGATGCACAGTCAGCCCGACCACGAGGGTATTTGTTCCTGCAAGCAATCGAGAACTAGCAAGAACAAGATGAACAAGCAACTCAATTTGTGGATTAAAGATGTAGGATTGAATCAACAAAAGTATCAAAGGTGGGGTTCCATAAAAAGCAAACCGGCGATCTAACCGATCACGGGATTACATGGCAAAGTAGCGAAGCTAAACTTTAATCTAAACAAAATCCGAGAAACCCTAAAGGGGTACCTAGCTATTTAAAGGGGTGTTGCAGTTGTCCCCTTACCCTAGGACGCGTCACTAGTGGACCCAACTTGATACACAGCCCAATGGGCCCAAATAAGGTGACGCAGCACCTTTGACAGAAAAGGACTTGATAGTAAAACGAATATTGCGGCCGTTTCATAGCAGATGTAGACATGAGGTCGGATCCATTGGAAAGTAAACTTGATAAGCTTTCCATGAAGTACTTGCACGCCCAAAACGGAGTCCATATGAAGTCGTGGCAGTCGTCATAAGTCGGTGCTATTCTGCAGTCCGAATCCAACCCGCGCCAATATGTTTCCTTTTGGGTCCTGTCCATCATTCCTAACCAAAACAAGAGTGCAAACGTTTCCATGGTTTAAATAAGATGGACAAGAAGATAACAACGAACTCACCTGATAGTTTATTTGGCGTGCAGGAGCGCGAGTAATTGGACCGAAAATCTGTTGTCGTTGTGTAGGCGTGGATGTATCGATCGCGTTGATGTCCTCGTCAGCCGGCTGGAAAGTTTGCGTGCTGGGAAAACGAAACCGCACAAAACCAATCAAAAGTGTTTTTGGGCAACAAGAAATGTGTTTTGCACCATTCGCTGCGAAAATTAATATTTTCACGAGTTGTGGGCCAGCTGGAAAGTTTGTGTGATGGGAAAACCAAACCGCTCGAAACCAATCAAAAGTGTTTTTGGGCAATAAGGAATGTGTTTTGCACCATTGGTTACGAAAATTAATATTTTCACGAGTCGGTGGGCCCGCTAGAAAATTTGTGTGGTGGGAAAACAAAATCGCTCGAAATCAATCAAAAGTGTTTTTGGGCAACTAGGAATGTGTTTTGCACCATTGGTTGCGAAAGTTAATATTTTCACGAGTCGGTGGGCCCACTGGAAAGTTTGTGTGGTGGAAAAACGAAACCGCTCGATACCAGTCAAAAGTGTTATCGGCAATATCGGAATGTGTTTGCCAGCATTGGATGTGAAAATTAATATTCACACGAGTCGGTGGGTCTGGCGTAAGATTTGTGTTGGTAGAAAACGAAACCGCTCCAAACCAATCAAAAGTGTTTTTGGGCAACTAGGAATGTGTTTTGCACCATTGGTTGCGGAAGTTAAAATTTTCACGAGTCGGTGGGCCGGTTGGAAAGTTTGTGTTGGTCGAAAACGAAACCACCGAAAATCACTCAAAAGTGTTTTTTGGCACCTAGGAATGTCTTTTGCACCCTTGGTTGTGAAATTCAATATTTTCACGAGTTGGTTGGCCAGTCAAAAAATTTGTGCTGGTCACAAACGAAACCGCCCATTACAACTCAAAAGTGTTTTTGGGCATCTAGGTATGTCTTTTGCACCGTTGGTTGTGAAAATTAATATTTTCATGAGTCGGTGGGCCCGGTTGGAAAGTTTGTGTTGGCCAAAAATGAAACCGGCCAAAACCACTCAAACGAGTGTTTGGGCACCTAGGAGTGTCTTTTGCACCATTGGTTACGAAAATTAATATTCACACAAGTCGGTAGCATCGCCGGAAAGTTTGTGTTGGTCGATAATGAAACCGCTCGAATCCAATCAAAAGTGTTTTTGGGCATCTCGGAATATGTTTGTCACCATTGGTTGTGAAAATTAATATTCACACGAGTCGGTGGGTCCGCCGTATGGTTTGTCTTGGTACAAAACAAAACCGCCTGAAACCAATCAAAAATGTTTTTGGGCAACTAGGAATGTGTTTTGTACCATTGGTTGCGAAAAATTAATATTTTCACGAGTCGGTGGGCCGGTTGGAAAGTTTGTGTTGGTCGAAAATGAAACCGCCGAAAACGACCCGAAAGTGTTTTTTGGCATCTAGAAATGTCTTTTGCTCCATTGGTTGCGAAAGTCAATATTTTCACGAGTTGGTTGGCCGGTCGAAAAATTTGTGCTGGTCAAAAACGAAACCGCCCATAACAACTCAAAAGTGTTTTTCGGCATATAGGTATGTCTTTTGCACCGTTGGTTGCAAAAATTAATATTTTCATGAGTCGGTGGGCCTGGTTGGAAAGTTTGTGTTGGCCGAAAACGAAACCGGCCAAAACCACTCAAAAGAGTTTTTGGACATCTAGGAGTGTCTTTTGCACAATTGGTTGCGAAAATTAATATTCACACGAGTCGGTAGCCCCGCCGGAAAGTTTGTGTTGGTCGATAACGAAATTGCTCGAATCCAATCAAAAGTGTTTTTGGGCATCTCAGAATATGTTTGCCACCATTGGTTGTGAAAATTAATATTTACACAGATGTGACCATGGCTACTATAGATAAAACCGTTGCTCACATCATATGTCAACAGGAAGATGCCAAGATCAAGTTGTCCATGTTGCGGAATCCAATTCGGCTACCTGCTATAGTGCTGACTTCAAATGGCCGCCAAATATGCATACGAGCTCCTTTTTGGGCCCATGAGTACTTGATGGAAAGCTCTTGGAGTCCCTAGCCTCATCTCCAAATTCCATCCGAGTCGGCCACAATCATAGAAACAAGATGCTACCTCACCTATAATGGGCCTTTGGGCTTGTAACTTCATCTGGGACCCCGGCCCAGGTGGGGCCTATGTGGAGTGCGCCCCAACCTGGTGGAGCACGACCTAGGGACCCCTTGGTCATCCTCCCACCCTTTTAAATAGCTAGGTACCCCTTTAGCGTTTCTAGGGTTTTGTTTAGATTAAAGTTTAGCTTCGCTACTATGCCGTGTAATCCCATGATTGGTTGGATCGCCGGTTTACTCGTTACGGAATCCCAACTTATCATTTGTTTGCATTTCCTATTTGAAATCCAGATTGTTTTTATTTTGTTCTTGCTTGTTTCTTCGATTTGCTTGCAAGAATAAGGTTAATCTGCACTGGCAAGATTAACAACCCACGAAGAGGTGTATCGATCGTTAAGGCGCAACACAACAACGCCTCGTACGGTTATAGTCGGGTTGTCAACATTTCTCCCAAATCGTAGTTATCGTCAATTCACCGAAAGATCGAGCCAATCAAATCCCTGAGCGCATCAAGTAGATTTCAGAGTTTATCAAGTGGTATCAGAGCAGCTCAGGGTTTATTAGGTGGTATCAGAGCTTTCGTTGCTCGGTGAGTTTTTATCTACCTATAATCAGAAAATAGCCATAAAAAAGAATTGCATCCTTTACCTAGCCATATTTGTGCCATTGCATTGTTCTCGTCAGTTTTTGCTTTGTTGAGTTTTGCGTTGCATCGTCGTGTCGTGTTGCTGGTCTTAGCGTCTAGTATGTTTAGAGTTTCAAGTTCTTGTCATGTCTAGTACCACTGTCAACGCCGCCGCTGTGTCCGTGCTGTTGCTGTGAGAAAGATGGAAGGAGGAGATTAGATTAGATTATATTGGTTTTTGTTTGGTGTTGGTTTTGAGATCTGTTTGGAAAAAGGAACTGGTATAATTTCAGCATTCCATTTTTGTATAGTCAAATTTTTGGGTTTGCACTTTTGCATTTGAGTCCCTGTAATTTTCTTATTTACATTTGAGTCCATGTAATCTTGCATTCAGGTCCTTGAGTTGTTTTTGCTGAAAAAATTAAAAAAGAAAAAAAAGGCAGAAAGGTGCTAATAAAAGAAAAAAAAGCCGCACAAAAAAACAAAAGAAAAAAAAGAAAGTAAGGAAGAAAGAAAAAAAAAGAAAGAAAGAAAGAAAGAAAAGAGAAAATCAACTGCTATCTTTGAGTTTGCTTTTGTATATCAGAATTGTGCATGAGTTATTCCTAGTGCTATCTTATGGTATCGTTTGTGTCTAGGCTCGCGTCTCTAGTACGTTCTAGCCTAGGACCAGCATGGTACTTGACTTTGAACAATTATTGAACTTTGTATTCTCTGATTTGAGCATTTGCTATTCTTTTGCTAAATATTTAAGCCTACCCAAAGCTCCACAGATTTGATTGCAGCCGTATAGCAAGTGTTTGCCAAGGCATCGATATATCCAACCTCCATTGGGTCTAGGTTGAGTCGGTGTGGTCACCATTTCGCTTGCATTGGTAAGAACTTGTAAGAGCTTGGTTAAAAGCTTGAGTGTGTGTGATATTTAAGTCTCCACTACCTAGTAGTTGATAGGAGCATGCATATTCTTGTGTATGTTTTTTGTTTCCTACTAACCATGGCAGGATTGCGCAAAGGGATACGAGATGGTTCTGATCAACTTCAACATCTTCACCTTCGACGAGATATGACGACTTCTCCACGCATATGAGGTACCTGACTATAATTTTGCACAAGTTGAATCTAAATTACCATTCTACGATGGTAAGTATGATTCTGTTACTTATATTGATTGGGAGCTAGCAGTAGACGATGAATTTGATAAATATGAATTTTCTGATGCTCAAAAGATTAAGGCTGCTAGTAATAAATTTACCTGTTCTACATTATTTTGGTGGAGTCATGTTAGTAACAAACCTGAAACTAGGGATGAGTGCAAAACCATGATGAGAAAGCGTTTCATGAGTTCTTATTACAAATGTATTCTTCTTGAGAAACTAGAACATCTGAAAGAAGGTGATAAAACTATTAGAGAGTACATCTATGAATTTAAAGTTTGTATCATATACAATGGTCTTAAAGAATGCAATGAGAATACAATGCGTAGATTTTTCAAGGGGCTTAATTCTGAAATTCAAGTTATGCTTGCTAATGTGACATATAATCATATTGGACTTTTCATGCTTGCTGCTACCATTGAGAGTCAAATCATATCAAATGCGAGAAAACATGAACAATGTGATTTATCTCCTATTTTTGAATCTCCGATAGCATTGTGCAATGATGATGTGCAAACATTGGAGGAGCAATCTTTTGTGTCTTCTTTTACTAACATTTTGCAAGGAGTTCAGAACATTCAACAAAAGGAAGAGAATAATGTACTTGAGAAGAAAGAGGAGAAGAATGAAGCACCCGCGATGTATGAAGAAAATTTGCAAGGTAAATTAAATGGTGCTGAGATAAATAAAGGTGAGTATTCTCAAGCTGAGCTACACATGTCCACTTTTCATGCCATAGTAGAACAACCACAAGTGGAACCTATTGCCGAGATTTCTTTGTCACAAGTTGATTTGTTTGCTGTTTCTTGGGATAAAGAAGAGTTGTGTGATAATGCTTTACTTATATCCATACCGCAACTAATGAATGAACATGTTATTTCTGTTGTTAATTCTTTTTGCGCTGATTTTAAGTATGTTATTCAGATTGCTAATGAAGTTCAGGAACATGAATTGCTATTTTTTTTAAGTACTTTGGGCTATATTCTGTTTGATGACTTTTATTAGCTTAGAAATTTGAAGGAGAAATTGTTTGCTAAATCTGGTTTGCCATGTCCAACTAATGCTAATTTTCATATCTTTGGTGAATATAATGATAGCGGCATATATTTGGTGCACAGAGTTTACATATGTTCGGATTTAGAACCTCCTGTAGACGTGGATAAAAATTGCAGGCTAGAGAAACATGTTATTGTTAATTATGTTACTTCGAGTTTATGTATTTTTGATTGGAAGAATGATAAACCCTGAAATCCACTCGATACGCTCAGGGATCGGATTGGCCCGATCTTTCGGTGAATTGACGATAACTATGATTTGGGAGAAATGTTGACGACCCGACTACAACCGTACGAGATGTTGTTGTATTGCACCTAACATCGATACACCTCTCCGTGGGTTGTTGATCTTGCCGGTGCAGATCAACCTTATTCCTGCAAGCAAATCAAAGAAACAAGCAAGAACAAGATAAAAGCAATCTGAATTTCAAATAGAAATTGAATACAAATGATAAGTTGGGATTCCGTAACGAGCAAACTGGCGATCTATCCGATCACGGGATTACGCGGCAAAGTAGCGAAGCTAAACTTTAATCTAAACAAAACCCAAGAAACCCTAAAAGGGTACCTAGCTATTTAAAGGGGTGAAAGGACGACCAAGGGGGTTCCTAGGTCGTACTCCACCAGGTTGGGGCGCACCTCACATGGGCCCCACCTGGGCCGGGGTCCCATACGAAGTTACAAGCCCATAGGCCCAATATAGGTGACACAACACCTTGTTTTCATGATTGCCACCGACTGGGATGGAATTTGGGGACGAGACTGGATCCATTGGAAAGAGGATTGCAAGAGGACCCAAAATAGAGCTCATATGCATATTTGACGGCCATTTGAAGTCAGCACTATAGGAGGTGGTCGAATTGGATTTCAGAACTTGGACTACTTGATCTGGATGTCTTCCGGTTGAACTATGATGTGAGCAATGGTTGTATCAATAGTAGCCATAGTCACATCATCCTCCCCTTCTTCATGGAAAACCGTCCTCGGTTTTTTCATATGGTACTCTTCGCGTAGTCCATTTAAAACAACCTGGTTCTTTAAATCCAAACAAGAGAAACTTGAAGTAGCATGATTATCAATAACATGTCTCTCTAGCTTGCAATTTTTATCCATATCTACCGAAGGTTCTCCGAACATATGTAAACTCTGTGCACCAAATATATTCCGCTATCATTATATTCACCAAAGATACGAAAATTAGCATTAGTTGGACATGGCAAACCAGATTTAGCAAATAATTTTTTCTTCAAATTTTTAGGCTCACAAAATTCATCAAACAAAACATAGTGCAAAGTACTTAAAGAAAATAGCAATTCACGTTCCTCAACTTCATTAGCAATGTAAATAACATGCTTAAAATCAGCACATAAAAAACTAACAATAGAAATAGCATGTTCATTCACTAGTTGTGGCATTGATATAAGTGAAGCATTATCACACAACTCTTCTTTATCACAAGGAATAGCAAACAAATCAACTTGTGACAAAGGAATCTCAGTAATTGGTTCCACTAATGTTTGCTCAACTATAGCATGAAAAGTGGACATGTGTAGCTCAGCTTGAGAATACTCACCTTCATTTATCTCAGCACCATTTATTTTGCCTTGCAAACTTTCTTCAGACATCATAGGTGCTTCATGGTTCTCTTCTTTCTTCTTAAGAACATCATTCTCCTCCTTTTGTTGAATGTTCTAAACTCCCTGCAAAACGTTAGTAACAGGAGACGCAAAAGATTGCTCCTCCAATGTTTGCACATCAACATTGCACAAGGATATTATAGGATATTCAGAAACAGAAGCTAAATGACATTGTTCATGCTTTCTCGCATTTAATATGATTGGACTCTCAATGCTACGACCAAGCATGAATAGATGTTCAATATGTCACATTAGCAAGCATAACCTGAATTTTAGAATTAAGCTCTTTGAAAAATCTACGCATTGTATTCTCATTGCATTCTTTTAGACCACTGTAGATCATACAAATTTTAAATTTATGGATGTACTCTAACAGTTTTGTCACCTTGTTTCAGAAGTTCTAGTTTTTCAAGAAGAATACATTTGTAATAAAAACTCACAAAACGCTTTCACATCATGGTTTTGCACTCATCCCAAGTTTCAAGTTTATTACTAACATGACTCCACCAAAAGAATGCAGAAGAAGTAAACTTATTACTAGCAGCCTTAATCATTTGAGCATCAGAAAAATCATATTTATCAAATTCGTTGTCTACTGCTAGCTCCCAATCAACATAAACAACAGAATCATACTTACCATCGTAGAATGGTAACTTAGATTCAACTCGTGCAAAATTATAGTCAGGTACCTCATATGAATCACATGAAGAAATTGTCATATCTCGTCGAAGGTGAAGAAGTCGATGTTGAGCATCTTGTATCACCTTGCGTAATCCTGCCATGGTTAGTAGCAAACAAGAAACACACAAGAATATGCACGCTCTTATCAACTACTAGGTAGTGGAGGCTCAAATATCCCACACACTCAACCTTTTAACCAAGCTCTTACAAGATCTTACCAAAGCGAGCGGAATGGTGACCACACCGACTCAACCTAGACCCAATGAAGGTTGGATGTATCGATGCCTTGGCAAATACTTGCTGTACCGCTGCGATCAAATCTTTGGAGCAAAGGAATAGCAAATGCTCAAATCAGAGAATGCAAAGTTGAATATTTGTTCAAAGTCAAGTACCGTGCTAGTCCTAGGCTAGAACATACTAGAGACGCGAGCCTAGACATAAACGATAACACAAGATAGCACTAGGAACAACTCAAGCACAACTCTGATATACAAAAGCAAACTCAAAGATAACAACTGATTTTCTCTTTTCTTTCTATTTTCCTTTCTTCTTTTTTTCTTTCTTTTTTTTTGTGCGGCTTTTGTTTTCTTTTTTTAGCACCTTTCTGCCTTTTTTTCGTTTTTTTTGATATTTTTTCAGCAAAAATGACTCAAGAACCTCCAAGCAAGATTAGAGGGACTCAAATGTTAATATAAAATTTATAGGGACTCAAATGTAAAAGTCAAAACCCTAAAATTTGATTTATGCAAAAATGGAATGCTCTCCTCGTATGGATTCTGTTTTTGCAAACGGAACTCGAATCCAATACCAAATTTTATTTCTTTTGAAACAAAAACCAATCTAATCTAATCTAATCTCCTCCTTCCATCTTTCTTACAGCAACAGCACGGACACGGTGGCGGCCGGCGGCAACGACAGTGGTACTAGACATGACAAGAACTCGAAACACTAAACGTACTAGACGCTAAGACCAACAACACGACACGACGATGCAACGCAAAACTCAACAAAGCAAAAACTAAAAAGAACAATGCAATGGCACAAATATGGCTAGGTAAAGGATGCAATTTTTTTTATGGCTATTTTCTGGTTATAGGTAGATAAAAACTGACCGAGCAACGAAAACTCTGATACCACTTGATAAACCCTGAAATCCACTTGATACGCTCAGGGATCTGATTGGCCCGATCTTTCGGTGAATTGATGATAACTATGATTTGGGAGAAACGTTAACGACTCGACTACAACCGTATGAGACATTGTTGTGTTGCGCCTTAGCGATTGATACACCTCTCCGTGGGTTGTTGATCTTGCCGGTGCAGATTAACCTTATTCCTGCAAGCAAATCAAAGAAACAAGCAAGAACAAGATAAAAGCACTATGAATTGCAAATAGGAATTGAATACAAATGATAAGTTGGGATTCCGTAACGAGCAAACCGGCGATCTAACCGATCAGGGGATTACACGGCAAAGTAGCGAAGCTAAACTTTCATCTAAACAAAACCCAAGAAACCCTAAAGGGGTACCTAGCTATTTAAAGGGGTGGAAGGACAACCAAGGGGGTTCCTAGGTCGTGCTCCACCAGGTTGGGGCGCACCCCACATGGGCCCTACCTGGTCCGCGGTTCCTGATGAAGTTACAAGCCCATAGGCCCAATATAGGTGACACAACACCTTGTTTTCATGATTGCGACCGACTGGGATGGAATTTGGGGATGATGCTAGATCCATTGGAAAGAGGACTCCAAGAGCTTTCCATCAAGTACTCATGGGCCCAAAACGGAGCTCGTATGCATATTTGGCAGCCGTTTGAAGTCAGCGCTGTAACAGGTGGCTAAATTGGATTCCAGAACATGGACAACTTGATTTTGACATCTTCCTGTTGAGATATGGTGTGAGAAATAGTTGTATCCATAGTAGCCATGATCACATCATCCTCCCCTTCTTCACGGAAAACCGTCCTTGGTTTTTTCATATGGTGCTCTTCACGTAGTCCATTTAAAACAACCTGTTTCTAATCAAAACTAGAGAAACTTGAAGTAGCATGATTAGCAATAACATGTCTCTCTAGTTTGTAATTTTTATCCACTTCTACAAGAGATTATAAATCCGAACATATGTAAACTCTGTGCACCAAATATATTCCGCTATCATTATATTTACGAAAGATATGAAATATAGTATTTGATGGACATGATAAATTAATAGCAAATAATTTCACCTTGAAATTATTGAGCTCACAGAAGTCATCAAATAAAACATAGCCCAAAGTATTTAAAGAAGATATGAATTCACATTCCTGAACTTCATTAATAATCTGAACAACATGCTTAAAATCTGCTTAGAAAAAATTAACAACAGGAATATCATGTTCATTCATTAGTTGCGTCATGGATATAAGTGATGCATTATCACACAACTCTTTTTTATCACAAGGTGACAAATCAAATTGTGACTAAAGAATATCAGCAATTGGTTCCACTAATAGTTGCTCTATTATAGCATGAAAAGTGGACATATGTCACTCAGCCTGAGGATACTCACCTTCATTTATCTCTGCATCATTTAATTTACCTTGTAAACTTTCTTCAGACATCGCAGGTGCTTCATGCTTCTCCTCTTTCTTCTCAGGAACATCATTCTCCTTCTTTTGGTTAATGTTCTGAACTTCCTGCAAAACGTTAGTAAAAGGAGACACAAAAGATTGCTACTCCCATGTTTGCATATCATCATTGCACAACAATATAGGAGATTCAAAAACAAAAAATAAACCATATTTTTTATGTTTTGTCGCATTTGATATGATTTGACTTTGCTAAGAGCAAGCATGAATAGGTGTCCAATAAGATTATATGTCGCATTAGTAAGCATAACCTGAATTTCAGAATTGAACCCATTGAAAAATGTACGCATTGTGTTTTCATTGCATTCTTTTAGACCACTGTAGATGATACAAACTTTAAATTCATAGATGTACTCTCTAACGCTTAGATCACCTTGTTTCAGATATTCCAATTTCTCAAGAACAAAACATTTGTAATAAGTACTCACAAAACGCTTTCTCTTCATGGTTTTGCATTCATCCCAAGTTTCAAGTTTGTTACCAACATAACTCCACCAAAAGAAAGTAGAAGAGGTAAACTTATTACTAGAAGCCTTAATCATTTGAGCATCAGAAAAATCATATTTATCAAATTCATTGTCTACTACTAGCTCCAATCAACATAAGCAACCGAATCATACTTACCATCGTAGAATGGTAACTTAGATTCAACTCGTGCAAGATTATAGTCAGGTACCTCATACGAATCACGTGGAGAAGTTGCCATATCTTGTCGAAGGTGAAGAAAGTTGATGTTGAGCATGAATATCTCGTATCCCCTTGCGTAATCCTATCATGATTAGTAGCAAACAAAAAACACACACAAGAATATGCACGCTCCTATCAACTACTAGGTAGAGGAGGTTCAAATATCACACACACTAAAGCTTTTAACCATGCTCTTAATAGATCTTACCAAAGCAAGCGGAATGGTAACCACACTGACTCAAACTACACCCAATGAAGGTCGGATATATCGATACCTTGGCAAACACTTGCTGTACGGCTGCAGTCAAATCTGTGGAGCTCTGGGTAGGCTTAAATATGTAGCAAATGACTAGCAAATGATCAAATCAGAGAATGCAAAGTTGAATAATTGTTCAAAGTCAAGTGTCGTGCTGGTCCTAGGCTAGAATGTACTAGAGACATGAGCCTAGACACAAACGGTACTACAAGATAGCACTAGTAACAAGTCAAGCACAACTCTGATATACAAAAGCAAACTCAAAGGTAACAGCTGAAAGCAAACTCAAAGATAACAGCTGATTTTCTCTTTTTTTTCTTTCTTTCTTTTTTTCTTCTTTTTTCTTTCTTTTTTTGGTGCAACTTTTGTTTTCTTTTTTAGCACCATTCTGCATTTTTTTTTGTATTTTTTCAGCAAAAACAACTCAAGCACCTAAATGCAAGATTACATGGACTCAAATGTGAATATGAAATTTATAGGGACTCAAATGTAAAAGTCCAAAACTCTAAAATTCGATTTTAACAAAAATGGAATGCTCTCCTTGTATGGATTCCGTTTTTACAAACGGAACTCGAATCCGATACCAATTTTTTTTTTACGAACAAAAACCAATCTAATCTAATCTAATCTCCTCCTTCCATCTTTCTCATGGCAACAGCACGGACATAGTGGCAGCGAGGACAGTGGTACTAGACGCGACAAGAACTCGAAACTCTAAACGTACTAGACGCTAAGACCAGCAACACGACACGACGATGCAACGTAAAACTCAACAAAGCAAAAACTGAAAAGAAGAATGCAATGGCACAAATATGGCTAGGTAAAGGATGCAATTCTTTTTTATGGCTATTTTCTGGTTATAGGTAGATAAAAACTCACCGAGCAACGAAAGCTCTAATACCACTTAATAAACCCTGAGCTGCTCTGATACCACTTGATAAACCCTTAGCTACTCTCGATACGCTCAGGAATCTGGTTGTATCTTTCGATGAGTTGATGATAACTACAATTTGGGTGAAATGTTGATGACCCGACTACAGCTGTACAAGACGTTGTTGTGTTGCGTCTTAGCGATCGGTACACCTCTCCGTGGGTTGTTGATAAACCCTGAACTCCACTCGATACGCTCAGGGATCTGGTTGTCCCGATCTTTCGATGAGTTGATGATAACTTTGATTTGGGAGAAACGTTGATGACTCGACTACAACTGTACAAACAGTTGTTGTGTTGCGCCTTAGCGATCAATACACCTCTCCGTGGGTTGTTGATCTTGCCGGTGCAAATCAACCTTATTCATGCAAGCAAATCGAAAAAAATCTCAATAGGTGGGGGTTCCGAAGCACACGATAAGGTTAGGGTTCCGAAGACAAGTAATTAGGTGGTCTAGCCGACACACGTAACTACGAGAAAAAGTAGCAATGGCTAAAATTTTAATCCAACAAAAAGCCGAGAAACCCTAAAGGTGTACCTAGCTATTTAAAGGGGTGGGAGGACGACCAAGGGGTTCCTAGGGTTGTGCTCCATCAGATTGGGGTGCACCCCACATGGGCCCCAGTTTGGCCAGGGTCCCAGATGAAGTTACAGACCCATAGGCCCATTATAGGTGATGCAGCACCTTGTTTTTGTGATTGCGGATGACTGAGTAGGAATTTCAAGATGAGGCTGGATCCGTTGGAAACAGGACTCCGAGACATTTCCATCAAGTACTCATGGGCCCAAAACGGAGCTCATATGCATATGTGGCGGCCGTTTGAATTCAGCACTGTAGCAGGTGGCCGAATTGGAATCCAGCACTTGGACAACTTGATCTTGATGTGAGAAATGGTTGAATCAATGGTAGCCATGGTCACATCAGTTGTTGATCTTGTTGGTAACAACCTGTTTCTTCTAATCAAAACAAGAGAAACTTGACATAATATGATTAGCGATAACATGTCTCTCTAGCTTACAATTTTGATCCACATCTACAGGAGGTTCTAAATCCAAACATATGTAAACTCTATGCACCAAATATATTTCTCTATCATTATATTTTCCAAAGATATGAAATATAGTATTAGATGGACATGGCAAATTAAGAGCAAATAATTTCTCCTTCAAATTACCGAGCTCACAAAAATCATCAAACAGAACATAGCCCAATGTATTTAAAGAAGTTATGAATTTACGTTTCTCTACTCCATTAGCAATGTGAACAACATGCTTAAAATCAACATATAAAGAACTAACACTAGAAATAGCATGTTAATTCACTAGTTGTGGCATGGATATAAGTAAAGCATTATCACATAGCTCTTCTTTATCACAAAGAACAGCAAATAAATCAACTCGTGACAAAGGAATCTCAGTAATTGTTTCCACCAATGGTTGCTCTACTATAGCATGAGAAGTGGACATGTGTAGCTCATCTGAAGAATACTCACCTTCATTTATTTCAACACCATTTAATATACCTTGAAAACATTCTTGAGACATTGCAGGTGCTTCAAGCTTCTCCTCATTTTTCTCAAGTACATCTTTCTCCTCCTTTTGACAATTGTTTACTTCCTACAAATTATAGCAATAGAAGGCACGTGTACAACTTGTTGCTTCTTTACATCCGCAATTTGTTTTTCTGCATTGCAAGCAAGTTGTAACAAATGAGCAAAAGAGCTATAACTTTGACAAGCAAGCATGTCCTGAATTTCTTTATTAAGCCCACGTAAAAACCTCAATTTTGTAGCTTCTTCACATTCATCTAAACAACAACGTAATAAACAAGCACGCATATCATTATAGTATGAAATAACAGTTCTAGTATCTTGTTTTAAACTTTGCAGTTTGTTAAGCAGAATATCAGCATAATACATGGGAACATAAACATCTCTCAAATATCGTTTCAAGTCATTTCATGATTGTGGTATTTTGTTATGCCTACAAAGATGTTTCCATTCATAAGAAGCATTTTTCACTAAAACACTAGAGGCACACATAACCATTTGTTTCTCAGACAAATCATGCTTTTCAAATTCTCTATCAACCGCTAGCTCCCATTTAATGTAAGCATGAGGATCATAATTTCCTTCGAAATAAGGTAGTACAGATTTGATCTTAACTACAACGTCACTTACCTGATCACTCCTGATGTCTCGATAAAGATGTTGATGTTGAGCATAGTTATCCCATATTGTCTTGTGCATCCCTACCATTGTTAGTATAAAACAAGAAACATACACAAAAATATGCACATTCCTATTAACTACTAGGTAGTGGAGGCTCAAAAGACGCACTCAAGCTTTTAACCAAGCTCTTACAAGTTCTTACCAATGCAAGTGGAATGGTGACAAACACCAACTCAACCAAGCACCCCAATGGAGATTGGATGTATCCACGCCTTGACGAACACTTGCTGTACGGCTGCAATCAAATCTGTGAAGCTCTGGGTAGGCTTAAATATGTAGCAAAGGAATAGCAAATGCTCAAATCAGATAATGCAAAGTTGAATAACTGTTCAAAGTCAGTACCGTGTTGGTCCTAGACTAGAACGTACTAGAGACGCGAGCCTAGGCACAAACGATACCACAAGATAGCACTAGAATCAACTCAAGCAAAACTCCGATATATGAAAACAATCTCAAAGATAACAACTGATTTTCTCCTTTTCTTCCTCCTTTTTTTTCTTTCTATCTTTTTTTCTCTTTCTCTTTTTTTTCTTTCCTTTCTTTTTCTTCCTTTTTTTCTGGTGCAACTTTTCTTTTCTTTTTGTAAGCACCTTTCAGCCTTTTTTCTTTCTTTTTTTTCTAATTTTTTAAAGCAAAAACCAACCCAAGGAACTGAATGCAAGATTACGGGGATTCAAATATAAATATAAAAATTATAGGGACTCAAATATAAAAGTCCAAACCCTAAAATTTGTTTTATACAAAAATGGAATGCTCTCCTCGTATGGATTCCGTTTTTGCAAACGGAACTTGAATCCGATACCAAAATTTTTTTTACCAACAAAAACCAATCTAACCAAATCTAATCTCCTCCTTCCATCTTTCTCACGGCAACAGCACGGACACGGTGGCGGCGACGACAGTGGTACTAGACGTGACAAGAACTCGAAACTCTAAACGTACTAGACGCTAAGATCAGCAACACGACACGACGATGCAACGTAAAACTCAACAATAAAAAAACTGAAAAGAGAAATGCAATGGCACAAAGTTGGCTAGGTAATGGATACAATTTTTTTTGTATGGCTATATTTTGGTTATAGATAGATAAACAACTCACCGAGCAACGAAAGCTCTGATACCACTTGATAAACTCTGAACTCCACTCGATAGGCTCCGGGATCTGGTTGTCCCGATCTTTCGGTGAGTTGATGCTAACTACGATTTGGGAGAAACGTTGATGATCCAACTACAATCGTACAAGACGTTGTTGTGTTGTGCCTTAGCGATCGATACACCTCTCCATGGGTTGTTGATCTTGCCGGTGCAAATCAACATTATTGCTGCAAGCAAATCCAAGAAATAGCAAGAACAAGACAAAAGCAATCTAAATTGCAAATAGGAATTAAAGCTCACATAAGGTTGGGGTTCCGAAGACAAGTAATTGGGTGGTCTAACCGACACGCATAACTACAAGAAAAAGTAGCAATGACTAAAATTTTAATCTAACAAAACCCGAGAAACCCTAAAGGTGTACCTAGCTATTTAAATGGGTGGGAGGACGACCAAGGGGTTCCTATCATGCTCCACCAGATTGGGGCACACCCCACATGGGCCCCACTTTGGCCAGGGTCCCACATGAAGTTACAAACCCATAGGCCCATTACAGGTGACGCAACACCTTGTTTTTCTGATTGCGGATGACTGAGAAGGAATTTCGAGATGAGGCTGGATCCATTATAAAGAGGACTCCGAGACCTTTCCATCAAGTACTCATGGGCCCAAAACGGAGCTCATATGCATATGTGGCGGCCGTTTGAATTCAGCACTGTAGCAGGTGACCGAATTGGAATCCAGCACTTGGACAACTTGATCTTGATGTGAGAAATGGTTGAATCAAGGTAGCCATGGTCACATCAGTTGTTGATATTGTCGGTGTAGATCAACCTTATTCCTGCAAACAAATCGAAGAAACAAGCTAGAACAAGATAATATTTTCGTAACGAGCAAAACCAATCAAAAGTGTTTTTGGGCAACTAGGAATGTGTTTTGCACCATTGGTTGCGAAAATTAATATTTTCACAAATTGGTGGGCCGGTCAGAAAATTTCTGTTGGTCGAAAACGAAACCAATCAAAAGCAACTAGGAATGTGTTTTGCACCATTGGTTGCAAAAATTAATATTTTCACGAGTCGGCGGGCCTGCTGAAAAGTTTGTGTGGAGGGAAAATGAAACCGCTTGAAACCAATCAAAAGTGTTTTTGGGCATCTTGGAATATGTTTGTCACTATTGGTTGTGAAAATTAATATTCACAGGAGTCATTGGGTGTGCCGGAAGGTTTGTGTTGGTCGAAAACGAAACCGCCCGAAATCAATCAAAAGTGTTTTCGGGCAACTAGGAATGTGTTTTGCACCATTGGTTGCAAAAAATAATATTATCTTGGGTCGGTGGGCAAGCTGGAGAGTTTGTGTGTTGGAAAAATGAAACCGCTCGATACCACTCAAAATTGTTTTTGGCAATATTGGAATGTGTTTGCCACCATTGGTTGTGAAAGTTAATATTCCCACGAGTTGGTGGGTCCGCCGTAAGGTTTGTGTTGGTAGAAAACGAAACCGCTCGAAACTAATCAAAAGTGTCTTTGGGCAACTAGGAATGTGTTTTGCACCATTGGTTGCGAAAATTAATATTTTCACGACTCGGTGGGACAGTCGGAAAGTTTGTGTTGGTCCAAAACGAAACCGCCGAAAACAACCCGAAAGTGTTTTCTGGCATCTAGGAATGTCTTTTGCACCATTTGTTGCGAAAATCAATATTTTCACGAGTAGGTTGGCCGGTCGAAATGTTTGTGCGGGTCAAAAATGAAACAGCCCATAACAACTCAAAAGTGTTTTTGGGCATCTAGGAATGTCTTTTACACCATTGTTTGCAAAAATTAATATTTTGACGAGTCGGTGGGCCCGTTGGAAATTTTGTGCGGTGGGAAAACGAAACCGGCCAAAACCACTCAAATGAGTTTTTGGGCACCTAGGAATGTCTTTTACACCTTTGGTGATGAAAATTAATATTCACACGAGTCGGTGGGTCCGCCGTAAGGTTTGTGTTGGTTGAAAACAAAATCGCTCGAAACCGATCAAAAATGTTTTGGGCAACTAGGAATGTGTTTTGCACCATTGGTTGCGAAAATTAATATTTTCACGAGTCGGTTGGCCGGTCGTTATGTTTGTGTTGGTCGAAAACGAAACCGCTCGAAACCAATCAAAAGTGTTTTTAGGCAACTAGGAATGTGTTTCGCACCATTGGTTGCAAACATTATTATTTTCACGAGTTGGTGGGCCCGCTGAAAATTTTTTGTGGTGGGGAAACGATACCACTCAAAAGTGTTTTTGGCAATATCGAAATGTGTTTGGCACCATTGTTTGTGAAAATTAATATTCACATGAGTCGGTGGGTCCGCCGTAAGGTTTGTGTTGGTAGAAAACGAAACCGCTCGACACCAATCAAAGGTGCTTTTGGGCCACTAGGAATGTGTCTTGCACCATTGGTTGCGAAAATTAATATTTTCATGAGTCGGTAGGCCGGTCGGAATGATTGTGTTGGTCGAAAATGAAACCGCTCGAAGCTAATCAAAAGTGTTTTTGGGCAACTAGGAATGTGTTTTGCACCATTGATTACAAAAATAAATATTTTCACGAGTCAGTGGGACCACTGGAAAGTTTGTGTGGTGGGAAAATGAATCCGCTCGAAACCAATCAAGTGTTTTTGGGCGTCCAGTAATGTCTTTTGCACCGTGGGTTGCGAAATTAATATTTTTACGAGTCGGTGGGCCCGGTTGGAAAGTTTGTGTTGGTCAAAAACGTGACTGGCCAAAACCATTCAAAAGAGTTTTTGGGCAACTAGGAATGTCTTTTGCACCATTGGTGGCAAAATGATAAACCCTGAGCTGCTCTGATACCACTTGATAAATCTTGAAATCCACTCGATACGCTCAGGGATCTGGTTGTCCCGATCTTTCGGTGAGTTGATGATAACTATGATTTGAGAGAAACGTTGACGATCTGACTACAAACGTATAAGACGATGTTGTGTTGCGCCTTAGCGATCGATACACCTCTCCGTGGGTTGTTGATCTTGCTGGTGCAAATCAACCTTATTCCGGCAAGCAAATCAAAGAAACAAGCAAGAACAAGATAAAAGCAATCTAAATTGCAAATAGGAATTAAAGCTCACGATAAGGTGGGATTCCGAAGACAAGTAATTAGGTGGTCTAGCCGACACACTTAACTACAAAAAAAGTAGCAATGGCTAAAACTTTAATCTAACAAAACCCAAGAAACCCTAAAGGGGTACATAGCTATTTAAAGTGGTGGCAGGACGACCAAGGGGGTTCTTAGGTCGTGCTCCACCAGGTTGGGGCGCACCCCACATGGGCCCCACCTGGGTCAGAGTCACGAATAAAGTTAAAAGCCCATAAGCCCATCATAGGTGATGTAGCACCTTGTTTCTGTGATTGCGGCCAACTGGGAGGGAATTTGGAGATGAGGCTAGATCCATTGGAAAGAGGACTCCATGAGCTTTCCATCAAGTACTCATGTCCCCAAAACGGAGCTCGTATACATATTTGACGGCCATTAGAAATCAGCACTGTAGCAGGTGGCCGAATTAGAATCCAGAACTTGGACAACTTGATCTTGGCATCTTCCTGTTGACATAGCAACAGTTGTATTTATAGTAGCCATGGTCACATCATCCTCCCCTTCTTCATCGAAAACCGTCCTCGGTTTCGCCATATGGTGCTCTGTGCGTAGTCCATTTAAAATAATTTGTTTCTTCCAATCAAAACTACATAAACTCAAAGTAGCATAATAAGCAATAACATGTCTCTCTAGCTTGTAATTTTTATCCACATCTACAGGAGGTTCTAAATCTGAACATATGTAAACTCTGTGCACCAAAGATATAAAAATTAGCATTAGTTGGTGTTAACGGTGAAATTTGGTAATCGACTTGGAAGCGGAAGGGGAACCGAAGCAGAGAGGAAATATTGAGTTGGAGACAGACCAGGTTTCGTATCGGACCCGGTGGTCGTATCGGACTGGGAAAGGTGTTGCCATAAAGAGCATATCGGCCGATTTGGATTCAGTTTGGTGGTGGGCCGATACGGGTTGTAAGTTGACAGCGTTGACGTGGGCTTGGTTTGGGCTTGAGATAAGCTTTAAAGGGGTTGCCAAATAGAGATAAAACTCGGTTTTAGGCAATTGTATCTTGTAAATTAGGTAGTTTAGATCTAATCTGTGGCTAGAGTCTGCCGCAAAGACTTGTTTGTTAGTTGTAGCTAAGATCGTACCCGACAAGGGGTCTGTTGTAACCTCGGGTATAAATATCCCGATAGTTTGTACATAGAATCTCTCCCAATCAATCACACAATCAAATCAATCTACTTTCGGCGCATTGCCAACCCTCGTAAGAGGTCGACTCCTGACGAGTTCTTGCTTCCTTAGAGCAAGGTAAGAACTCGTACCCGACGATTTGCATCGTCGGGGCTAGCGTGTCGCTTTAGGCACGTTAAGCCCTGATGATGTGATCGTCGTTTATCGTGTTTTAGCTAACCTAGATGTGGTTTGCTAATTCTATCTCGCCAGCGGTTAACTCGTTTTAGGGTTTGTTGCCGACGATGATTGAATTGGTTTACTTGTTTAGGTTATCTAAGGCATTTACCATCCCCAAAAGCAATCGACGGTTTGATTTTCTTTGTGCTAAGTCTCGATTCACACTTTGAGTTGCTATCGACCTTAGTCCTGTTTCGAGATCTAACATGAAGCCTGCTTTCGGTTGTAATTAAGGATAGCGCCGGGGTTTCAGCCGGTCTTACCTAATGCATGTGATTATTTATGTTTTTGCATGTGTTTGCCACTTATACATGTGGATCGACGAATATAAACGTATCGGTTGCAGGGTGTCTTCAAGATGTCTTTGTGATTGGTGTATTTATATTGGCCGATTGGCTTGTATAAATTTGCACTAGGGTAATAGCTAGTGTGTTTATCTTCATGAAATCCTCATCGGCTGCTTCTAGTAATTTGCCTTAGACATGTTAAAATAGGCCGATGAGGTTAGATCTGTTTCAATTTACTTATTATCTTGAGTAAGCCGATACAGCTTTGCCCTATCGGCTGGGCTATAACAATGTGACATCGGCCTATCGGCCGATCGACCATTGTTTTCTGATATGGTTTACTTGTTTCTTGTTGATTGCAGATCAAATCAACTGGCACGCTCTGCGCACGACTAGGCAAGCCAATTTGGACCTGCACTGGAGTTAAGCAGATCTCCCAGGCCGCCGTGGTAACGCGGAACCCGTTTTGTGATCGAACGGG
Source organism: Oryza officinalis (assembly GCA_008326285.1). Classification (NCBI taxonomy): domain Eukaryota; kingdom Viridiplantae; phylum Streptophyta; class Magnoliopsida; order Poales; family Poaceae; genus Oryza; species Oryza officinalis. The sequence goes on along the minus strand of BDMV01000001.1, from coordinate 27,586,708 downwards.
TCCAAATTCTGCGCCAACACGCTTTTGGCACGCCCAGTGGGACCTCGATTTTCAACTTCACTTCCAGAGAGACCACGCTCCACCGTTTGCCAAAAGCTGTGTTTCGCCAACACGCTTTTGGCACGCCGGTGGGACTAAGAACGCAAACTCTGCAACCACAGTGAAATCTTCTCAAGATGTCGAAGCAGGTAGAGATTTTCGAGGAGAACATCGTCCCTGTAACCGCCGACCAGCTCAATGCAGAGCAGAAGGCTGAGATGGAAAATCTGGTTGAGCAGTTCCAGAATATGTACCTGCAAACATATTCTAGGACTCGGCAAGGCACCTTGATCCAAAAATCCAAGGTAGTTATGCCGAGTCCTGGAGAGGGAGCTAGCACGTCAGCGGCGGCGCACGACCACACGTCAAGACTGAAGATACTGCAGCGCCGACGTTGCAAGATAGGATTGACTCCGCAGTTCATTCTGCGCTAGTCAACCAATCGGGGATCCTGGTGAACACATTGACCAATACGGTCAAATCGATCCTAGATGGGTCGATTCACCAGTACAAGCCTCAGGGACCGATTTTCTTACCAGAAAATAAGTTCCCTGCCTATCGGACCCTGAGGAACGACCTGAGCACGGCTCAGCCGACAGCGCCGATGCCACCCCCATCGGCGCAGCCAACAACAACACTGCCACTGGTCCTCACCAATCAGACAGGGGGGAGCCCTCAGCACATTACGGGGGAGCAATATGCTCAATGGACCAAGGGGAAGCAACCAGTGATCGAGCCGATGCAGCAAGTTCCGGTTCACCAACCATCGGCCGGACAGCCACAAGCCCCGGTGTTCAGCAATCCTCCACCTCAAGCTGCATACAATGTGCCACAAGGCTACCAGCAGCACACCGCAGGGCAGTACGGCGCGCAAAATCTTGATCACCACTACCAGCCGTACTCCCCCAGGCAGTATCAAGCAGAGGGCTTGCAGCAATCATATCAGCAAGACCTCCCACATCGGCCCGCAGGATACTGGGCCGATATGATAGCTGAAGTGATGCGAGATCAGTTCGGCTTGAAGCCCAAGGAAAACTCTACAGTGTATCGGCACCCGTATCCCGAGGAATTTGACAGAGTGCCATTGCCAGGCCGATACAAGATCCCGGACTTTTCAAAGTTTTCGGGGCAGGACAACGTCTCGACGTACGAGCATGTCAGCCGATTCCTAGCACAGTGCGGGGAGGCATCGGCTATCGAGGCGTTGAGGGTGAGGTTTTTCCCTCTATCCTTATCAGGGTCTGCATTCACGTGGTTTTCATCTTTACCCTGCAATTCCATCAGAGGATGGATAGATCTGGAGAAACAGTTTCACAGGTATTTCTACAATGGCGTACAAGAGATGAAACTGTCCGATCTAACTGCCATCAGGCAACGAGTGGATGAATCGGTCCCAGAGTATATCCAGAGGTTTAGAGACATAAGGAACAGGTGTTACAGCCTCAGCTTGACCGATTCCCAGTTGGCCGATTTGGCATTTCAAGGATTGCTAGGGCCGATACGCGAGAGGTTCTCCTCGCAGGAATTTGACAGCCTAGCTCAGCTAGCACAACGCATATCGGCCCACGAACAACGATTCCAGGAGGCAAAGAAGTTTGTCAAGAAAATCAACACAGTTTATCAGTATGCCTCCGATGACGACGACGAGGAAGATGTTGATGTCGACCTGGCCGAATGGGCCCGGATGAGAAAGCCGACAACTTGCCAATGGGCCAAGAAGGGCGACAAGGAAGATAAATATGACTTCGACATCAACAAGGCCGATAAGATATTTGATCTACTGTTGCAAGAAAAGCAAATCCAGTTGCCTGTGGGTCATATATTGCCATCGGCCGAAGAGATCAAGAAACGGAGATATTGCAAGTGGCACAATTCTTATTCACACCATACAAACGAATGCAAGATCTTCAGACAACAGATCCAATCGGCCATCGAGCAAGGCAGGATTAAAATCGATGATGCCAAGCGGCCGATGAAGATCGAAGGACACCCGTTCCCAGTCAACATGGTGCGGGTGGACAAGGCCGATGGCAGTGCCCATCGGACCGGCAAGCGACCTTATCAGACCTCTGAGGGCCTGATTAGAAAATACCAGCGGCGGCAGGAAGAACAAGCTCAAGACTACGCCGATCAAGACAACTCCTACGACCCGCATTGGGAGTGCGAGTTTTTCCGGTTCTGCTGGAATGAGGGAATGAGGTTGCCATCTATCCAGGAGTGCCCTGCATGCAATGGTGCAGAAGATTCTTATCAGGGCAGCTCAAGCATGCAAGCGCATCGGCCGGCCAAGCAAAGGAAATCTGTTCATGAGAGGTTAGGGCCGATGCACCAAGACCAACAGACCGAAGCCGAGGAACAGGTCCAGAACCCTCAATGGTGCCCAAGCGATGTATTCACTAAGACACAAAAACGGCGGGTTCAGAGGCTAAGGAGGAAAGAACAAATCCAAGAGCAACAGGTGGCAATAACCCATCGGCCGGCCAAGACCAAGAAAGAGTGGAGGATAAAATCCACGGTGGTAACGGCCGATGAGGGCACCTCCAATACAGCCCGGGCCTCTGCGGCTTCAAAAGGTAAACGAGCGACATCGGCGCCTGTTAACATGGTTTTTATACTGCCAGCAGAGTACAGCGTGCAGGCGGCCGATGAAGCAGTGGCCGACGATGAACAATCTTCGGCTAGGCTACAGTTGTCACCAGATCAAGCCATCTTCGACAAGCCAGTTGACGCCAGCTACAGACACTTGCGGCCGTTATACATCAAGGGATTCATCAATGGGCGGCCGATGACGAAGATGCTGGTCGATGGCGGCGCGGCGGTCAATTTAATGCCATACACAACCTTCAGGAAGCTCGGGAAGGTACCTGAAGACCTTATCAAGACCAACATGGTATTAAAGGACTTCGGTGGCAACGCGTCCGAAGCGAAGGGGGTACTAAACGTGGAACTCACCGTAGGCAGCAAAACAATACCCACCACCTTCTTCGTCTTCGATGGAAAGGGTTCCTACAGCTTGTTGTTGGGACGGGATTGGATCCACGCAAACTGTTGCGTCCCTTCAACAATGCACCAATGCCTCATGCAATGGCAAGGGGACCAGGTTGAGATCGTGCAGGCCGATCGGACAGTACACGTGGCCAATGCCGATCTCGCAGTATGGGAGATGGAGGGAATCGACTGCTTGTCCGGACGAGTCTGGGACGCCGATTTCCTCAAAGTAACTGACTGCGACATCGAGACGATCGAAGATCAAGACAAGCAGTTACTTTAGCAGAGAAGCGCCGTCCGCCGTTGAAGATGAACAAGCTAGTCCCTACACAGATGATGCGGTGGACGAGCTAGATGGCAAGTTGGGACACGGTTTTACGTCGGCCGATGAACTTGAAGAGATTGATATAGGGATAGGTGATAAGCCTAGGCCGACGTACATAAGTGCTAACCTGCCAAAGGAATACAAGAGTAATCTTATAAATCTGTTAAAAGAATTCATGGATTGTTTTGCATGGGAATATCATGAAATGCCAGGATTAAGCCGATCGATTGTAGAACATCGGCTACCAATCAAACCAGGCTATCGGCCGTTTAAACAAGCTCCTAGGAGATTCAAGGCCGATATGCATGAAGCTATCAAGGCAGAGATCACACGACTTTACGATGCCAACTTCATCAGACCTTGCCGATACGCAGAGTGGGTCTCCAACATAGTTCCAGTAGTGAAGAAAAATGGCAAGCTTAGGGTATGTATTGACTTCAGAGACTTGAACAAAGCAACACCGAAAGACGAGTACCCTATGCCTCTGGCCGATTTGCTGGTCGATGCCGCGTCTGGACACAAGGTTATAAGCTTCATGGATGGGAACGCAGGCTACAACCAAATTTTCATGGCCGAAGAAGATGTTCACAAAACAGCCTTCCGATGCCCAGGGGCAATCGGCCTATATGAATGGGTTGTCATGACATTCGGTTTGAAGAATGCTGGAGCTACGTATCAGAGGGCCATGAATTATATTTTTCATGATCTCATCGGCTCTTTGATTGAAGTTTACATTGATGATGTCGTCGTGAAGTCACGAGAATATGATATGCACTTGGCCGATTTACGCAAGGTACTTGAAAGAGCGAGGAAGTATGGCTTAAAAATGAACCCTAACAAGTGTGCCTTTGGCGTATCGGCCGGTCAGTTCCTGGGTTTCTTGGTCCACGAAAGAGGAATCGAGATTACACAGAAGAATATCGATGCTATAAAGAAAATCAAACCTCCGACGAACAAGACCAAGTTACAATCTCTGCTCGGCAAGATCAATTTTGTTCGGCGCTTTATATCGAACCTATCAGGAAGAATAGAGCCGTTTACTCCGTTATTGAAGATAAAAGAGGATGAAGATTTCGTATGGGGTGATAGGCAGCAGAAGGCGCTGGACGATATCAAGGAGTATTTAACTTCTCCGCCAGTTCTAATCCCTCCACAGAAAGGGGTTCCGTTCAGACTGTACCTATCGGCCGATGAGAAATCCATCGGCTCAGTCTTGGTTCAGAATATTGATGGTAAGGAAAGAGCTATTTTTTATCTCAGTAGGAGGATGTTAGACGCTGAGACAAGGTACACACCGGTGGAGAAATTATGTTTGTGCTTATATTTTTCATGTACTAAATTGAGGCATTATTTACTTTCCAACGAGTGTATTGTGGTAAGTAAGGCCGATGTGATGAAATACATGTTATCGGCCCCTGTGTTAAAAGGACGAATTGGGAAGTGGATTTTTGCCTTAACAGAGTTTGACCTCAGATATGAATCGGCCAAAGCAGTCAAAGGACAAGCCCTGGCCGATTTCATTGTTCAACACAGAGACGAGTCAGTTGCATATGCAGATATCGTGCCATGGACCTTGTATTTCGATGGATCCGTCTGCAGACATGGATGCGGTATCGGCCTAGTTATCATATCCCCTCGGGGGGCAAGCTTTGAGTTTGCTTTTACTATCAAGCCTTATTATACTAACAATCAAGCAGAGTACGAAGCGGTGCTTAAAGGCTTGCAGTTATTACAAGAAGTCGAGGCCGATTCCGTAGAGATCATTGGTGACTCACAACTGGTAATTAATCAACTTTCTGGAGAGTATGAATGCAAAGATGACATCCTCAAAGTCTACAATGAAGAGTGCAAGGTGTTGCTTCAGGCATTCAAGATCGTAACGATGAGGCATATACCCAGGAAGCAAAACTTCGAGGCCAATGACCTGGCTCAGGGGGCATCGGGATACAGGCCGATGGCCAAGGATGCACGAGTTCAAATCGCCACCGTGGACGCCGACGATTGGAGATTTGCTATCATTGATTATTTGAAGAATCCTTCCCAATCGGCGTCACGAAAGATGAAATACAAAGTATTGCAGTATGTCCTGTTAGATGATGATTTATACCATCGGACGATTGATGGTGTCTTGCTCAAGTGCCTAGGTCCTGAGGAGGCCAAAGTCGTTATGAGCGAGGTCCATGAAGGGATTTGTGGAACACATCAATCGGCCCATAAAATGAGATGGCTGTTGAAACGCATTGGGTATTTTTGGCCAACCATGCTAGAGGATTGTTTCAAGTATTATAAAGGATGTCAGGATTGTCAGAAGTTTGGAGCAATTCAAAGAGCACCGGCATCGGCTATGCATCCCATCATAAAGCCGTGGCCGTTTCGTGGATGGGGAATAGATATGATCGGCCAGATTAACCCGCCATCGAGCAAGGGACACAAATATATCTTGGTGGCTACCGATTACTTCACAAAGTGGGTTGAGGCCGTTCCCCTTAAGAAGGTTGATTCCAAAGATGCAATTCAGTTTGTCAAGGAATATATTATATATCGGTTTGGGTTACCTCAGACGATAACCACCGATCAAGGATCAATCTTCGTGTCCGATGAGTTCGTCCAGTTCGCCGATAGCATGGGCATTAAATTATTAAATTCTTCTCCTTACTACGCGCAAGCTAATGGACAGGCAGAGGCTTCTAATAAGACTTTAATCAAGTTAATCAAGAGGAAAATCGACGAACAGCCGAGGCAATGGCACACAACGCTGGCCGATTCCCTTTGGGCGTATCGGATGGCTTGCCATGGTGCAATTCAAGTGCCTCCGTATCAGCTGGTTTATGGACATGAAGCGGTGCTGCCGTGGGAAACCAACATCGGCTCAAGAAGGATTGCTTTGCAAGACGACTTGACAGCCGATGAGTACCATAATCTTATGGTGGATGAGTTAGACGATTTGGCGCATGTCCGATTACGGGCCCTAGAGAAGATCAAACGTGATAAAGATAGAGTGGCTCGTCATTACAACAAAAAAGTTGTCGCCAAGTCGTTTGAAGAAGGGGATCTTGTATGGAAATTAATAATGCCGATTGGTTCCAGAGATAATAAATTCGGCAAGTGGTCACCTAATTGGGAAGGTCCTTTTCAAATTCATCGCTGTGTTCCTCGCAATGCTTATTTGCTCAAGGGGTTGGATGGCGAGATTTATGGACGAGCTCTTAATGGCAAGTACTTGAAGAAATATTATCCTAGCGTCTGGATCGACTCATGATTGGCCCTCCAGCCGATTTATGATTACAACCGATGTGTTATGCATCGTCTTTAGATGGCCGAAAAATACTATCGCCCTTAGTTCAAATTTTACAACATGAGCCCTCATCTTCTAAAATTTGGGGGGCATATATATATATACAAGCACGGAATTTTTTAAGGAATTTTCTTCTTCAGAGATGGATTTCAGAAACAATTTTCACACTAGAATTTTCAGATCAAATTCGGCTACGTGGCCGATAAGGTTTGCGTTTACACGGTAAAAAGAAGAAACAGGTTACATCACCCTATAAAGTCTGCAATAGCTGCAATGGCTCTACGGCGGATTTGTTCAATATCTTCTATAGCTTGAGCGTCATCGGCCGTCGACCCTGGGATTGGCTTCAATGACTTACTCAGGGTGGCAAGATACTTGGCCGATGCCTTGAGCTTTGCCGTCTGGTCTTCGATAGCCTTGGGTGATGCAGCTATCCCGGCTTCAACTTCTTGGATTTCGCGGCGCGTGGTTTCCAGCTTCGATTTGAGCTCTGCTTCGAGACGACGGAGTTCTTTGAGTCTGTGCTTCAAGACAATCGGCTCCACCGCTAGCTTGTCCAACTTGCTCTTGTCAGCATTGACTTGAGCCCTGCTAGCGGACAGGGCCGATTCCAGTTGCTCACGCTCTCGTCGCTCTGCGAGTCTTTCTTTTGCCTTGTTGAGCTTGAATCGGTATTGCTCCAAGAAGATGGCCGGTGTTAGAATCTCCATCAGGCTTTCGGGCAGGTCATCCTAAATTTCTTGTACCCTAACCCTGATGGGGGTGCAATCTTCCACCAAGTACTCCAACGAGGACTCCAACCGATTGGCGATGTCGGTCAGCCGATTCTTTAGATCATCAGAAATTGACGCCCTGGCTGTGGTGGGTGGCTCCTTGTCCTCATCATCAAGAAACTGGCCGATATCAAAAGAAAACATATCGGCTAGGTTCTGCAAATATCAATATGGGTCGAGGTTAGCCTCGTTAATCGGGAATCGGCAGAAAGGGGATCAGGGTAATCATGGTTACCTGTGTTGGAGCATCGGTGGTGCTTGTATTGGCCTCCCTTTGCTGTGTTGAGGCAGTAGGTGAGGGGGTTGGCCAATGTGTTGAAGGTGATGGAGCCCTAGGCTGAAAAGTAAGAAATTGGTAAATAGGGTTATGTAAATAGCAAGATAATGCGAAAATCAACTCTTACCGAGACAGTCACAGAGGGTGGTGGAGAAGGAGAAGGAGTCCTCAATCGTGCCTTGGCTCGTTCGCACCGTTGTATGGTGGCCTTCTTGGTTCTGGGTGAAGGGGCCGATCGAGTTCTCTCCTCCAATATAGATGACGCCGCGGCCTGAAGGGGATATGAAGTTAAAGTATGACATTACAAGGGGGTTGTGTAAACACAAGAAAGGGATTACATTGACCTTGCGAACTGCATGTCTGGTCCTCTTTGGTTGGGGGGCATCGCCTGGGTCATCGGCTGGCGGGATCTCAGTAGCTTCGGCCGATGGCTCCTTGGTGGTTTCGACCGATGGGTTCTCTTCTTCATGTGCATCGGCCGCTGCCGCATCAACTTCCTCCTCCATCATTTGTTCATCAAGGAATTCTTCCAAGGAGGGGTCTAGCTCTTCGGCATCGGCCTGGTCATCGGTTTTAGCCTTCTTGCTGGCTTTCTGCGATTTGCTTTTGGCCGGCGCTTTCCTCTTGGGGTGTTCTTTAGGCATCGGACCTTGGAGAAGCGACGCCACTTTTGGGGGCAGTGAGGCCGATGATGGATTCTAGGATGGTTGACCCTGATGGAGCTATGGCTTGAGCGTAGAAGATCTTCTGTCCACTGTTGCTCACAGATGGAATCGGCTCATCTGGAACTTGAGGGCTGATGCCTTGGATAAGCTCCGTCACATAAAACCTGGCCGATTGATGAAAAATGTGAGCGGCCCATTCTTGCCACCATGTTTGGAAGTTGATATGGATGAAGGCATTCAAATGCAATCGGTCGCAGTAGCCAAGATTTGGGAGCTCGATTTCCAGCGCTTTGCTCATGATCAGTGCCGATGGAATCGTGCCTCTGCTCTCTAGGAGCTTATGAAGGTACAGACTGATGGGGAGTTGCCCGAGCCCGCATTGCCTAGCAGCTATTATTGGGTTGTAAAACTCATAGGACAGGCTGGTGCTTCTTCCCTGAAATATGCCTACTAGGAGCAGGCACGGAGTGAGGCCGATCATGAATAATTCCCGTGACTCCATGTCATCATTTATCAAGCTCAGCTGGAGGTCGTCAGGGAGTTCAAAATCTCGGTCCGATGTATAGACAAACATGTCCATCCTGGCTGATGGAGGGCCGGTGAAGAAACGAATGAACCATGTGGACATGTCTTCGGCCGATTGGTCTGCACCTGGATAGACGGAGGCTGCTTCCCCATAGGACATGCATCGTCTGCTCCTGGGATCTTCGTGATCGGCATATTTCGATGGGAAACGCGAATCCGATAGAGGTGGCCGATCAACCATGGTGTTAGTGTGAATGGTTAGCCAGAGTTGAATGAACCACCATGGTCCTCCATGTGCCACGGTCTGTTTTAGCATCAAATCTTGCGTGGCGATATGGAGTAGCCGATATACAGCTCCCAAGAGGTATCGGCCTAGAGGGATTTGCTTCTTGTTGACCAGGGCCTGAGCCAAGTGTTGACAGTTTGTAGTGGGGTCGCAGGTCGATCCACAGATGACAAATCTTTCCAACCACAATGTCAGGAAGGCTACATGTTCTCGCTCTGAGACCGATCCTTATTCCATGTGTTCAGAAATGTACCCAGACCAGCCTCCAATTTTCTTGGTCTTCAACTTGTGGCTGCTGTTTATCAGGAGGCTGAAGGGATTGATCTCAGAGTCGATATCTAGTCCTGTCAGTATCTTGACATCTGCAAGGGTGGGGGTCATCGGACCCTGCTTGAACATGAAGGCATTCAAGGTACTGGACCAGAAGTAGCTAGCAGCCGACATGAGTGGCTCATTCTTCTTGGCATCGGCCAGGGACAGAGTTATGCATTGGCCGATCCCAATCTCGTCCCAGTGGACTTGCTTGGTGGCAGCAATCCTTTTATGCCAGGTTCTGTATCCGTTCAGCTTCGACGGCCACGACCTGAAGGTATGTTTCCATGCAGAAACAGTGGGCTTGGCTTGCCTGAAGGGGATTCTGTCAGTCTTGGCGTTGATTAGCCAAGTCGGGTCACAGTCCCCCATGGGGCCTAGCAGAAAGCGGTGAGATTTGTCGTCGGTGGGGATTAAGATTTGGTTTTTGAAGACCTAAATCATGAGAATGGCGATGAAGATATAAGACCCGGGGGGCAAAGAGTAAAAACCTTAACTTGGAGAAATCGGCGGAAAAGGTAATAATGCGGACTTTGAAGGAATTGACTTACCGCAGGGATCTCAGAGGCGTAGAATGGGGCGGAAGCCATCGTTGTCGTTGAAGGGGTTGCTGTGGAGAGGGTCGATGTTGACAGGACGCCGAGGGGTCGCCGGAGTAGAACACGAAGGGTTTGTTGAATCGGCAGTGGAAAGTTTCGAATCTGGATCTGCGCGGTTTTCAGACAAGACCTAGCGAAGAAGTCGATGGGTTCCTCGGAGCTAATTCCGCCACATTATATAATGAAGCGGAATTGGGGGGCATGTGTTAACGGTGAAATTTGGTAATTGACTTGGAAGCGGAAGGGGAACCGAAGCAGAGAGGAAAGATTGAGTTGGAGACAGACCAGGTTTCGTATTGGACCCGGTGGTCGTATCGGACTGGGAAAGGTGTTGCCATAAAGAGCATATCGGCCGATTCAGATTCAGTTTGGTGGTGGGCCGATACGGGTTGTAAGTTGACAGCGTTGACGTCGGCTTGGTCTGGGCTTGAGATAAGCTTTAAAGGGGTTGCCAAATAGAGATAAAGCTCGGTTTTAGGCAATTGTATCTTGTAAATTAGGTAGTTTAGATCGTACCCGACAAGGGGTCTGTTGTAACCTCGGGTATAAATATCCCGATAGTTTGTACATAGAATCTCTCCCAATCAATCACACAATCAAATCAATCTACTTTCGGCGCATCGCCAACCCTCGTAAGAGGTCGACTCCTGACGAGTTCTTGCTTCCTTAGAGCAAGGTAAGAACTCGTACCCGACGATTTGCATCGTCGGGGCTAGCGTGTCGCTTTAGGCACGTTAAGCCCTGATGATGTGATCGTCGTTTATCGTGTTTTAGCTAACCTAGATGTGGTTCACTAATTCTATCTCGCCAGCGGTTAACTCGTTTTAGGGTTTGTTGCCGACGATAATTGAATTGGTTTACTTGTTTAGGTTATCTAAGGCATTTACCATCCCCAAAAGCAATTGACGGTTTGATTTTCTTTGTGCTAAGTCTCGATTCACACTTTGAGTTGCTATCGACCTTAGTCTTGTTTCGAGATCTAACATGAAGCCTGCTTTCGGTTGTAATTAAGGATAGCGCCGGGGTTTCAGCCGGTCTTACCTAATGCATGTGATTATTTATGTTTTTGCATGTGGTTGCCACTTATACATGTGGATCGACGAATATAAACGTATCGGTTGCAGGGTGTCTTCAAGATGTCTTTGTGATTGGTGTATTTATATTGGCCGATTGGCTTGTATAAATTTGCACTAGGGTAATAGCTAGTGTGTTTATCTTCATGAAATCCTCATCGGCTGCTTCTAGTAATTTGCCTTAGACATGTTAAAATAGGCCGATGAGGTTAGATCTGTTTCAATTTACTTATTATCTTGAGTAAGCCGGTACAGCTTTGCCCTATCGGCTGGGCTATAACAATGTGACATCGGCCTATCGGCCGATCGACCATTGTTTTCTGATATGGTTTACTTGTTTCTTGTTGATTGCAGATCAAATCAACTGGCACGCTCTGCGCACGACTAGGCAAGCCAATTTGGACATGCACTGGAGTTAAGCAGTCCCAGGCCGCCGTGGTAACGCGGAACCCGTTTTGTGATCGAACGGGTCCAAATTCTGCGCCAACACGCTTTTGGCACGCCCAGTGGGACCTCGATTTTCAACTTCACTTCCAGAGAGACCACGCTCCACCGTTTGCCAAAAGCTGTGTTTCGCCAACACGCTTTTGGCACACCTGGTGGGACTAAGAACGCAAACTCTGCAACCACAGTGAATCTTCTCAAGATGTCGAAGCAGGTAGAGATTTCCGAGGAGAACATCGTCCCTGTAACCGCCGACCAGCTCAATGCAGAGCAGAAGGCTGAGATGGAAAATCTGGTTGAGCAGTTCCAGAATATGTACCTGCAAACATATTCTAGGACTCGGCAAGGCACCTTGATCCAAAAATCCAAGGTAGTTATGCCGAGTCCTGGAGAGGGAGCTAGCACGTCAGCGGCGGCGCACGACTACACCATCAAGACTGAAGATACTGTAGCGCCGACGTTGCAAGATAGGATTGACTCCGCAGTTCATTCTGCGCTAGTCAACCAATCGGGGATCCTGGTGAACACATTGACCAATACGGTCAAATCGATCCTAGATGGGTCGATTCACCAGTACAAGCCTCAGGGACCGATCTTCTTACCAGAAAATAAGTTCCCTGCCTATCGGGCCCTGAGGAACGACCTGAGCATGGCTTAGCCGACAGCGCCGATGCCACCCCCATCGGCGCAGCCAACAACAACACTGCCACTGGTCCTCACCAATCAGATAGGGGGGAGCCCTCAGCACATTACGGGGGAGCAATGTGCTCAATGGACCAAGGGGAAGCAACCAGTGATCGAGCCGATGCAGCAAGTTCTGGTTCACCAACCATCGGCCGAACAGCCACAAGCCCCGGTGTTCAGCAATCCTCCACCTCAAGCTGCATACAATGTGCCACAAGGCTACCAGCAGCACACCGCAGGGCAGTACGACGCGCAAAATCTTGATTACCACTACCAACCGTACTCCCCCAGGCAGTATCAAGCAGAGGGCTTGCAGCAATCATATCAGTAAGACCTTCCACATCGGCCCACAGGATACTGGGCCGATATGATAGCTGAAGTGATGCGAGATCAGTTCGGCTTGAAGCCCAAGGAAAACTCTACAGTGTATCGGCACCCGTATCCCGAGGAATTTGACAGAGTGCCATTGTCAGGCCGATACAAGATCCCGGACTTTTCAAAGTTTTTGGGGCAGGACAACGTCTCGACGTACGAACATGCCAGCCGATTCCTAGCACAGTGCGGGGAGGCATCGGCTATCGAGGCGTTGAGGGTGACGTTTTTCCCTCTATCCTTATCAGGGCCTGCATTCACGTGGTTTTCATCTTTACCCTGCAATTCCATCAGAGGATGGATAGATCTGGAGAAACAGTTTCACAGGTATTTCTACAATGGCGTACAAGAGATGAGACTGTTCGATCTAACTGCCATCAGGCAACGAGTGGATGAATCGGTCCCAGAGTATATCCTGAGATTTAGAGACATAAGGAACAGGTGTTACAGCCTCAGCTTGACCGATTCCCAGTTGGCCGATTTGGCATTTCGAGGATTGCTAGGGCCGATACGCGAGAGGTTCTCCTCGCAGGAATTTGACAGCCTAGCTCAGTTAGCACAACGCATATCGGCCCACGAACAACGATTCCAGGAGGCAAAGAAGTTTGTCAAGAAAATCAACACAGTTTATCAGTATGCCTCTGATGACGTCGACGAGGAAGATGTTGATGTCGACCTGGCCAAATGGGCCCGGATGAGAAAGCCGACAACTTGCCAATGGGCCAAGAAGGGCGACAAGGAAGATAAATATGACTTCGACATCAACAAGGCCGATAAGATATTTGATCTACTATTGCAAGAAAAGCAAATTCAGTTGCCAGTAGGTCACGTATTGCCATCGGCCGAAGAGATCAAGAAACGGAGATATTGCAAATGGCACAACACTTATTCACACCATACAAATGAATGCAAGATCTTCAGGCAACAGATTCAATCGGCCATCGAGCAAGGCAGGATTAAAATCGATGATGCCAAGCGGCCGATGAAGATCGAAGGACACCCGTTCCCAGTCAACATGGTGCGGGTGGACAAGGCCAATGGCAGTGCCCATCGGACCAGCAAGCGACCTTATCAGACCTCTGAGGGCCTGATTAGAAAATACCAGCGGCGGCAGGAAGAACAAGTTCAAGGCTACGCCGATCAAGACAACTCCTACGACCCGCATTGGGAGTGCGAGTTTTTCCGGTTCTGCTGGAATGAGGGAATGAGGTTGCCATCTATCCAGGAGTGCCCTACATGCAATGGTGCAGAAGATTCTTATCAGGGCAGCTCAAGCATGCAAGCGCATCGGCCGGCCAAGCAAAGGAAATCTGTTCATGAGAGGTTAGGGCCGATGCACTAAGACCAACAGACCGAAGCCGAGGAACAGGTCCAGAACCCTCAATGGTGCCCAAGCGATGTATTCACTAAGACACAAAAACGGCGGGTTCAGAGGCTAAGGAGGAAAGAACAAATCCAAGAGCAACAGGTGGCAATAACCCATCGGTTGGCCAAGACCAAGAAAGAGTGGAGGATAAGAACATAGCCCAAATTACTTAAAGAAGATTGCAATTCACGTTCCTCAACTTCATTAACAATGTGAACAACATGCTTAAAATCAGCACATAAAGAACTAACACTATGAATAGCATGTCATTCACTAGTTGTGGTATGGGTATAAGTGAAGTATTATCACACAACTCTTCTTCATCACAAGGAACAATAAACAAATCAACTTGTGACAAAGGAATCTCAGCAATTGGTTCCACTATTGGTTGCTCTACTATAGCATGAAAAGTGGACATGTGTAGCTCAGCTTGAAAATACTCACCTTCATGTATCTTAACACCATTTAATTTACCTTTGATGCTCTCTTCAGATGATGGAGATTCAATGGACTTCAACTCAAGTGATGAGAAAGGCAGCTCCATCATGTTTCTCTCCTTTTGACAAATGTTTACTTCCTGCAAATTATTAGTAATAGGAGGCACGGGTACAACTTGTTGCTTCTTCATATAATCAATTTGTCTTTCCGCATTGCAAGCAAGTTGTAACAAATGAGCAAAAGAGCTATAACTTTGACAAGCAAGCATGTCCTGAATTTCTTTGTTAACCCATGTAAAAACCTCAATTTTGTAGCTTCTTCGCATTCATCTAGACCACAACGTATTAAACAAGCATGCATATCATGATAATATGAAGTAATAGTTCTAGTATCTTGTTTTAAACATTGTGGTTTGTTAAGAAGAATGTCAGCATAATACATGGGAACATAAACATCTCTCAAATATCATTTCAGGTCTTTCCATGTTTGTGGTATTTTGTTATGCCTACAAATATGTTTCCATTCATAAGAAACATTTTTCACTAAAACACTAGAGGCACACATAACCACTTGTTTCTCACACAAATCATGTTTTTTAAATTCTCAATCAACTGCTAGCTCCCATTTAATGTAAGCATGAGGATCAAAATTTCCTTCAAAATAAGGTAGTGCATATTTGATCTTACCCACAAGAACGTCACTTACCTCATATGTGTCATGGTGATCACTCCCCATGTCTCGATGAAGCTATCGATGTTGAGCAGAGTTATCCTCGGTTGTCTTGCATATTTCAAGGGGTACCTAGCTATTTCAAGGGGTGGTAGGACGACCAAGGGGTCCCTAGGGTCGTGCTCCATCAGATTGGGACGCACCCCACATGGGCCCAAAACCAATCAAATGTGTTTTTGGGCAACTAGGAATGTGTTTTGCACCATTGGTTGTGAAAATTAATATTTTCACGAGTCGGTGGGCCGGTCGGAAAGTTTGTGTTGGTCGAAAGAGAAACCGCCAAAAATCACCCGAAAGTGTTTTTTGGCATCTAGGAATGTCTTTTGCACCATTGGTTGCGAAAATCAATATTTTCGCGAGTTGGTTGGCTGGTTGGAAAGTTTGTGCTGGTCAAAAACGAAACAGCCCATAACTACTCAAAAGTGTTTTAGGGCATCTAGGAATGTCTTTTGCACCATTGGTTGCGAAAATTAATATTTTGACGGGTCGGTGGGCCCGCTGGAAATTCTGTGTGCTAGGAAAACGAAACCGGCCAAAACCACTCAAATGAGTTTTTAGGCACCTAGGAACGTCTTTTGCACCATTGGTGGCAAAAATTAATATTCACACGAGTCGAATGGTTCGTCGTAAGGTTTGTGTTGGTAGAAAACCAAACCGCTTGAAACCAATCAAAAGTGTTTTTGGCAACTAGGAATGTGTTTTGCACCATTGGTTGCAAAAATTAATATTTTCACGAGTCGGTGGGCCGGTCGGAATGTTTGTGTTGGTCAAAAACGAAACCGCTCGAAACCAATCAAATGTGTTTTTGGGCAACTAGGAATATGTTTCACACCATTGGTTACAAACATTAATATTTTCATGAGTCGGTGGGCCCGCTGAAAAATTTGTGTGGTGGGAAAACGAAACCGCTCGATACCACTGAAAAGTGTTTTTGGCAATATTGGAATGTGTTTGGCACCATTAGTTGTGAAAATTAATATTGACACGAGACGGTGGGTCCGTCGTAAGGTTTGTGTTGGTAGAAAACGAAACCGCTCGACACCAATCAAAAGTGTTTTTGGGCAACTATGATTAATACACAAGGCCCGTGTATCGTGTTGGAGCCCATTAGGGTTGCGTCAAGGGTGCTTGCACGACCCTAAACTCCATATATCAGTAGCCGTCGCTATCTTTAGGTTTTGGGTTTTGCTTAGATTAATTTATCAAGAACAGTTTCGCCGCTAGATCGGTTTGTAAGACCCCAACTTGTAATCTTAATCATTCATCTGCAATTTTGGTTGTATTCTATCTCATTCTTGTTTGTGTTCTTCGATTGGCAAACAGGGATTAGCCTTCTCGGCGAGGTCACCCGCGTTTCGACACGGGTGATAACCAGAGGAGACGTGGTGCTGCGATTGCGGGGCTCAAGAGCGTGCGCGTTCAAGAAGCCGGATCGATTTGTGTCGCGACTCCATCCAAATCGTTGTTTATCAGAACCTTTCGGAAGGTCGGGAACTCTAGTGCACATCAAGTGGTCCCCAATCAACTTCTTTGATATTCCATGCATTTGTTATGCTTGGCTTCTTGTCCTTCATCCAAGCAAGTACCTCTGCAAATGAAAACAAACAAAACTCATTGTGTAGCAACGTATGTTCAAAAATATAACAAGTAAATCTTATGTAGAACTGGTTAACCTTTGGCTAATTAATACACAAGGTAGTCATGGTTATATCCGAGCTAGTTGTGTCCTCATCAAAGCCCTCATCACCTACATCATCCAAATTCTCGTGCCCCTCTTGGAAGCCATTAGTTTCATCAAATTGAACATCGACGGTTTCTTCCACGATACTTTTGTTCTTGTTGTAGACCCGGTATGCCTTGCTATTTGAGGCATAATCTAGAAGAAAACCTTCATCACACCGACTTTCAAATTTGGTTAGTCTAACACCTTTTCGATAAATATAGCATTTGCAACCAAAAACACGAAAGTAGGCAACATTTGGCTTTCTCCCAACAATTAGCTCATAGGAAGTCTTTTTCAAAAGACGATGCAAATAAAGCCTATTGGTTGCATGGCAAGCGGTGTTTATGGCTTCCGCCCAAAAAGAATCGGAAACACCATATTCATCAAGCATAGTCCTTGCCATCTCAATCAATGTACGATTTTTTCTCTCCACTACACCATTTTGTTGAGGTGAGTAGGTAGCGGAAAACTCGTGCTTAATACCAAGATCATCACAATAGTCCTCAATATTGGTATTTTTAAACTCGGAACCATTATCACTTCTAATTTTCACAAGAGTGCAACTAAATTCATTTTGGGCCCTTTTTGCAAACTTTTTGAAAAGCTCGGCAACAATAGACTTATCATGCAAAAAGAACACCCAAGTATAGCGAGAATAATCATCAACAATCACAAAACAATGACTATTACCACCAATGCTCTTATAGGTTGTTGGGCCAAATAAATCCATACGTAGGAGCTCCAATGGTCTAGATGTGGATATGATGCTTTTGGAAGGATGAGAACATGCAACTTGCTTGCCGGCTTGACAAGCACTCCAAAGTTTGTCCTTCTCAAACTTCACATTTTTCAAGCCCACAACTAGATCACGTTTTGAAAGTTTGCTCAATTGATTCATGCCGACATGGGCTAGCCTCCTATGCCAAAGCCAACCCAATGAAGTTTTTGCAACTAAACAAGTTTTCAAATTTGCTTCACTAGAATTGAAGTCAACCAAATAAAGATTTTCATATCTAAAACCTTTGAAAACACAAGACTTGTCATGAAGGCTAGAAACAATAACCTCTTGCGGAAAGAAAACACATGACAAGTCAAGATCACAAATTTGAGCAACCGAAAGCAAATTAAAATTTAGAGATTCAACAAGAGAAACATTCTCAATTGACAAATTATTTGAGTTAGCAATTTTACCTAACCCAATTACCTTTCCTTTGCTATTGTCTCCAAATGTCACTTTCTCTTGTTCTTTCCCCCCTACTTCAAATGTGGTGAACATAGCTCTATCACCGGTCATGTGTTGAGTACATCCACTATCAAGCACCCAATAGCTCCCACCGGTGTGGTAGGTCACCTACAAAAGAAGATCAAGCTCTTTTAGGTACCCAAACTTGTTTGGGTCCTTGGAGGTTAGAAACCAAAGCTTTGGGCACCCAAAGGGCATTCTTTTTACCACCAAGTATAGGGGAACCCACATATCTAGCAACAATACTACCATCATGAGCCTTCCTAAGCATATAATGAGAATCAAACATGCATGTCTTAGAAGGCTTATCACCGGGGCAATCATCCACCAAATGCCCAACCTCGCGACACTTCGAGCAATACTTACCATTGCTCTTGACAAAGCGAGTGGCACGGTAAGAAGGTTTCTTACCCTTCTTTGGAATGAATCCAAGTCCCTCCTTGTTAAGAATGCACCGTTGCTCACTCAAAATCTTGTCAAGAGTGTTCTTACCCTTGAAGCACCTCTCCAAACTCTTGTTGAGCTTGGCCACTTGCTCCTTAAGCTCATTGTTCTCAACAACAAGTGAGGCATCACAAATAGAATCACAAGAGCTAGAGCTAGAGCTAGGCATATGCATAAGATCATCACAAGAGGTAGAAATGCTAGATGATGCAACATGAGCAATATGGCAAGTAGCACTATCATCAAGCAAATCACAAGATATGCCAACATCAATGTGACCTCCATGTTGAGTAGTGGAAAGGAGGTTGTCATGAGCTTCCTTAAGCTTCTCATGAGAAATGGTGAGTCTCTCATGAGAGGTCTTTAGCTCCTCATACAAGACTTCCAAAGAAGCATGATTCTTTTTTAGGGCCTTGAACTTGGCAATCTCCTTCTCACTATAAGTATGGAGCTCCTCAAACATACTCACAAGCTCATCATAGGAAACATCATCACAATCATCATCACTCTCACTATCACTAAGAGATGTTACCTTAGAAGAGCCCTCTGCCATGAGACAAAGTGGAGCGAAGAGTGATGGAGCCTCCTTGATGGCAACAACGGCCATCTTCTTCTTCTTGGAGCTTGCATCATCACTACCTCCTTCCTCGGATCCGGATGAGGCGGAGCTCTCCTCATTTGAGTCCCATTCTCCGATGAAGGCCTCAATCTTCTTTCCTTCTTTCTTGAGCTTCTTCATGATCTTGTGGCCTCCACTCTTCTTCTTGGATGACTTGTCTCCATCATCATCCTTGGAAGGGCACTTGGAAGCAAAGTGTCCCTTCTCACCACACTCAAAGCACCTCAAGTTGGAAAGAGTCTTGTTGGGTCTTCTATTTCTTTTCCTATTTGAGTTGGAGCCCCTTCCTCTCTCCTTTCTCCTTCCCAAGAGATCATTGAACCTTCTAGCAAGAAGGGCAATCTCTTCCTCCAAGTCCTCATTTGCTTCATTCACCTTGCCTTTGCCCTTGTCTTAAACTTCGGCTTGGAGAGCAATGCACTTCTTGGATAGTGAGGCTTCCTCCATCTCCTTCTTCTTCAACTTGTACATGTCATTGGTGTTGATCTTCCCCAAGAGGCTTGCGGGTGTCATCCTTGACATGTCGGAGTTGATGAGCATGGTGACAAGGGTCTCATACTTCTCCGGTAGAGCCCTAAGCATCTTTTGGGCAACCTCAAGATCGGTGTAGTTTGCCCCAAGCCCCTTGAGATCATTCACAATGACATTGAGCCTCCCATACATGTCATTCACACTCTCATGAGGCAACATGGAGAATGTCTCATATTGGATCTTGAGGAAATGAAGCTTGGCATCCTTGTACTCGCTTGTGCCCTCATGAATCTCCGCCAACTTGTTCCAAATCTCATATGCGGTCTCAAGGTTGCTCACTCTATCGAACTCCTCTTGGCTCAAAGAGTTGAACAAAGCATTCATGGCTTGGGCATTGAGTTGGAGGTTGCGGTGATCAATCTCCATCAAGGGCGTGCTGGTGATAGCAAAGCCTACATCCACAATACTCCAAATATGGAAGCTCATAGCTTTGAGGTGAGTAGACATTTTAATTTTCCAAGTGGAGTAGTTTGTGCCATTAAACATGGGAGCCTTCCCAACATGGTTCACCTCGTTCGACATCTTCTCTCTAGGCGGTGAAGCCCAATCAAGAGAGACCAAGCTCTGATACCATTTGTAAGATCGAGATGTCGACTAGAGGGGGGGTGAATAGGCGATTTAAAAACTAAATGACACCTAATCAAAACTAACCTAAGTTGCTAGGCTTGGTGAGGGTCAAGTCTAACTAAGCAACTAAGTTATGTTTTGCAAACCTAGGGTGATAGTGGCTCAATTGTATCTCTAGGAAAGTAAATCACACTCCTATGTCAAAGTTTAGCAATCCTAGGGTGATATGATCTCAAGTATGTCTCTAGGAATGTAAATTTTACAAAAGTAAATGCGACAATCAAATGAGACAAGGAGACAAGAGATTTTTCACCGAGGTTCGGAAACTTGCCGGTTTCCTACTCCCCGTTGAGGCGAGCCCAACTCCACCGCTCAATCACGAAGCCACCGCACGCCCCCTTCGTCAAGGGGTGGGCAAGGCGGGAGCCGGCCCACGGAGAGGACTACCCAAGCCTCGATCACTCGGGGTAGTTCTTCCTTCACTCCGAAGGTGGTGAACTCCAAACCACTCACAAACCGGCACCGGGCCTCCTCCACAATCTTCTCGGAGAGGTCACCGGGCAACTCCTCTCCACAAGCCGTCTAGGAGGCGGCAACCTCCAAGAGTAACAAGCAATGATGCGGCTCGGAGATGATCAAGTGCCACACTAGCTCTAGAATGGAAGCAAATGCACTTGACTTTTGGCTAGAACAACCTCAATCACTACAAGGGATGAACACTAAGCTCAAATGTGTGTGAGGGAGATGCAAGGGGTGTATGCAATTGAATTGGGTACCAAGAGAGTCCCCTTGCTGCTGGTGGGGGAGTATTTGTACTCCCACCCACCAAAACTAGCCGTTGGGGACGAAATCCACCAACTCTGTGTACTGCCGGTCAGACCGGACTACTTCGCAACGGCTGGAAAACTAGCCGTTGAACTGCAGTAAATGCACTGGGACCACATGGCCGGTCAGACCGGAGGCCAAACTGCCAGTCAGACCGCCTGCAGCTCGGTCAGAACATCATCGGCTCGGTCTGACCGAAAACGGCTCTGGCGGCTCTGGATCAGCCACCCCGAGCAGCACCATCCCGGCCTCCAGGGGGCCGGTCTGACCGCAAAGGTACCTCCGGTGCTTAGTGCTTGTCATTAATTACCAAAATTAACTACGGGGGCCTAAATGCTTCACTAGGTTAACCCGCTGCTAGAGACGCGAGCCTGGTCACAAACGTAGTGACACAAAGAAAACTAGGACAAAAGATAAAACAACAAATTCAGCCCTTTCTTTTCCTTTTTTCCCCTTTTTTTCTTTCTTTTTTTTTCTTTTGCACGGCCTAAAAACTATGTTTGGTACAAGAACAACCCAAACAAAGCAAGCACTTCACACAAACACTTGTATTCAAATTAACAATTCTTGTGCACACAGCAGAGTAGCGGAAATCTCTACAGCGATTACAACGCGCTCAGGATGAATTTTGGGGCAAGGTCAGATCCATTGGAAAGATCACAAATCAAACTTTCCAGATTGTATTTAAACACCTGAATCCGTCATCAAACAAAAGAACTATGGTGTGTTTAATCCCAAAATGGAGATGGATTCGTGGGGGAAAAATTGCAGCAGAGATGTATATGGTGACCAAAACATGGCAGAACTCGAAACTCTAAAGGATTAAATACTAGAACCAGCAATTCTACACGTCGATGCAATCGAAAACTCAACAAGCAAAGAACTAAGTAGAACAGCAAGGCTCAAAGCTTGTTTGTGGGATTTCAGATCTAACCATTTTTTTTGTTTTTTTTTGGACTGTAGGTAAAGTAAAGAATGGGTTAATACTCTCATCGATTAACCTTGCTCTGATACCACATGATATGGCCGGGGCTGATCTCGATCTTTCAATTAGGAGGGGTAACTTCGATTTGGGGGTGAAATCGACGTTGGCTGTCTGACTACAATAATCACAGGGCACTGCGCCTGAGCAACAGGTACACCGATTCCGATGTTAGCTGTTCTTGCCATGCCAAGAACACCCTTGAACCTGCTAGCAATCGAGAACAAGTAAGAACAAGATGAACAAGCAAATAAACTCATGGATCTGAACCAAATGAAACCTGAATCACGAGTTGGGGTCTTCAACCAAGCAAATCGGGTGGTCTAGTCGACACACGCGTACACTAGGAAGTAGCAGTAGCTAAACTTGCATAAAAAAAAACCCAAGTTCATCCCGGTGGCTGCTGCATGTATTTATACGTGGGCAACAGCAAGGAGGCGTGGGGGGGGGGTGTAAACCCTAAGCTAGAATGGGCCCCTAGTGGGCTGCATGAGATACAAGGGTTTCAGCCCAAGACTAGAAGGCCGAACATCTCTTTGTCAATTCTGCTCAGCTTCGATGGAATTTCGTAATGAGGTTGGACCCATCTGAAAGTAGACTTCAAGAACTTTCCAATGAGTACTTATGTGCCTCAAACAATATCCGGAGTTGAGAAATATTGCCCCGTCAATTTGATGTTGCCTGGCTATACGAACTTGAAGTCTAAACTTGATGTCCGATGTTGTGCTTCCTTGTTATGTGATCTTGATGCCCAAACTGATTGGTTGATCCATTAGCTTCCTCTCCATCATTACTAATAACAATAAAATCATCACAATGATTTAGTAGCATCCAATTCTGAGATGAGGGTTTATGGATAGCGAGGAACGAGTTTACCTGATAATATTGCTCTCGTGCACGGGCTCTTGTCATTGGTCCTTGCTGCGTAGTAGGTGTGGTTGTATCATTGGAAGGGATGTCCTCATCACCAAAAACACTTTTGATTGGTTTCGAGCGGTTTCGTTTTCTACCAACATCAACCTTACGACGGACCCACCGACTCGTGTGAATATTAATTTTCGCCACGAATGGTGCAAAAGACATTTCTAGGTGCCCAAAAACTCTTTTGAGTGGTTTTGGCCGGTTTCGTTTTTGACTAACACAAACTTTCCAACCGGGCCGACCGACTCGTGAAAATATTAATTTTTACAACCAATGGTGCAAAAGACATTCCGAGATGCCCAAAAACACTTTTGGTTGGTTTTGAGCAGTTTCGTTTTCGACCAACACAAACTTTCCGATCGGCCCATCGACTCGTGAAAATATTAATTTTCAGAACCAATGGTGCAAAATACATTCCTAGTTGCCCAAAAACACCTTTGATTGATTTCGAGCGGTTTCGTTTTCGACCAACGCAAACTTTCCGACCGGCCCACCGACTCGTGAAATTATTAATTTTCTCAACCAATGGTGCAAAAGACATTCCTAGATGCCCTAAAACACTTTTGATTGGTTTCGAGCGGTTTTGTTTTCTACCAACACAAACCTTATGACCAGCCAACCAACTCGTGAAAATATTGATTTTCGCAACCAATGGTGCAAAAGACATTCCTAGATGCCAAAAAACACTTTCGGGTGGTTTTCGGCGGTTTCGTTTTCGACCAACACAAACTTTCCGACCGGCCCATCGACTCGTGAAAATATTAATTTTCGCAACCAATGGTGCAAAAAACATTCCTAGTTGCCCAAAAACACTTTTGATTGGTGTCGAGCGGTTTCGTTTTCTACCAACACAAACCTTACGACGAACCCACCGACTCGTGTCAATATTAATTTTCACAACTAATGGTGCCAAACACATTTCGATATTGCCAAAAAACACTTTTCAGCGATATCGAGCGGTTTCGTTTTCCCACCACACAAATATTTCAGCGGGCCCACCGACTCATGAAAATATTAATGTTTGCAACCAATGGTGCGAAACACATTCCTAGTTGCCCAAAAACACATTTGATTGGTTTCGAGCGGTTTCGTTTTTGACCAACACAAACATTCCGACCGGCCCACCGACTCGTGAAAATATTAATTTTTGCAACCAATGGTGCAAAACACATTCCTAGTTGCCAAAAACACTTTTGATTGGTTTCAAGCGGTTTTGTTTTCTACCAACACAAACCTTACGGTGGACCCTTCGAGTCGTGTGAATATTAATTTTTGCCTCCAATGGTGCAAAAGACATGCTTAGGTGCCCAAAAACTCGGTTGAGTGGTTTTGGCCGGTTTCGTTTTCCGACCACACAAAATTTCCAGCGGGCCAACCCACTCGTCAAAATATTAATTTTCCCAACCAATGGTGCAAAAGACATTCCTAGATGCCCAAAAACACATTTGACTAGTTATGGGCTGTTTCGTTTTTGACCAGCACAAACTTTCCGACGGGCCAACCAACTCGTGAAAATATTGATTTTCGCAACAAATGGTGCAAAAGACATTCCTAGATGCCAAAAAACCCTTTCGGGTGCTTTTCGACAGTTTCGTTTTGGACCAACACAAATTTTCCAACTGTCCCACCGACTCGTGAAAATATTAATTTTTGCAACCAATGGTGCAAAAGACGAATAGATTGCCAAAAACACTTTTGAGTTGTTATGGGCGGTTTCATTTTTGACCAGCACAAACTTTCCGACTGGCCAACCAACTCGTGAAAATATTGATTTTTGCAACCAATGGTGCAAAACACATTCCTAGTTGCCCAAAAACACTTTTAATTGGTTTCGAGCGGTTTCATTTTCGATCAACACAAACTTTCCGACTGGCCCACCGACGAGTGAAAATATTAATTTTCCCAACCAATGGTGCAAAACACATTCGTAGTTCCCCAAAAACACTTTAGATTGGTTTCGAGCGGTTTCGTTTTCTACCAACACAAACCTTACGGCGGACCCACCGACTCGTGTGAATCTTAATTTTCACCACCAACGGTGCAAAAGACATTCCTAGGTGCCCAAAAACTCTTTTGAGTAGTTTTAGCCGGTTGATAAACCCTGAGCTGCTCTGATACCACTTGATAAACCCTTAGCTCCACTCGGTACGCTCAGGGATATGGTTGTTCCGATCTTTCGGTGAGTTGATGATAACTACGATTTGAAAGAAACGTTGACGATCCGACTACAACCGTATAAGACAATATTGTGTTGCGCCTTAGCGATCGATACACCTCTCCGTGGGTTGTTGATCTTGCCGGTGCAAATCAACCTTATTCCTGCAAGCAAATGGAAGAAACAAAGAGGAACAAGATAAAAGCAATCTGAATTGCAAATAGAAATTAAAGCTCAAGATAAGGTGTAAGGTGGTGTTTCGAAGACAAGTAATTGGGTGGTCTAGCCGACACACGTAACTACAAGAAAAAGAAGCAATGGCTAAAACTTTAATCTAACAAAACCCCAAGAAACCCTAAAGGGGTACCTAGCTATTTAAAGGGGTGGGAGGATGACCAAGGGGGTTCCTAGGTCGTGCTCCACCAGGTTGGGGCGCACCCCACATGGGCCCCACCTGGGCCGGGGTGCCAGATAAAGTTACAAGCCCACAGGCAGATTATAGGTGATGTAGCACCTTGTTTCTGTGATTGCGGCCAACTGGGATGGAATTTGGAGATGAGGCTGGATCCATTGGAAAGAGGACTCCAAGAGCTTTCCATCAAGTACTCATGGATCCAAAACGGAGCTCGTATGCATATGTGGCGGCCATTTGAAATCAGTACTGTAGCAGGTAGCCGAATTGGATTCCAGAACTTGGACAACATGATCTTGGCATCTTCCTGTTGACATACGATGTGAGCAATGGTTGTATCTATAGTAGCCATGGTCACATCACCGGTTTCTTTTTCGATCAACACAAACTTTCCAACCGGTCCCACCGACACGTGAAGATATTAATTTTCGCAACCAATGGTGCAATAGACATTCCTAGGTGCCCAAAAACTCATTTGAGTGGTTTTGGCCGGTTTCATTTTCAGCTTGCCCACCGACTCGTCAAAATATTAATTTTTGCAACCAATGGTGCAAAAGACATTCCTAGATGCCCTAAAACACTTTTGACGAGTTATGGGCTATTTCGTTTTTGACCAGCACAAACTTTCCAATCGGCCAAGCAACTCGCGAAAATATTGATTTTCGCAACCAATGGTGCAAAAGACATTCCTAGATGCCAAAAAACACTTTCGGGTGGTTTTCGGCGGTTTCGTTTTTGACCAACACAAACTTTCCGATCGGCCCACCGACTCGTGAAAATATTAATTTTCGCAACCAATAGTGCAAAAAACATTCCTAGTTTGATGAGGACACAACTAGCTCGGATATAACCATGACTACCTTGTGTATTAATCAGCCAAAGGTTAACCAGTTCTACATAAGATTTACTTGTTATATTTTTGAACATACGTTGCTACACAATGAGTTTTGTTTGTTTTCATTTGCAGAGGTACTTGCTTGGATGAAGGACAAGAAGCCAAGCATAACAAATGCATGGAATATCAAAGAAGTTGATTGGGGACCAAACCAAGACCTTCTCCAAGTCGACTTCGGGTGCAATTCGGAGTCCAGGACCAGTCTGCACTAAAATGGGTGCCCAGGTCGCATACGTGCTCGGATTGGGGCATTCTTTATATGGATGGAAAGCTAAGAAGATAACCTTAACAATGGTTCTGGTCCCATGTCCAAATTCGTTATGAGTCATCGGGAATTGACCGAACAATTTGACGTTCAGAGTCTGTCCTGGCGCTGCAACGCCGTATTTGGGCCTTTGGCCCGTGTATCGTGTTGGAGCCCATTAGGGTTGCGTCAAGGGGTGCTTGCACGACCCTAAACTCCATATATCAGTAGCCATCGCTATCTTTAGGTTTTGGGTTTTGCTTAGATTAATCTGTCAAGAACAGTTTCGCCGCTAGATCGGTTTGTAAGACCCCAACTTCTGATCTTAATCATTCATCTGCAATTTTGGTTGTATTCTATCTCGTTCTTGTTTGTGTTCTTCGATTGGCAAACAGGGATTAGCCTTCTCAGCGAGGTCAGCCGTGTTTCGACACGGGTGATAACCAGAGGAGATGTGGTGCTGCGATTGCGGGGCTCAAGAGCGTGCGCGTTCAAGAAGCCGGATCGATTTGTGTCGCGACTCTGTCCAAATCGTTGTTTATCAGAACCTTTCGGAAGGTCGGGAACTCTAGTGCACATCAAGTGGTATCAGAGCTAGTTGTGTCCTCATCAGGCTTGATGAGGGCAATGAAGAACATGTCTATTGGAGACATCAAGCCCGTTGAAGTGGGAGACAAGCCTTCCACCTCCACTCAAGTTGAGGAAACTACTTCCGCTACGCCAAGCCAAGCTCAAGTTGACGTGGAGGAGGACAAGGCACAAGATGCACCTATGCCGCCAAGAATTCATAATTCTCTCTCCAAGGATCACCCAATTGATCAAGTTTTGGGTGACATTAGTAAAGGTGTTCAAACTCGATCTCGTGTCACTTCGATTTGTGAGCATTACTCTTTTGTTTTTTGTCTTGAGCCAAAACATGTAGATGAAGGTCTTGGTGATCCGGATTGGATAAATGCTATGCATGAAGAGCTCAACAACTTTGCAAGAAACAAGGTGTGGACTTTGGTTGAAAGACCTAGAGACCACAATGTCATAGGGACAAAGTGGGTCTTTAGGAACAAACAAGATGAGAACGGGTTGGTGGTGAGAAACAAGGCAAGATTGGTGGCACAAGGTTTCACACAAGTTGAAGGTTTGGATTTCGGTGAAACTTTTGCCCCCGTGGCAAGACTTGAGGCTATTCGCATCCTTCTTGCATTTGCATCATGTTTTGATATAAAACTATTTCAAATGGATGTGAAAAGTGCTTTTCTAAATGGTGAAATTGCCGAACTTGTCTTTGTTGAACAACCTCCCGGTTTTGAAGATCCTAAAAATCCTAATCATGTTTATAAACTCTCAAAAGCTCTTTATGGTTTAAAACAAGCGCCTAGAGCTTGGTATGAAAGATTGAGAGATTTTCTTTTGTCAAAGGATTTCAAAATTGGAAGAGTTGACACCACCCTTTTCACAAAAATCATTGGTGATGATTTCTTTGTGTGTCAAATTTATGTTGATGATATCATATTCGGTTCTACTAATGAGGTATTTTGCAAGGAATTTGGTGATATGATGTCTAGGGAATTTGAGATGTCCATGCTTGAAGAGTTGAGCTTCTTCCTTGGACTTCAAATCAAGCAACTCAAGGATGGGACGTTCGTGAGCCAAACCAAGTACATCAAGGATCTACTCAAGAGGTTTGGTTTGGAGGATGCGAAGCCCATCAAGACACCTATGGCAACCAATGGGCATCTCGACCTTGATGAGAGAGGTAAACTGGTAGATTTAAAGCTTTATCGCTCTATGATTGGTAGCTTGCTTTACCTTACCGCATCTAGGCCGGGTATCATGTTTAGTGTTTGCATGTGTGCACGGTTTCAAGCCGCTCCTAAGGAGTGTCACTTAGTGGCCGTGAAAAGGATTCTAAGATACTTAAAGTATTCCTCAACTATTGGCTTGTGGTACCCAAAAGATGCTAAATTTAAGCTTGTTGGCTATTCCGATTCGGATTATGCCGGTTGCAAAGTGGATAGAAAGAGCACATCCGGTAGTTGCCAAATGCTTGGTAGATCTCTTGTGTCATGGTCATCCAAGAAACAAAACTCCGCAGCCCTCTCTACCGCCGAGGCGGAACATGTTTCGGCGGGTAGTTGTTGTGCCCAATTGCTTTGGATGAAACAAACCTTTTTGGACTATGGCATAACCTTTACCAAAACCCCACTCCTATGTGACAATGATAGTGCCATAAAGATAGCAAATAACCTGGTCCAACATTCTAGAACCAAGCATATTGACATTCGCCATCACTTCCTAAGAGACCATGTTGCCAAGGGTGATATAGCCATTAGCCACATAAGAACCGAGGATCAACTAGCCGACATCTTTACCAAGCCTCTAGATGAAACCCGCTTTTGCAAATTGAGGAATGAGTTAAATGTCATAGACTTCTCTAATGTGGCTTGACATTGTGCACCATGGTTGCTTCTTGTTTATATTGTATATTTGCTCTCATTTGCTCTTATGCTTTGGATTTATTGCCATTTGGTTCTTCTTTGCAAAAATGGAGCATGTCACATTAAGGGGGAGTTTTGCACTCCTGCATGTGCTCTACTTCCTTTTATGTGTGAGCAAATCAACTATAAGTGCTAGTAGTGCTTTCAAAATGCCCAAGTCAACATAAGTCAAAACTTTTACAAAATAAATGTAATCTGAAAATTATCTCTTGGAAATTGTTTGAAAATGTTCCCTATATGTTTTCCAAGCCTCTTATTGCAAGAAAAAATGATTTTTGAATGAAAATGCCCTTTTGGCCCTCTTTTGAAGAAACTAGATTCTTAGTTTTGGCCAAAATGAAATTTATCCCCAAAAAGAGATTGAGAAGGAATTTGAGAAAAGTTTCAAAACAAAGTTGGTAGAGAGGAGGATTTGAAATGTTTTTGGTATGCAAACCTATTTCAAAAACCAAATATTTCAAAAGTTGTTTGAAAATCAAATTCGCCCAAAAACCCCTATAGACCATAAAAGGTCACCTCCTAGCACTTAAGTGAGTTAAGTTGTAAATCATCATAATTCTCAATTATTATGCATGGTTAGCAATATTTCAACTCATACATTTCAAAATTGCTCCCAAAATTAAAATTTTATTGGATTTAATTGTGTGGGGGTTGCCGGCTTGTGCAAGGGCTGTGCACAGCCGGCAGGGGGCCTGGCGGTCTGACCGGTGCTATATGCGCGGTCTGACCGGCCAGGTGAGGCGGTCTGACCGGCTGCTAGCCGTCGGTCTGACCGGCCCGTCAGGTGGGCCCAGGGTTTTTACCCCTTCTTCTTCTACCTGACCCCTTCTCTCTCCTTCTCATCCCCTCACTTCTCCTACCCGAAAAACAACCCTCTCTCTCTCCCCTCAAGCCCTAGCCACCACTCTCCACCAAATCCCTCCGGTTCAACCGTCAAAATCACTCCGGTTACACCGTAAGTGATTCTCCTCCGCTTCCTCTCTCTATTCCATGGATTATTTCGCGTTTTTTGTTGACTTTGTGATCCATGGCATGGAACCCTAGGTGAAGGAAGAGGTGACTTCGATTTGCACCAATAGAGGGTAGTTTCTTGGTGCAAATACAACTCCTTTCAACCGGTAATCATTCTCTTTCCATCTTGTGCACATCAAATTGGTCTATTTCAATCTCTAGGGTTAAGGGTAGTTCCTCCCTCTATGTCAATTTTTGATGAAATAGACCTATCCTTTGTTGTTCTTGCTCATTGTCTTGTGCAAACATTGGTCCTAGCATGTTTTAGATTCACTTGGTGTTTGTGGAAAGTTGGGTGTTTGAGCTCCCTGCCATCGGCGGTCTGACCGGCCTGATGCCGTCGGTCTGACCGGCCGTTGTCCAGCGGTCTGACCGCCCTTGACAGGCAGTGAACTCCTCTTCTTCCACATATTCAAGTGCTCTCTAAATAGTTGCTAATATCCTATCATCCTGTGCTCTATGACAGTAATGCCTCCCCGCACTCGCCATGGTCGTCGTGCGCCCACTCCGGATCCCGTGAGTGAGCCTGAGGAGTCAAGCGGAGAGGATTATGCTCAAAGTGATGAAGAGGTTGAGGAAAATGTTGAGGGGGCCAGTGAGGAGGAAAGTAGAGATGATGACAGTGGTGGTGGGGAGGATGAGGATGCAGAAAGTGATGAGATGCAAATTGATCCCTCCATCCAGTTTGTGGTGAACATAAGGAATCCTGCTCAGTATACCATATTGAGGCATCATGATTAGTTCTTGAGGCCTCGAGACACCACAGATCCTCGGTTCCACACCGCCTTTCAGAAGACAGTGTATGAGCAGGTTTGTGAGGGGAAAGCTTTTGCGGATCACAAGTGGATTTCTTGGAGAGATATCAATGAGACCCCAGAATTTGAGAGCTTGCATGATCTTTTCAAGACAGTTGGCATTGACCGAATTGTGACCCTCAAGCAAGATTACAACGAGGACTTGATCCGCTAGTTTTATGCTATAGTGTGGGTGGCTGGAGATTATAGTGAGATGAAGTGGATATCTGACACCCTCCAATGTTCTATCTCTCGGAGGCAGTTCCGGAGGCTCCTCTCCATTCGCTTGGATTTTGGAGATGATTTGCATGAGGAGCACACTCACAATCCGCTCTTCATAGACTATCTCTCTCAGTTCTATGAAGATGGAGTGCGGTACACACATGGAAAGGTTGCAGGCTTGAGGACTATCCCCAGTGTGGT
The DNA here is from genome assembly GCA_008326285.1 of Oryza officinalis. Classification (NCBI taxonomy): domain Eukaryota; kingdom Viridiplantae; phylum Streptophyta; class Magnoliopsida; order Poales; family Poaceae; genus Oryza; species Oryza officinalis. The sequence goes on along the minus strand of BDMV01000001.1, from coordinate 27,555,237 downwards.
AAACAGAATTGTGAGAGCCATCATCCTCCCTCACCTTGGTAACAATGATGACATTAGGGGGGTGGCTTGGCACGTCATCGATGCTATCATTCAAGGTCGTCAGTTTGACGTTGTGTCTCTCATGATGCAAGAAATTGCTATCTCCAAGGGCACATTCACTCAGGGGATCTATTATGCGCCATATATCATGAGATTGATACAAGACAAGCTTGGGGCTGTCGGGCACAATTTGAAGAAGCACAAGCAGTACAAGCCTCGCCTTCAGCTTGGAACTCCCCGTGCTCCTAGGACGGTGCCCTCTTCTCACCCTGGACCTAGCTCAAGCTCGGCACCTCCTCCTCCTCATGGGTATGATCCAAATGCTTTCTTCAATCCTCAATATGCTTATTTTGGGATGCCTGCACAAGACTACTTCGACCCGGTGCTTGGGGCCATCAATGCCCTAAGTGATGCCATTCAGAGATTATCTACCGGGCATGAGGCAATGTATGAGGATGTGAGGGGCATAAGATCTGAGGTTGGTAGGATATCCCAGCACATGTCTACTTTGGACCGACGTATGACTACCTTGGAGAACTCTCATGCCTATGTTTTCTCTCGACGCCGTGGTCCCTCCGGTCCATCTTACTATCCTATCTCCCGTCCTCCTCCGCCACCTCAAGAGTGAAGATTTTTGGTCCTTGATGCCAAAAGGGGGAGAAGAACGTCTCCTAGGCTGTTTTTTATCTTCGTGATGGGACTAGTAGTAGTGAGGTTAGTTACCTCCTATCTAGTAGGCTAAGGTGGTTGGGCTATATTATGTATGGGTATGGGCTATTACTCTATCTTGCGTGTTTTTATCGTTTTGTTTAACTCTTGTGAGATTTAGGCCCTTCGTGGTCTTGTAATAGCCTATGTTTATTTGTGAGCCCTCTATGGATGAACTATTGTTAAGTGGATGCTTATGATTTATGGATGAACTTGTGCTATGATGGATGGTGGATGTGAGTTTGATATTTTTGTGACCATCTTATGCAAATTGGTTGATCCATATGTGAAGTTCACATTGTATGTTCCATATGTGTTTGTGCTTTGTTGAAATGTGAATGAGAGTGCATTTGTTCCATAATTGTTATTTGTGATTGATATGCACATGTTTAGGGGGAGCATTTTCATTTCATTGTAAGATGTCCTTGTGTTCTACGTTTGATTATATATATTTGTGGTGTTTGTCATCAATTACCAAAAAGGGGGAGATTGAAGCATCTAGGCCCCCGTAGTTAATTTTGGTAATTAATGACAAGCACTAATTGTGGACTAACCTTTGTCTTTGAGCTATATATTTAAGTTAGATTCACATCATGTGTGCGCATGGATGATTATCGATGGATTAAAACTGACGGCACAAAGCAAAAAGAAGAGAAGACGGTAAACTAGTGTTTTCATTTTAAATTGATCGAGGCGTTGGGCGATCAAAATTGTGCTAGTTTATTTATAGCTTTGTCGTACTATTAAGAGGGGTAATGACCTAGCAAAGAGATGATTTTAATTGCCACATTAGGTCATTATGCATTTAAACTTGTCCTCACATTTCTTCACATACACTTCTGTTTTCACTGTCTCGGCCTGACCAGGGACGGTCAGACCGGCCATATAGTGGCGGTCTGACCGGAGTGCCCCGGCCGGTCTGACCAGCTCCAAGCGGGCGGTCTGACCGGTCCTTAAGGCCGGTCTGACTAGAGGTACCTTTGCGGTCAGACCGGCCCCTTGGAGGCCGGGATGGTGCTGCTCGGGGTGGCCGATCCAGAGCCGCCAGAGCCGTTTTCGGTCAGACCGAGCCGATGGCGGTCTGACCGAGCTACAGGCGGTTTGACCGGCAGTTTGGCCTTCGGTCTGACTGGCCATGTGGTCCCAGTGCATTTAATACAATCCAACGGCTAGTTTTCCAGCCGTTGCGAAGTAGTCCGGTCTGACCGGCCACACAACGGCGGTCTGACCGGCAGTACACAGAGTTAGTGGATTTCGTCCCCAACGGCTAATTTTGGTGGGTGGGAGTATAAATACTCCCCCACCAGCAGCAAGGGGACTCTCTTGGTACCCAATTCAATTGCATACACCCCTTGCATCTCTCTCACACGCATTTGAACTTAGTGTTCATCCCTTGTAGTGATTGAGGTTGTTCTAGCCAAGAGTCAAGTGCATTTGCTTCCATTCTAGAGCTAGTGTGGCACTTGATCATCTCCGAGCCGCATCATTGCTTGTTACTCTTGGAGGTTGCCGCCTCCTAGATGACTTGTGGAGGAGTTGCCCGGTGACCTCTCCGAGAAGATTGTGGAGGAGGCCCGGTGCCGGTTTGTGAGTGGTTTGGAGTTCACCACCTTCGGAGTGAAGGAAGAACTACCTCGAGTGATCGAGGCTTGGGTAGTCCTCTCCGTGGGCCGGCTCCCGCCTTGCCCACCCCTTGACAAAGGGGGCGTGCGGTGGCTTCGTGGTTGAGCGGTGGAGTTGGGCTCGCCTCAACGGGGAGTAGGAAACCGGCAAGTTTCCGAACCTCGGTGAAAAATCTCTTGTCTCCTTGTCTCATTTGATTGTCGCATTTACTTTTGTAAAATTTACATTCCTAGAGACATAATTGAGATCATATCACCCTAGGATTGCTAAACTTTGACATAGGAGTGTGATTTACTTTCCTAGAGATACAATTGAGCCACTATTACCCTAGGTTTGCAAAACATAACATAGTTGCTTAGTTAGACTTGACCCTCACCAAGCCTAGCAACTTAGGTTAGTTTTGATTAGGTGTCATTTAGTTTTTAAATCGCCTATTCACCCCCCCTCTAGTCAACATCTCGATCTTACACCTAGGACCAGCAAAGTACCATTGTTGAACGTTTATTCAACTTGCTTTGATTAACGTGGTTCTAGCTGTTCTTTGACTTTTCTTGTAGCCACCTATAGCTCCACAAATTATCTACTACGTCACAGCGCTGTGCTTGTGTAACGTTTTGTGCTGTTCTTGCCGGCTGCCAACACCAAGTTCCTAGCGTAGTAAGAACATGTAAGAACTTGATGGCACAAGATTGAGAGAATGGAGTTTGCTGCCACCTAGTTCCACTAGTTGATAGGACATTTTTTCTCTTGATCTTTTTGCTCAAGCTAACCATGGCAGGAAATGAGGATGATGGACGCGCTCATTCACCTCGAACAAGGGGCATCATTCAACACTTTGAACACCAAGTGAGGGTGCATGCTGAACACCTTGATGAGGATGTTCGAGTCACCAATGAACGCCTTGGCCAATTGGGGGCCACGCAGATCGACACCAACACCAAGCTGACCTCAATGGAGAACACGCTTGGGGCACTTAACACCTCCCTTGTAGGTACTTTGGAGCGTTTGGACAGGATGGACCAGGAGGGTCATGATGGTACGGGACGGCGCAACAACAACACCGAGGGCAGCATTGCTGGGCAAGATGAGGAAGAATATTTAGCTGACACGGAGCTTGATGGGGAGGTAAATGGCCAGCACAGCCAGCAGCGCCGTCGTCGACATGATGGATGTGCTCGTCAACTATGACATGAGGTACGCGATAATGATGATTCTTTGGGGAAGATTAAATTTAGCATGCCCTCTTTTGATGGAAAATATGACCCCAATGCATATCTTACTTGGGAGCTAGCTGTTGATCAAAAATTTGCATGTCATTATTTTCCTGAAAACAAACGTGTTAGGGCTGCTACTAGTGAGTTTACTGATTTTGCTTCTATTTGGTGGAGCGAATATGTGCGCAGCCACCCAAACAACACTCCACAAACTTGGGATGCTATGAAAAGAGTTATGCGCGCTAGATTGGTTCCCTCTTATCATGCACGTGATCTTTTGCATAAGCTTCAGCTTTTGAGATAGGGAAACAAATCTATAGAAGAGTACTATCAAGAGTTGCAAACAGGGATGCTTTGTTGTGGTTTGGTAGAAAATGAGGATGCAGCTATGGCTAGGTTCATGGGTGTGCTGAATCGGGAAATTCAGGATATTTTAGCTTACAAAGAATACAATTCGATTACCCGTTTGTTTCATCTTGCTTGTAAACCTGAAAGGACAGGGACGGAGAGCTAGCACAAGAACTAACATTTCTGCAGGTCGTGCTACCTCTTGGACGCTATCCAACCCCGCTGCCCAACTGTACTGAGCCGCTGCCCCATCTTCATCAAGCAGCAAACCATGACCATCAACAAGGAACTCCTCACCATGCCCTCTCGAAACAACAAAGGGGGAAGCTGCTGTACCAAGCAAGAATTTGTCCTCAATTGCATCTTCGGGGCAAATGAGAGACATTCAATGCCTCCACTGCAAAGGTTACGGTCATGTGCGCAAGGACCGCCCAAGCGCACGTGTGCTAGTTGTGCGTCCTAATGGTGAGTACTCCTCTGCTCGTGATTTAGATGAAGAAATATATGCTTTACTTGCAGCTAACAATGTAGGGGAAGATGGGGAGCACGACAAAAATGAGGAGCACATTGGAATAGAACATGTTGAACACTATGAGAGCCTCATGGTGCAGCGAGTTTTGAGTGCACAAATGGAGAAGGCGGAACAAAATCAGTGCCACACTTTGTTTCAAACCAAGTGTGTGATCAAGGAGCATTCTTGCTGGGTCATTATTGATGGAGGGAGCTGCAACAACTTGGCAAGTGCTGAAATGGTGGAGAAGCTTGCATTATGCACCCAGCCACATCCGCAACCTTACCACATTCAATGGCTGAACAGTAGCGGAAGGGTGAAGGTAACACGGTTGGTGAGAGTTAGTTTTGCTATTGGTTCTTATCATGATTCTATTGACTGCGATGTTGTCCCTATGCAAGTGTGCTCTATGTTGCTAGGTAGACCATGGCAGTTTGACATCGATTCTTTGCATCATGGTAAAACTAATCAATACTCTTTTATGCACAATGACAAGAAACTTGTTTTGCATCCAATGTCTCCTGAAGCTATTTTGAAAGATGAACTTGCTAGAGCTAGTAAAGTAAAGAATCAGGAGCATGCTAAGAGTGAAAATCAGATTGTGGCAAATGAACTTGAAAAGCACAAAAAGAAGAACACTAAATCTGGCCACAATAATAAAAATGAGATCAAGCTGAAAGGGTCATGTTTCATTGCAACCAAATCTGATTTGGATGAGATTGATGCTAGTACTGCTGTTTGCTATGCTTTGATTTGCAGACAAACTTTGTTTTCACTTGAAGAGATACCTTCTTCTTTGCCTCTTTGTGGAGATTATGGGTACCGAATACCCTCACGGCTGGTTTATCCAACTTACCATAGGGGATAGGTTATAACTCATGATTAGGTAAACCGGCTTATGACTTGGGTGTTACGTTACCATTGAGATAAGGTAACGGCTCATAGTCCAAGGTTGGTAAGATTGAGGAGTCTGACATAGAGTATGATAGGGTCTCCGACTTGTAAACCTCGCCATCCGAGACTATATAAGGAGGGTAGGGTGTCCCTTGAGGGGCGAGAGAGATACACATAGCGAATAGAGCACAAGCATACAAAACTCAAGAGAGCACATATTGAAAGAGATCAAGAGATCAATAAATCACTCGGTGGATCGAATCCCCGAAACAGGAGTAGGGTATTACCTCTCGAAGAGAGGGCCTGAACCTGTCTAAATTCCTTTTGCATACTAACCCATTGTGTTTAGCGCTTGACTGCAACCCCCCAGATTCTTATTGCCGAAACCAAGTTTCGACAGTTGGCGCGCCAGGTAGGGGCTGTGCGTCAAGTTTTCTTCTTCATCTCGCCGACAAGCGCAATGGGATCTTCATCAGGCTTCGACGACTTCGTCTTTGCCCCTGGGCAGGCGTTTCGCTTCGGTAGCCTCGACTTCATCACCAACAAATTCGGTAAGCTCTCTCTCCTCGACTCGGATTCGAACCAGTCGGGAGGGGAAAATCCCTTGGCGCCGCTCGAGTTACCGGACGACGCTAAGATCTACCATAACCTTCTATCTTCTGAGTTGGATCCGATCCACTCGGGAGAATCTTCTTCATCTTCTTCATGCTGTGCCCCGGGCGCGAGGGAAATCGCCGTCATACTCGAACGTCTCGGGTCGTACTTATCTACGGACCTCGACGAATACTTAAGCTCCACCGACTTCGATGATCTCTACGACATCTCCACGGACGACATCAATAGCTTCGACTTAGACAAAGACTACTACGATCCCGTGCTCCTCAACGTCCTTATGGCCGAAGTAGCCGAGACCGACTCGGCCATGGCCCGAAGGATTGCGGAGGAGGAACGAGCCAAGCTTGAGCAAGAGCGCAAGCGCGCGGAAGAGGAGAACAAGCGCAAGGAGGAGGAGCACAAGAAGAAAGAAGAAGCAGACAAGAGGAAACGAGACCTGAGGGCGACTGGGCGCTCTGCCCGCGAGGCCATATTGTAGACACGAGTCGACAACGCCAACATCTTCCAGACGCGTCAGCAAAACGCCGTCACTACCCTCACCCTCATCGACACCGTCATCGAAGCGGCGCCGGCTGCAGTAACACCACTTTTGGACAAAATCAAGAACATCGTTGCAGCTACGGCCAATGGCCCTCCCTCTAGCTCCGCACGAAGACCGACCGAGTCCATTGCTGAAACACCCGATAGAAGCCGCCTACCGCCGCTACGATCCAAAGACTACAAGAGACCCGAGCAAAGCAAGACGCCCGTCAAATCCAAAGACCCTCGCCACGACGCAGTATGGAAGCACCGAGAACAATCACTCGACTCTCATGAGAGAGGACATGGTCGACCACCCGTCCACGATCGAATCCGTCGCAGTTACAACTCCAACTATCCAAGCAGCCCCCGAAGGCCCCTGCCGAGTGACTTGAGGGAGGTCCTTGACCAGCGCCATCGGGAGCGTGAGCAACGCTCATATGAAGACCGAAGGAGATCGCCCGACTACTACGACAATGGAGTGCCCGCGTTCACTCGGGACCAGCGTCGAGTGGATTGGCCGAGTGGTTTCAAGCCCACTGGGATCGACAAGTACGACGGCAAGACCGACCCCGAGTCATGGTTGACCGTGTACACCCTCGCCATCCGCGCAGCAGGAGGAGACAGCAAGACGATGGCCAACTACCTGCCCGTTGCTCTCGCCGACTCAGTCAGGAACTGACTCACGAGTTTGCCAAGAGGCTCGATCAACTCGTGCAGTGAGCTTCGGGACCACTTCATCGCCAACTTCTAGGGTATTTTTGAAAGGCCCGGGACCCACTTTGATCTCTACAACGTCATACAGAAGCCAGACGAATCGCTAAAGGACTACATCCGGCGCTTTTCGGAAAAGCGGAACAAGAAAGGCGTCCGCGACGAGTTGCTGATCGGTAAATTTGGGCGCAGCCACCGAAGACGGTCAAGCAGATGTTCGAGACAGCAAACTCCTACGCCAAATCCGACGATGCAATAAAGGCCTCACGTCAAGACAGGCGACAAAAGGGATGACAAACCATCTGGAAGCAGCTGGCGTCCTAAGAAGGACAACGACAATAACAACAACAACGGCCAAAAAGATCGCAAGCATAAGCCCGAGGATCTAATCGCCACGACGTCGAACTACCAACAACAGCGTCCCCGAGTCGCCGCCTATGACAAGATCATGAACGCGGCCAAGGATTGTTTCATCTACAAGCAGTTCGCTGAGCAGTACGCAGCCCAACTACGCCAGAAGCCGGTAGACGAAGCCGGCACATCGGGAACCAAGAGGAACGACCAGGATGGCAGCTCAGAGCCCTTCCAAGACCTCGTGGGTGAGCTAAACCATATCTTCAGGGGACCGCTGGCATACGAATCCAAGAGGAAGCAAAAGCTGACCGACAGAGAAGCCAATGCCACACAACCTGAAGTCCCACATTACCTATGATGGTCGGAGGTGGCTATCACATTCAACCGCTCGGATCATCCTGACCGAGTGGTTCACCCGGGGCGATATCCCCTGGTACTAGACCCGGTGGTTCGCAACATCAAGCTCAAGCGCGTCCTCATCGACGGCGGCAGCGCCCTCAACATCCTATTCGCCAAAACGCTGGATGAGATGCAGATTGCAAGATCAAAATTGAAGCCAAGTTCAGCCCCCTTACATGGAGTTATCCTGGGGCTGTCATCTACGCCACTCAGGCATATCACCCTTCCAGTCACCTTCGGAGTTCGGGAGAATTTCCGGACGGAGAACATTACCTTTGAGGTTGCGGACTTCGAAGCGGCTTACCATGCAATCATCGGAAGACTTGCGCTCGCTAAGTTCATGGTGGTACCACACTATACTTATCTCATCATGAAGATGCCCGGGCCCCACGGAGTTATCACCCTGCGCAGTGACTTCAAGCAAGCCTTCACCTGCGACAAGGAAAGCTGCGACATGGCCCAAACTCGTGAGAGATTACGCGGCCAACAAGAAGTCTGACTGGCTGCATCGACATCTGGAGAAGGCGTGATCCCTGTGAAGAAGATAGCCAAGTCGGGAGAAGGCGACGCCAAGATGAAGAGAATCCCCCTTGACCCCTCTGATCCTTCTAAAACTGCTGTGATAGGCGCGGAGTTAGATCCCAAATAGGAAAGCGCGCTCGTCACCTTCCTCCAAAATAATAAAGATATTTTTTCTTGGAAACCGTCTGACATGCCGGGTATTCCTAGGGAGGTGATCGAGCACTCTTTATACGTCAAAGATGACACTAAACCTATTAAACAACAACTACGCCGCTTCGTTCAAGATCGAAAAGATGCCATTATGGAGGAACTCGCCAAGCTCTTGGCTGCCGGGTTTATCAAAGAGGTCTACCATCCCGACTGGCTGGCCAACCCAGTCCTGGTTCGAAAAAAGACAGGACAATGGCGCATGTGCGTGGACTACACCGACCATAACAAATCCTGCCCTAAGGATCCTTTCAGATTGCCCCGTATTGACCAAGTCGTCGATTCAACAGTCGGCTGCGAGCTTCTGAGCTTTTTGGATTGTTACTCGGGTTACCACCAGATCAGCTTGAAGGAGTCCGACTGCCTGAAGACGTCATTCATCACCCCATTTGGAGCCTATTGCTACATCACGATGCCCTTTGGCCTGAAGAATGCCAGAGGCACTTATCAGCGCATGATCTAGAGATGCCTTCAGACTCAGCTCAGGAGGAACGTGGAAGCCTATGTCGACGATGTCGTCATCAAGACCAAGCAGAAGGAAGACCTGATTGCCGACTTAGAAGAAACCTTCACAAATATTCGGGCCTTTAGAATGAAGTTGAACCTGGAGAAATGCACTTTCGGTGTGCCGTCAAGCAAGCTGCTTGGCTTTATGGTGTCTCATCGCGGCATTGAAGCAAATCCAGAAAAGATCAACGCTATCCGGAGCATGAAGCCCCCGAGTACCCAAAAGGACGTCCAGAAGCTCACTAGTTGCATAGCGGCGCTAAGCCGATTTGTTTCCAGACTTGGCGAACGAGGTATGCCTTTTTTCAGGTTACTGAAGAAGACCGACGACTTTCAATGGACCACCGAGGCCCATAAAGCTTTTGAAGACTTCAAGGAGTTCCTCACAACACCACCCGTGTTGGCTTCACCTCACCCTCACGAACCCCTGTTGCTCTACGTCTCCGCAACTCATCAGGTGGTCAGCACGGTCTCGGTGGTCAGCACGGTCTCGGTCGTCGAGCGCGAGGAGGAAGGTCGAGCTCAGAAGGTTCAACGGCTGATCTACTTTATCAGCGAGGTGCTGGCAGGAGCCAAAACCCACTACCCTCAGGTACAAAAATTATTATATGGAGTTCTAATTACTGCTAGGAATCTAACCCATTATTTTCAGGGTCACTCGGTCACCGTGGTCACGTCCTTTCCACTCGGCGATGTCATCTACAACCGGGAGGTTATTGGGCGCATCGCGAAGTGGGCTCTGGAGTTGATGCTGCTGGATATAACTTTCAAGGCGAGGACGTCTATAAAGTCTCAAGTCCTGGCAGATTTCATGGCCGAGTGGATCGAGCAACAAGAAGATGTACCTAGGGAGGAGTTGCAGTACTGGACCATGCACTTTGACGGATCTAAAAGAGTCACCGGCTTGGGAGCGGGAGTCGTGCTGATCTCCCCAACTGGGGAGAGGCTACGATATATCCTTCATATTCACTTCCCCGCCTCGCATAACGTCGCCGAGTACGAAGCCTTGCTTCATGGCCTACGGCTTGCTGTTTCACTCGAGATACGACGGATGGTTGTACGAGAAGATTCCCAGCTGGTGGTCAACCAAGTAATGAAGGACTGGTCCTGTTTAAATAAAAGCTGGAGGCCTATCGACAAGAAGTTCGCAAACTTGAGGACAAGTTTGACAGAATGGAGTTATCCCACGTCTTGAGACACAATAATGAAGTGGCAGACCAATTGGTGCATTTTGGGTCCAAGCGAGAAGCAGCCCCGACTGACGTTTTCGTGGAGCACCTCTACGAGCCGACTGTTGCCAAGAAATTAACCCCCAACGAGGAAGCTACAGACCAGGTTGCCATGCTCGACGCCGACTGGAGGACACCGTTCATCAAATTTTTAACTCAGCAAGAGCTGCCAGAAGACCGGGATGATGCGAAACGAGTCCGACGTCGCAGCCAAGGCTATGTCATGATCGATTCGGAATTATATAAGAGAAGCCCTTCTGGAGTTTTGATGAGATGCGTCATGCCTGAGGAAGGACGACAATTATTGCAAGATATTCACTCTGGTATTTACGGCAGTCATGCTGTGGCGAGCACTCTAGTGGGCAAGGCTTACAGACAAGGTTTTTTCTGGCTCACGGCGGTCTTCGACGCTGACAAGGTGGTCCGCACGTGTGAAGGTGGTCAGTTCTTCGCTCGGCAAAGCCATGTTCCAACCCAAGATCTTCAAACAATTCCCTTATCATGGCCTTTCACCGTATGGGGCTTGGACATGGTCGGTCCTTTCAAGAAGGCTCCAGTAGGATTTACGCATTTATTCGTTGTGATTGACAAGTTTTCCAAGTGGATTGAGGCTAAGCCGGTTGCTACGATAACTGCGGATAAGGCGCGAGATTTTATTCTAAACATTGTACAGCGGTTTGGTGTCCCAAACAGAATCATAACCGACAATGGGACTCAGTTTATTGGAGGCGTTTTCATGGAATTTTGCGAAGATTTCGGAATTAAGATTTGCTATGCATCGGTGGCAAACCCTAGAAGCAACGGACAAGTCAAACACGCCAATGGTATGGTTCTTCAAGGCATCAAGGCCTGAGTGTTTCATAGACTACGACCGTATGCTGGAAGATGGGTTCAAGAGTTGCCTTCGGTATTATGGTCACTACGGACTACATCCAGTCGGGCTACTGGCCAATCTCCTTTTTTCTTGGTTTATGGAGCTGAAGCAATGTTGCCGAGTGAGATGGAGTACGAGTCTCTTCCAGTTCACAGTTTCAACGATGAACGTTATGATCAAGATAGAGTTGGTGACTTGACCCGATTGGAGGAAGCTCGTGAGGCTGCATTGGTTCAGTTGGCAAGATATCTTCAAGGACTTCAGCGCTACCACAACCGCAATGTTCAGTCATGAGCTTTCATTGTTGGTGCCATGGTTCTACGCAAAATTCAAACTACAAAAGATCGTCACAAGTTATCTCCACTATGGGAAGGACCCTACATAGTTGCTGAGGTTACTCGGCCAGGAGCATATCGCTTGAAGCGCGAAGATGGGACCATGGTGGAGAACTCCTGGAATATTGAGCACCTTCGTCGATATTATACTTAAGCCTTTTTTATCTCATGTTCTTCTCGACTACCAATTTCAAGTAAGATGACTTCTTGATTTATCAGTCGGGGGCTATATATATATCAATAAAGTATGATTTTCTTTTCATCATTAATAATTTGTTCATATTGAAGACAAGAGTCTGGAGACTATATTGAAGCCTACCTGTTCTAGGAGCCGGGTCCTCAATTGGTGCTTCCTGACTACGTGAGCCTTGTGGATCTTCGTCTGGCTGGTTTCCAGTCGGGGCATTTTGATTGGCAGTCGAGGGTTCTTCTTCGACCGACTGGTTTCCAGCTAGGATATCTTGGCTGGCAGTCGGGGGCTCTGCTTCAGGAGCATCCTTACTTGGGGGTTCCACCTCAGGAGCATCCTCACTCGGCAGAGGGTCTTGAGACCCTTGTTCCGCAGGACGTGGTTCTTCTGACGCTGCAGATGGATTTGTGGTTTCAGTCTGCCCAGTGGGATCTATGTCCTGAGGTTTTCTGCAAGAAAGAAGATGAAGACAATTGAGATGGAAACGAAAAGATTTTCAACAAAAAGCTGACTTTGGTTATAAGAGATACCTGTTAAATCTCTTCATCTTAGGGCAGATCTGGGAGTCGGCTTCGGAGGGTTTATGTTGGCTTGTGGCATTTAGATTTCTTCGTCATCCGAGTCGTCAACAACCAGCCTCCTTTTAATTGCCCGCTTGCTGATATCTTCATCCCCAGCAGCCCTTTTGCTCTGAGGATCAACCTTGATTTTGGGGCCGCCAGTTGGTTTCTTGGTAGCACGCTGAGTCGGCATATCATCATGATACACCTTGTACGGCTGAGAGATGATGAGAGCATTTGCCTGCAAGAAGAATTCTTGAGATACATTGAAGGACATACGTATGACTGAAAGAAATTTAGGAGGCCGAGTCTGCTTACCGGAGGAGGAGGTCGGAATAGGCTGAAGGGAGGAACTGACATCTTGTGGCTGCGGTCTACTGTGATCCCAGAGGAGAAAATCTTGTACATACAAGTGCACAAGACCTGGTAACTCAAAGAATCGCGGTCTTCTCGATTGGGGTCATTTTCACCTTCGTACTCGAACACTGGCTTGGATCTCTCTTTGATAGGGGCCAGTCGGTTTTTGATGAAGTGCCGAGTGATCTGTTCTCCTTGGAGACCTTTCTTCTTCATTTCAAGAATGTTAGCCAAGAGGTTATTAGCTTCTATTCAGTCTTGATTCTCTGGCATTGTGCTCCAGTTAGCCCTTTGAATTGGTGGGAGACCGACGAAGTCGGGCAAGCTGGGGGCTGGGTTCGAGATATAGAACCAGTTAGCGTGCCAACCCTTATTGGAGGATTTCAAGGGGAGGGAGAAGTAGTCTCTGCGGAGAGTCCCGCGGAGTTGAAAGCCAGCCCCACCGACGACGCAAGGGTCATCTTTGGTCGGGTGTGGCTTGACATAGAACATGCGGCGGAAAAGATTGAAATGGGGGAGGATGCCTAAGAAAGCTTCACACACATGAATGAAGATTGCAATATGAAGGATAGAGTTGGGATTCAAGTGGTAGATTTGAAGGCCGTAGTATTCGAGAATACCACGAAAGAAATCGGAAGTGGGAAGGCCAAATCCGCGGTAAATTAAGGAGGTGAAGACCACGATCTCACCAGTGTTTGGGGTGGGGAACTCCTCGCCGGACGCCGGGCGCCAGCCAATGATTTCTTTAGGAGGAAGAACTCTGTTCTTCACCATCTCCCGCAGGGTCGACTCCTTCACGTCTGAGGTCGCCCATTGGTCGAAAGGGATTTCTCTCTCTTCTGCCATGGATGCGAGTTGAGAGGAGGTGGATCTAGCACAGGGGATGGGGATTTTTTGAGGAGATGCTGCAGGATGGATGCGTGTGATGGATTGCGATGGAACTTGAGTTCCTGGATGGATGAATTTGAGCGTGCGCGAGTTCTCGGATTTTTCAGAGCGGTTGATGAACAGGAGCGTGAAAAGGGGAAAAATTTCAGGAAGATGAAGCGGCGGGGAAGACGCCAGCGCTTTAAGAAAGATTTTTAGGGTTTTGCTGGGTTTTCTCGTGTTTGGGCCGAGCCCATGAGAAACTTACGGCCCATATTACAGGTGTGGCTTGACATGTATCCCTGAAGACTTAAGTAGATTTGCCCTGGCAATATGCACATGTTTTACTGCCCAATACCTTCAAAATCCTTTCATACAACAGTTATACAACTTATTGAAGGTTGGTACGATGCAACTTGGAAGGTGACAAATAATAAAGTTTTTTATAGCTGTCCTGGTAACTTTTTTATAGGTTGCAGGAGCTGTTTGGTTTTTTACAAAGCATTTGATTTTATGATTATGTCAAAGCTCTTCTGCCACCTTGGTGTGCTTTTTTATGATTAAGATCGATATTATGGCTGGAGCTATTTAATATTTTGGTCATATTTTTCATATGACTGATGAATTATTAACTCAGATTTTTTACCCATGAGGGTTGGCTGAGTAGTTTGTTCTGAGATGACTCGGGCAAAACGACTCGGATAAGAATGAGCTTGCCGAGTACTCAGATTCATTAAACACTATGCCTTGATTGTAAGGTTATGTGTTATATGATTTTTTATGATTGCTTTTGGCTTAGGCTAGGCATTTATTTAACTCAAGAGAGTATGATTATCATAGTTCTTGACTATATGCTTAGTTTGATTAACTAAACACATAGTCGGGGGTTACACCTAATTAGGTGCATCAGTCGATGCACCTAAATATCTATTTTTGAAATTTTTGAGATGTTTTCAGCCCTTCACAGCCTTTTTTGGATGATAAAGCACTCGGCTAAGGATTCACTCGGCGATGGAAGCACTCGGCTAAGGAGTCACTCGGCTGTGTTATTCTGGTTCGAGGCAAAGTTATCTCATCGACTGTGAAGGTCTCGGGGGCTACTGTGAAGATTATGGGTACCAGATACCCTCACGGCTAGCTTATCCGACTTACCATAGGGGATAGGTTATAACTCATGATTATGTAAACCGGCTTATGACTTGGGTGTTACGTTACCATTGAGATAAGGTAACGGCTCATAGTCCAAGGTTGGTAAGATTGAGGAGTCCGACGTAGAGTATGATAGGGTGTCCGACTTGTAAACCCGCCCTCCGGGACTATATAAGGAGGGTAGGGTGTCCCTTGAGGGGCGAGAGAGATACACATAGCGAATAGAGCACAAGCATACGAAACTCACGAGAGCACATATTGAAAGAGATCAAGAGATCAATAAATCACTCAGCGGATCGAATCCCCGAAACAGGAATAGGGTATTACCTCTCGAAGAGAGGGCCTGAACCTGTCTAAATTCCTTTTACATACTAACCCATTGTGTTTAGCGCTTGACTGCTACCCTAGATTCTTATTGCCAAAACCAAGTTTCGACACTCTTGCAGTCACTAACCTTTTGCAGCAGTATGCGGACATTTTTCCAAAGGAGGTGCAGTGCCAAGTGCAAGAATTGCTCAATAAAGGTTATGTGCGTGAGTCTCTTAGCCCCTGCGTTGTTCCTGTTCTTTTGGTTCCTAAGAAAGATGGGATCTTAGCGCAAGTGTGTAGATTGTCGAGCGATTAATAACATTACAATCAGATATCATCATCCTATTCCTAGGCTAGATGATATGCTTGATGAATTAAGTGGCTCAATTGTGTTCTCAAAAATTGATTTGCGTAGTGGTTACCACCAGATTCGCATGAAGCTAGGAGATGAATGGAAAACAACATTTAAAACTAAATTCGGTCTATATGAGTGGTTAGTCATGCCTTTTGGTCTCACTAATGCACCTAGCACTTTCATGAGATTAATGAATGAAGTTTTACACGCTTTCATTGGCAGATTTGTTGTGGTATATTTTGATGACATCATAATATACAGCAGATCACTTGAAGAACATCTTGATCATTTGTGTGCTGGTTTTAATGCTCTATGTGATGCACGTTTGTTTGGTAACCTTGAGAAGTTAACCTTTTGCACGGATCGAGTCTCTTTTCTTGGCTATGTTGTGACCCCGCAAGGAATTGAAGTGGGTCAAGCCAAGGTTGAAGCAATACATAGCTGGCCGGTTCCCACAACAGTCACACAAGTGAGAAGCTTTCTCGGGCTTGCTGGATTCTATCGCCATTTTGTGAAGGATTTCAGCACCGTTGCAACCCCATTGCATGAACTCACCATGAAGGGCGTCACATTCACTTGGGCTGCAGCACACAAGAGTGCTTTCGACACATTGAAAGATAAGTTAACCCATGCCCCTTTGCTTCAACTTCCTGATTTCACTAAAACTTTTGAACTTGAATGTGATGCTAGTCGAATTGGTTTGGGAGGTGTTTTGTTACAAGAGGGAAACCTGTAGCATACTTCAGCGAGAAGTTGAGTGGGCCTAGTTTGAACTATTCTACTTATGATAAAGAATTGCTTGCTCTAGTAAGGACTTTGGAAACATGGCAGCATTATTTATGGCCCAAAGAGTTTGTTATACATTCTGATCATGAATCATTGAAACATATTCGAAGTCAAGCAAAACTGAACCATAGGCATGCTCGCTAGGTTGAATTCATTGAGTCTTTCCCTTATGTCATCAAACAGAAGAAAGAGAAGGAAAATGTAATTCTGATGACTTGTCTAGACGTTATACCATGCTTTCACAACTTGATTTCAAAATTTTTGGCTTGGAAACAATAAAAGAGCAATATGCCCATGATGGTGATTTTAAAGATGTGTTGCTGAATTGCTAGGAGGGATAAACATGGAACAAATTCGTCCTTAATGATGGGTTTGTATTTTGAGCTAACAAGCTATGCATTCTAGCTAGCTCTGTGCGTATGTTATTGTTGCAGGAAGCGCATGGAGGAGGGCTGATGGGACACTTTGGTGTGAAGAAGATGGAAGACATCCTTGCTGATCATTTCTTTTGGCCCAAGATGCGGAGGGACGTGGAGAGATTCGTTGCTCGTTGCACAACATGCCAAAAATCTAAGTCACGCCTTAATCCTCACGGTTTGTATATGCCTCTACCTGTTCCTAATGCACCATGGGAGGATATTTCTATGGACTTTGTTTTAGGACTGCCTAGAACAAAGAAGGGGAGGGATAGTGTCTTTGTGGTTGTGGATAGATTTTCTAAAATGGCACATTTCATACCATCTCATAAAACCGATGACGCTACTCATTGTTGGCGTAGAATTTCGACCCGCTCACGTGTCAAAAGCAGGTTCCACGTTTCCACGGCGGCCTGGGAGATCTACTTAGCTCCAATGCAGGTCCAATGGCTTGCCTAGGTGCATTTAGGGCGTGCCAATTGATTTGATCTGCAATCAACAAGAATAAACACGTAAACCATGTTAGAAAACGATGACCGATCGACCGATAGGCCGATGTCACATCGTGAGAGCCTAGCCGATAGGGCAAAGCTATATTGGCCTACTTGAGGTTATAATAAAGTAAGATTAAAGTACAAATCTCATCAGCCTTTATCAACATGTTAATGCTGGTTTAATAGCATTGGCCGATGAAAATAAAAGAAATAAATACACTAGCTAATACTCTAGTGCAAACTTGTGTGAACCAATCGGCCGATATAAGGATTAACAAGTGGCAAATACATATAAAAACATCAAGTAATCACATGTATTAGATAAGACCGGCTGAAACCCCGGCGCTATCCTTAATTACAATCGAAAACAAGCTTTGAGTTAGATCTCAAAACAGGACTAAGGTCGATAGCAACTCAAAGTGTGAATTGAGACTTAACACAAAGAAAATCAAGCTGTCGATCGCTTTTGGGGATGGTTAATGCATTGTAGGATCTAGCTAAGCATAATAATTAGACTATCGTCGGCAATAAACCCTAAAACGAGTTAATCGCTAGTGAAGCATAATTAAGATACTGTATTGAGATCATCCAAGACATGATAAACGACGATCACATCACCAGGGTTTAACGTGCCTAAAACGACACGCTTGCCCCGACGATGTAGATCATCGGGTATGAGTTCTTACCTCTGCTCTGGGGAAGCAAGAACTCGCCGAAAACTAACCTCTTACGAGGGTTGGCGATGCGCCGAAAGTAGATTGATTTGTTGTTGAATTGATTGAGATTAAGAGAGATTCTATGTACAGAGTACCGGGATATTTATACCCGAGATTATAACATTGTCCAGATAGGACACGATCATATCTACAACTTAACAAACAAGTCCTTATGGCGAACCCTTGCCATAGATTAGATTAAATCTACTCTAACTGCCTAATTAAAGGGATATGATTGCCTAAAACCGAGCCTTATCTTTATTTGGCAATCTCCTTGAAGCTTATCTCGAGCCCAAACCGAGCCCATGCTGACTCTATCAGCTTCCTGCCTCTATCAGCCGATGACCGTATTGAATCCGAATCGGCCGATACAGCCTTTCTGCTAGCGCTTCTCCCAGTCCGATACGCCTACTAAGTCCGATACGAAGTTGGGTCCGACTTTGGCTTGGTCCGATAAAGTAACCAATTCGACTAAGAGCGCTTCTTCTTCTCTACATCGGTTGTCTCTTTCCTCTCCGAGTAGATTACGAAAATCTGCTGTTAACACATGCCCCCCAATTCCGCTTCATTATATAATGTGGCGGAATTAGCTCCAAGGAACCCATCGACTTCTTCGCTAGGGTTTGTCTGAAAACCGTGCAGATCCAGATTCGCAGCCTCCCGCCGCCGATTTCCTCGCGCAGTTCCTCATTAGCCGCTTGCGCCTCTCGATTCCGGCGACTCCCCGGCGTCCTTTCGGCATCGACCCCTTCATCGGCGACCTCTTCAACAACATCTATGGCTTCCTTGCCGTTCTACGCTTTCGAGATCCCTGTGGTAAGTCAATCCTTCTCTGAGTTCATATTTTCATTTCCCCGCCGATTCTTTTCAAACTAGGGTTTCTGCTCTTGGCCCCCGGGTCTTATTTTTTATTTACTGTTCATATGCCGCAGGTCTTCAAGAACCAGATTCTGATCCCTACCAATGATAAATCACATCGGTTCCTTCTTGGCCCCATGGGCAACTCTGACCCAACCTGGCTGATAAATGCGGAGACAGACAGAATCCCTTTCAAGCAAGTTAAACCCAATGTCCCTTCCTTGAAGCACACTTTCAGATCTCGGCCGTGAAAGCTCAATGGTTTCAGGACTTGGTACAAGAGAATTGTTGCGGCCAAGCAAGTTCATTGGGATGAAATAGGAATCGACCAATGCATTACTCTGTCTTTAGTCGATACCAAGAAGAACGAACCCCTTATGTCAGCAGCCACATATTTCTGGTCTAGCACCCTGAACGCTTTCCTGTTCTGGCAAGGTCCGATGACCCCAACCTTGATAGATATAAAGATGCTGACAGGATTGGATATACACTCTGAGATTAATCCCTTCAACCTCCTCATTAACAGTAGCCATAAACTGAAAACAAAGAAGATTGGAGGCTGGTCTAGATATATATCTGAACACATGGAGCAAGGATCTGTCTCAGAGAGAGAGCATGTGGCCTTTCTGACTCTGTGGTTAGAAAGATTCGTCTTTTGTGGATCAACCAGTGGCCCCACTTCGAACTGCCAACATTTAGCTCAGGCCCTGGTTGAAAAGAAGCAATTTCCCCTTGGCCGATACCTCCTTGGAGCTGTCTATCGGCTGCTCTATTCTGCCACTCAGGATCTGATGATAAAACGGATAGTGGCACATGGAGGTCCATGGTGGTTTATCCAGCTCTGGCTAACAATCCATACCAACACCATAGTTGATTGGCCTCCACTATCGGACTCTGCTTTCCTATCGGATTACAACGACAACGAAGATCCCTCAACAAGAAGATGCATGTCCTTTGGAGAAGCAGCCTCAGTCTATCCTGGAGAAGATCAATCGGCCGAAGAGATATCCACTTGGTTTGTCCGATTCTACACCGGCCCTCCATCAGCCAAGATGGACATGTTTGTCTATCCTTCAGACTCTGAATTTGTACTCCCTAGCGATCTGACCCTGAGCCAACTGAATGATGACATAGTCTCAAGGGAGGTCTTCATGATCGGCGTCAGTCCTTGCCTGCTCCCAGTAGGTATATTTCAAGGCAGAAGCACCAGCTTATCATACGAGTTCTACAACCCCATGGTGGCTGCCGAACAATGCGGGCTTGGACAACTTCCTATCAGCCTGTACTTCCATCGGCTCGTAGAGAGCAAGGGTACGGTCTCATCGGCCCTGATCATGAATAAAGCCTTGGAGATCAGAATACCAAACCTGGGCGATTGTGACCGATTGTGCTTGAGCGCCTTTATCCATGTTAGCTTCCAATCATGGTAGCAGGAGTGGACTACTCACATTTTTCATCAATCGGCCAGGTTCTATCTGACAGAGCTTATTGACAATATCAGTCCTCAGGTTCCTGATGCCCGAATTCCATCTGTTACCAACAGTGGGCAAAGGATATCCTACGCTCCGGTTGTAGCTCCATCAGGAAAATCTGTTTTGGAGTCAACTATCGGCCTCACTGCTCCAAAGGTATCATCACTGCTCCAAGGGCTGATAATCAAAGAGACCTCAAAAAGGAAGATGCCAGCAAAAGAGAAAATTCAAAAACTCGGCAAGAAATCCAAGAATGACGACCAGGCCAATCTTGACAAGCTAGATCCCTCTGTAGAAGAATTCCTGGACGATCAAGTGATGGAGGAGGAGGTCGATGCATCAGCCGCCGATCTACCCGAAAAAGAAAACCCATCAGCCAGCACTACTGAAGAGCCTTCGACCAGGTCAACTAGAGATCCATCAGCTACGACCACTGTGATTCCACCGGCCGATGACCAAGTTGACGCTGCTCAACCAAGGAGAACCAGACATGCAGTCCGCAAGGTTAATATAATCCCCTTCTTGAATTTATGCCGCTCCCTTTTGCCGGTCTATTATAACTCGATTTCCCTTTCAGGTCGTTGCATCGTCTTTGCATAAGGAGAGAACTCAAGCGGCCCCTTTACCAAGAACCAAGAAAGCAACCTTGCAAAAACGCGAACAAGTCAAGGCCCGATTGAGAACACCATCTCCTTCTCCACCACCCTCTTCGATTGGTTCGGTAAGTTGATTCTATTGAGGCCATACTCTTCTGATAATATGGATCTGATCACCGTTTCCTTGCCTTTCTTCAGCCGCAAGCTCCATCACCTGGACCACATCGGCCAACCCCTTCGCCCGCTGTTCCAGAACAACAAGAGAGGGCCGATGCAGACACAGCCGATGTCCCATCACAAGTAAACCAGATTACTTCGAATCCCTTGCCGATTTTGCTGGACTAAGTCACCCATGCCCTATCTTGATGATTGCAAAACCTAGCCGATATGTTTACTTTTGATATCGGCCAATTTCTTGATGACGAGGACAAAGAGCCACCCAGCACAGCTAATGAGTCGATCTCTAAAGAATTGAAGAGCCGGCTGTCTAATATCGCTAATCGGCTGGAGTCATCGTTAGAATCATTGGTGGAGAACTGTAATCCCATCAGGAGTAGGGTACAAGAAATTCAAGATCAACTACCTGAAGACCTTATGGAGACGCTGACACCAGCCATCTTCTTGGAACAATACCACTTCAAGCTTCACAGGGCCAAAGAGAGAATCACGGAGAGGCGGGAGAGCGAAAGCTTGGAATCGGCCTTAACTGCCAGCAAAGCTCAAGTTAACTCTAATAAGACCAAGTTGGTCGAGCTGGCTGTTGAGCCGATCGCCTTAACCAAAAGGCTTGAAGAACTCCGCCGCCTCGAAGCAGACCTAGTATTGAAGCTAGAGGCAACTCGCAAAGAGATCCAAGAAGTTGAAGCCAGGACAACTGCATCACCAAACGCCATAGAAGATCAGACGGCGAAGCTGAAGGAATCGGCCAAATATCTTGCAACCCTGAGCAAGTCCTCGAAGCCAATTCTGAGGTCGACGGCCGATGACGCTCAGATAATAGAAGACATCGATCAAATCCGTCACAAGGCCATTGCAGCTATCCAAAGCTTCATAGGCTGATGTAATATATTTTTTATCGGCTTCTTGTAAAAAAATAACCTTATGTTTTGATTAGTATATATCTCATCGGCCAATTAGCCGAATATGATCTTGAAGAAGTCTGATAAAGTCCATTAGAAAAAATTTTTGAAGTCCATAATTTTGAATCCATAATCCATCGGATAAACTTGAAGAATCATTGAGTATATATATGCCCCCCAAATTTTAGAAGATGAGAGCTCATGTTGTAAAATTTGAACTAAGGGCGATAGTGTATATCGGCCATCTAAAGGCGATGCAAAGCGCATCAGCTATTATCATAAATCGGCTGGTAGGCCGATCATGAGTCGATCCATACGCTTGGATAATATTTCTTTAAGTATTTGCCGTTAAGAGCTCTGCCATAAACTTCTCCATCTAACCCTTTTAGCAGATAAGCATTGCGAGGAACACATTGATGAATCTGAAAAAGACCTTCCCAATTAGGTGACCATTTGCCGAATTTGTTATCTCTTGAACTGATCGGCAGTATTAATTTCCAAACAAGATCCCCTTCCTCCAATGACTTGGCTACAACCTTTTTGTTATAATGACGAGCAACTCGATCTTTATCTCGCTTTATTTTTTCCAAAGCCCGCAATCGGACGTGTGCCAAATCATCTAACTCATCAACCATAAGATTATGGTACTCATCGGCCGTCAAGTCGTCTTGCAATGCAATCCTTCTTGAGCCGATGTTGGTCTCCCACGGCAGCACAGCTTCATGTCCATAAACCAGCTGATAAGGCAACACTTGAGTTGCACCATGACAAGCTATCCGATACACCCAGAGGGAATTGGCCAGCGTGGTATGCCACCGTCTAGGCTGTTCGTCTATTTTCCTCTTGATCAACTTGATTAAAGTCTTGTTAGAAGCTTCTGCCTGCCCATTAGCTTGCGCATAGTATGGAGAGGAATTCAATAGCTTGATGCCCATGCTGTCAGCAAACTCAACAAACTCATCGGACACAAAAATTGATCCCTGATTGGTCGTCAGTGTCTGTGGAAGTCCAAATCTGTATATAATGTGCTCCTTGACAAACTGAATTGCATCTTTGGAATCAACTTTTTTAAGAGGGATGGCCTCAACCCACTTTGTGAAGTAGTCTGTAGCCACTAAAATATACTTGTGTCCTTTGCTTGATGGTGGATTAATCTGTCCGATCATATCTATACCCCATTGTTGACGCCAAATCCGTACCGCCGATGAGGATCCGGCGTGCGGACACACGAAGGCCTAGGAGATCTGCTTAGATCCAGTGCAGGTCCTAAAATTCATGAAGCGCGGGCGTGCCAGTCAGTTTGGTCCTGCCACTGACAAGATATACAAAATAGCAGAACAAAAGGTCTATCGGCCGATAGGCCGATAGGGCAAAAACGTATCGGCCGATAGGCCGATAGCTAAAACAATCGATCGGTCGATGATACCATGATGATATAGCAAGGTGATATAACATAATCCAAAAGTAAACATTGATCCAAAGATTAAAGCACACATCGGCCAAAGGTCCGATGGCATAAACTCTCAATAAGCAGATCAACAATAAATACTCTATTGTCATCGGCCAGATCCAATCTATATGTAAAACTCTTGAGCCGATGCAACGTCCAGATAAGTCACCGGCTGAAACCCCAGTGAAACCCTTATTGGCAATCGACAGGTAGGCTAGAGATTACAGTTCTAATCAAGACTTAGCGGCACTAAGTATGAAAAGAAACGCAAGATCTAAACAATCAAGCCCTCGACTGATTTTCGGGGTGGTCAATACCTTAACCAATCTAATCTAGCGAGGTGATTTAGTCAATACCGGCATAAACCCTAAAACGAATCTCAGCCGATACGATTAAATCAAGACACCAAACCAGATTGACTAAGATATATGATAGTAGGTGCTTACGTTGACGAGATCAGAATGTCGAAGCCCTAGCCCCGACAGCGCAGGCAGCCATAACGAGACTTACCCCTCGCGGGAAGGGCATGAACTCGCTGAAGAAGACGAAAATAAAAAGGTTGGCGATGCGCCGAAATTGACTGATCGTGAGATAATTTTATATGAACCTCGGGCTTACATATTTATACCCATAGGCTATCAAAAATCCTAACAGAATACGACTCAAACTTTCCTAAAGATAAAAGGAAACAGATAAAGTCCGTATTGGACACTAACACACTTTCCTAAAGATAAAATAGAAACTAACAAACTCTTCATAATTAATAGATACAAGCCGCATCCTCCTTGAATTCGATTTCTTCCGGATAAGATCCTCCCAAACCGAATCTAACAAGAATCCGACTGCTGAAAATATGGATAACTCCTATCGGCCGTTTGTAGACCTCCGAAGCCGATACAGACTTTGAGGCCGATATGTACTCTGAGCCAATACACAAACTAGGCCGATGATGACTTTGGGGCTTACCAAATTCTGGCGTTAACACCCATCCACGAAACAGCCACGGCTTTATGATTGGATGCATAGCCGATGCCGGTGCTCTCTGAATTGCTCCAAACTTTTGACAATCTTGACACCCCTTGTAGTACTTGAAACAATCCTCTAGCATTGTCGGCCAATAATATCCAACGCGCTTCAAAAGCTATCTAATCTTATGGGCCGATTGATGTATTCCATAAATCCCTTCATGGACCTCGCTCATAACAACTTTGGCTTCCTCTAAACTTAAGCATCTTAGCAAGACACCATCAATTGTCCGATAGTATAGATCATTATCAAGTAAGACATAATGTAAAGCTTTATATTTCATTTTTCGTGACGCCGATTGAGAAGGATTTCTCAAATACTCGATGATAGCAAACCTCCAGTCATTGGCATCCACGGTTGCAATTTGAATCTGAACGTCTTTCGCCATCGGCCTGTATCCTGATGCCCCTTGAGCTAAGTCATTGGCCTCAAAGTTTTGCTTCCTGGGTATATGCCTCATTGTCACAATCTTGAAAGCTTGTAGCAACTCCTTGCACTCTTCATTGTAAACCCTGAGAATATCATTCCTGCACACATACTCCCCAGAAAACTGATTGATGACCAATTGTGAATCGCCAATAATTTCTACGGAATCGGCCTCGACTTCTTGTAATAACTGCAAACCCTTGAGAACGCCTTTGTATTCTGCTTGATTGTTAGTATAATAAGGTTTGATAGTAAACGCGAACTCAAAGCTTGCCCCCCGTGGGGAGATGATGACAAGGCCGATACCGCATCCATGTCGGCAAACAGATCCATCAAAATACAGTGTCCAGGGCACAATATCTGAATATGCAATTGAATCATCTCTATGTTGAACCTTTGATCGCTTTGGCCGATTCATACCTGAGGCAAAAATCCACTTCCCAATTCTCCCTTTTAACACAGGGGCCAATAACATATATTTCACCACATCGGCCTTACTTACTACAATGCACTCATTGGAAAGTTAATAATGCCTCAATTTAGTACATGAAAAATATAAGCATAGACATAACTTCTCCACCGGCGTGTACCTTGTTTCAGCATCCAACAATCTTCTGCTGAGGTAGAAAATAACTCTCTCTTTTCCACCAATGTCCTGAACTAAAATTGAGCCGATAGACTTTTCATCGGTCGATAGGTACAGCCTGAATGGAACTCCCTTTTGTGGAGGAATTAGAACTGGTGGGGAACTTAAATATTCTTTGATGTTGTCCAACGCCTTTTGCTGCTTATCACCCCATACAAACTCTTGATCATCCTTCATCCTCAATAATGGAGTGAACGGCTCTATCCTACCTGACAGATTTGATATAAAACGCTGGACAAAGTTAATCTTGCCGAGCAGAGATTGTAACTTGGTCTTATTATCTAGAGGCTTGATCTTTTTTATAGCATCAATATTCTTCTGTGTAATCTCAATTCCTCTTTCGTGGACCAAGAAACCCAAGAACTGACCGGCCGATACGCCAAAGGCACACTTGTTAGGGTTCATCATTAGACCATATTTCCTTGCTCTTTCTAGTACCTTGCATAAATCGGCCAAGTGCACATCATACTCTTTTGACTTCACGACAACATCATCTATGTAAACCTCAATCAAAGAGCCAATAAGATCGTGAAAGATATAATTCATTGCCCTCTGATAAGTGGCTCCAGCGTTTTTCAGGCCAAATGTCATAACTACCCACTCATATAGGCCGATTGCCCCCGGACACTTGAAAGCTATCTTGTGAATGTCTTCCTCAGCCATGAAAATCTGGTTATAGCCTGCGTTTCCATCCATAAAGCTGATGGTCTTGTGTCCAGATGCAGCATCAACTAGCAAATCGGCCAACGGCATAGGGTACTCGTCTTTTGGTGTTGCTTTGTTGAGATCTCTGACATCAATACATACCCTGAGCTTGCCTTTTTCTTCAACACTAGAACTATGTTGGAAACCCACTCCGCATATCGGTAGGGTCTGATAAAGTTGGCGTCATAAAGTCTTGTAATCTCTGCCTTGATAGCTTCATGCATATTGGCCTTAAATCTCCTAGGGGCTTGTTTACATGGCCGATAGCCTGGTTTAATAGGTAACCGATGTTCTACAATCGATCGGCTTAATCCTGGCATCTCATGATATTCTCATGCAAAACAATCCATGAATTCTTTTAAAAGATTTATCAAATTATTCTTATAATCCCTTGGTAGGTTAGCACTTACATACGTCGGCCTAGGCCTATCACCTATTCCTATATCAACCTCTTCAAGTTCATCGGCCGACGTGAAACCCTATCCTAATTTTCCGTCTAACTCATCCACCGCATCATCTGTGTAGGGGCTAACTTGTTCATCTGTGCTTGTGGATGTCACACCTTTGTTAAAGTAACTGCTTGTTTTCGTCCTCGATCGGCTCAATGTCACAGTCAGTTACTTTTAAGAAATCAGCCTCCCAAACTCGTCCGGACAGGCAGTCGATTCCTTCCATCTCCCATACCGCAAGATCGGCACTGGCCACGTGTACTGACCAATCGGCTTGCACGATCTCGACTTGGTCCCCTTGCCATTGAATGAGGCACTGATGCATTGTTGAAGGGACGCAAAAATTTGCGTGGATCCAATCTCGTCCCAACAACAGGCTGTAGGAACCCTTTCCATCAAAGAAAAAAAGGTGGTAGGTATCGTCTTATTGCCCACTGTGAGCTCCATGTTCAACACCCCTTTTGCCTCCAATGCGTTGCCGCCAAAGTCTTTTAACACCATATTGGTCTTGATGAGGTCCTCATGTACTTTTCCAAGCTTCCTGAAAGTTGTATATGGCATTAGGTTTACTGCCGCGCCGCCATCGACCAGCATCTTCGTCATTAGCCGTCCATTGATGAATCCCTTGATGTACAACGGCCGGAGGTGCCTGTAGCTGGTGTCGGCCGGCTTGTCGAACACGGCTTGTTCTGGCGATAATTGTAGCTTAGCCGAAGATTGCTCTGAGTCGTCATCGGCTACTGCTTCATCGGCCATCTGTATACTATACTCTGCTGGCAATATGAAAACCATGTTAACAGAAGCCGATGCTATGCCTTTACCTTCTGCAGACGCAGGAGCTTGAGTTGACTTTGAGGTGCCCTCATCGGCCTTGACCACTGTAGATTTTATTCTCCATTCTTTTTTAGTCTTGGCGGGCCAATGGGCGACTGCTACTTGCTGCTCCTCGATCTGCTCCTTCTGCCTCAGCCTCTGAACCCATCGCTTTTGTGTCTTGCTAAATACGTCACTTGGGCACCACTGAGGGTTCTGGGCTTGGTCATTGTCCTCAGTTTGATGATCATGGTGCATCGGCCCCAGCCTCTCGTGTACAGACTTCCTCTGCTTGTTCGGCCGATGCGCTTGTTTGCTTGAGCTGCCCTAGTAAGAGTCTTCTATGTCGTTGCATGCAGGGCACTCCGGGATTGATGGCAACCTCATCCCTTCGTTCCAGCAGAACCGGAAAAACTCGCACTCCCAATGGGGGTCGTAGGATTTATCTTGGTCGGCATAATCTTGTGCTTGTTCTTCCCGCCTCTGCTGGTATTTTTTGATCAGGCCTTTCGAGGTCTGATGAGGTCGCTTGTTGGTCCAATAGGCACCGCTATTGGCCCTGGCAGCCCGCACCATGTTGACTGGGAACGGGTGTCCTTCTATCTTCATCGGCCTCTTGGTTTCATCAAACTTGATCCTACCTTGTTCGATTGCCGATTGTATTTGTTGTCGGAAGATCTTGCACTCATTCGTGTGATGAGAATAGGTGTCGTGCCACTTGCAATATCTTCTCTTCTTGATTTCTTCGGCCGATGGCAACACGTGACCCACTGGGAGCTGTATCTGCTTCTCCTGCAGTAGTAGATCAAATATCTTATCGGCCTTATTGATGTCGAAGTCAAACTTGTCATCTTTGTCGCCCTTCTTGGCCCATTAGCATGTCGTCGGCTTCCTCATCCGGGCCCACTCAGCCAGATCGACGTCGGCATCAACTTCATCGTCTTCGTCGGAGGCGTATTGATAGACACTGTTGATCTTATTCGCGAACTTCTTCGCCTCCTGGAATCTTTGCTCATGGGCCGATACCCGTTGCACTAGCTGAGCTAGGCTGTCAAACTCTTGTGACGAGAATCTTTCTCGTATCGGCCCCAGTAGTCCCTGGAATGCCAAATCGGCCATTTGAGAATCAGTCAGACTGAGGCTATAACACCTGTTCCTGACGTCCCTAAATCGTTGTATGTAATCTGGGACCGATTCGTCTACCCTTTGTCTGATGGCAGTGAGATCGGACAACTTCATCTCTTGTATCCCGCTGAAGAAATAACGATGAAACTGTTTCTCCAGGTCGATCCATCCTCTGATGGAATTACAGGGTAGAGACGAAAACCATGTAAACGCTGACCCTGACAAGGACAGAGGGAAAAATCTCACCCTCAACGCCTCCACGGCCGATGCCTCACCACATTGAGCTAGGAATCGGCTTATGTGCTCGTACGTAGAGACATTGTCTTGCCCCGAAAACTTGGAGAAGTCCGGGATCTTGTATTGGCTCGGCAGTGGCACTCTGTCGAACTCCTCGGGGTACGGATGCCGATATACTGTGGAACTCTCCTTGGGCATTAAGCCGAACTGATCTTGCATCACCTCGGCTATCATATCAACGCAGTATCCTGCGGGCTGATGTGGAAGCTCTTGGTGGTAAGGCTGTTGAAAGCCTTCTGGCCGATATTGCCTCGGGGAGTACGGTTGGAAGTGGTGATTCAGATTCTGCGCATCGTACTGCCCTACGGTGTGCGGCTGGTAGCCTTGCGGCGTGTTGTAGGCAGCTGCTTGTGGAGGGTTGCTTGGCATGGAGAATTGAGGTTGCCCGACCGATGGCGGATTGACTGGAGCTTGCTGTATCGGCTCAACCATTGGTTGTTTCCCTCTCGTCCATTGTGCGAATTGTTCCTCCGTGATGTGCTGGGGGCTTCCTCCCGCTTGCTTGGTCAGGGCCAGCGGCATGGTCGACGCTGGCTGGGCCGATGGAGGTGGAATCGGCGCTGTTGGCTGCGGAGCCGTACTCAGATCGGTCCTCAAGGTCCGATATGCAGGAAATTTGTTTTTAGGCAAGAAAATCGGTCCTTGAGGCTTGTACTGGTCAATGGAACCGTCTAGGATTGACTTCACTGTATTGGTCAGTGTGTTCACCAAGATGCCAGATTGGTTGACCAACGCGGAGTGAACCGCGGAGTCGATACGGTCCTGCAGTGTCGGCATGGCACTGTCCTCTGTCTTGACAGCTTGATCGTGTGCTGCCGCCGATGTGCTAGCTCCGTCCCCAGGACTCGGCATTACCATCTTAGTTTTTTGGATCAGCGTGCCTTGCCGAGTCCTAGAGTAGGTTTGCAGATACATGTTCTGGAACTGCTCAACCAGCTTGTTCATGTCAGCTTTTTGCTCCTCGTTGAGCTAATCGGCAGTCACGGAGAGAATGTTTTCTTCTGACACGTCAGTGTGCTTCGACATCTTGAAGCGAGTTTGTTGTCGGTGCAAAGCCTGTGTTCCTGTTTGTCCCACTGGGCATGCCAAAAGTGTGTTGGCGTAGAATTTCGACCCGCTCACGTGTCAAAAGCAGGTTCCACGTTTCCACGGCGGCCTGGGAGATCTGCTTAGCTCCAGTGTAGGTCCAATGGCTTGCCTAGGTGCATTTAGGGCGTGCCAGTTGATTTGATCTGCAATCAACAAGAATAAACAAGTAAACCATGTTAGAAAACGATGGCCGATCGGCCGATAGGCCGATGTCACATCGTGAGAGCCTAGCCGATAGGGTAAAGCTATATCGGCCTACTTGAGGTTATAATAAAGTAAGATTAAAGTACAAATTTCATCGGCCTTTATCAACATGTTAATGCTGGTTTAATAGCATTGGCCGATGAAAATAAAAGAGATAAATACACTAGCTAATACTCTAGTGCAAACTTGTGTGAACCAATCGGCCGATATAAGCATACTGATCACAGATAAACCCTCAAGGGTAAACTATGATAAATACACTTATATTTGTCAATCCGCTCATACAAGTGGCAAATACATATAAAAACATCAAGTAATCACATGTATTAGATAAGACCGGCTGAAACCCCAGCGCTATCCTTAATTACAATCGAAAACAGGCTTTGAGTTAGATCTCAAAATAGGACTAAGGTCGATAGCAACTCAAAGTGTGAATTGAGACTTAACACAAAGAAAATCAAGCTGTCGATCGCTTTTGGGGATGGTTAATGCATTGAAGGATCTAGCTAAGCATAATAATTCGACTGCCGTCGGCAATAAACCCTAAAACGAGTTAATCGCTGGCGAAGCATAATTAAGATACTGTATCGAGATCATCCAAGACATGATAAACGACGATCACATCATCAGGGCTTAACGTGCCTAAAACGACACGCTAGCCCCGACGATGTAGATCGTCGGGTACGAGTTCTTACCTCTGCTCTGGGGAAGCAAGAACTCGCCGGAAACTAACCTCTTGCGAGGGTTGGCGATGCGCCAAAAGTAGATTGATTTGTTGTTGAATTGATTGAGATTCAGAGATATTCTATGTATAGACTACCGGGATATTTATACCCGAGATTACAACATTGTCCAGATAGGACACGATCATATCTACAACTTAACAAACAAGTCCTTATGGCGGACTCTTGCCATAGATTAGATTAAATCTACTCTAATTGCCTAATTAAAGAGATATGATTGCCTAAAACCGAGCCTTATCTCTATTTGGCAATCTCCTTGAAGCTTATCTCGAGCCCAAACCGAGCCTATGCTGACTCTATCAGCTTCCTGCCTCTATCAGCCGATGACCGTATTGAATCCTAATCGGCCGATACAGCCTTTCTGCTAGCACTTCTCCTAGTCCGATACGCCTACTGAGTCCGATACGGAGTTGGGTCCGACTCTGGCTTGGTCCGATAAAGTAACCGATTCGACTAAGAGTGCTCCTTCTTCTCTGCATCGGTTCTCTCTTTCCTCTTCGAGTAGATTATGAAAATCTGCTGTTAACACTCATGTTGCTGATTTGTTCTTTCGTGAGATTGTTCGTTTGCATGATGTGCCAAACACAATTGTTTCATATCGTGATGCAAAATTTCTTAGTCATTTTTGGAGAACTTTGTGGGCTAAATTGAGTACTAAGATGCTGTTTTCCACTACTTGTCATCCCCAAACTGATGGACAAACTGAGGTTGTGAATAGAACTTTATCTACCATGCTTAGGGCTGTTTTGAAAAAGAACATAAAAATGTGGGAAGAATGTTTGCCTCATGTTGAGTTTGCTTACAATCGTTCACAACACTCTACTACTAAAAAGAGCCCTTTTGAGATTGTTTATGGTTTTATGCCTCGTGCCCCTATTGATTTGCTACCTCTACCAACTTCTAAGAGATAGAATTTTGATGCCAAACAACGTGCTAAGTTGATGTTAAAAATGCATGAGACCACAAAAGAGAACATAGAGAACATGAATGCTAAATATAAACTTGCTGGTAGCATAGGAAAAAAGCATGTCACTTTTGAACCGGGTGATTTGGTTTGGCTGCACTTGAGAAAGGATCGGTTTCCCGATTTGAGAAAGTCAAAGTTGCTTCCGAGAGCTGATGGTCCTTTTAATGTTGTAGCTAAGATCAATGATAATGCATACAAACTTGAATTGCCTGTAGATTTTGGGGTCAGCCCCACCTTTAACATATTTGGGCGAGGAAGATGAACTTGAGTCGAGGACAATACAAATGTAAGAAGGGGAGGATGATGAGGACATCCCTTCCAACGATACAACCACGCCTACTATGCAGCAAGGACCAATGACAAGAGCCCATGCACGAGAGCTAAATTATCAGGTAAACTCGTTCCTCGCTGTCCAAAAGCCCTCATCTCAGAATTGGATGCTACTAAATCATTGTGATGATTTTATTGTTATTAGGAATGATGGAGAGGAAGCTAATGGGTCAACCAATTAGTTTGGGCATCAAGATCACATAACAAGGAAGCACAAGATCAGACATCAAGTTCAGACTTCAAGTTTGTACAGGCAGGCAACATCAAATTGATGGGGCAATATTTCTCAACTCCGGATGTTGTTTGAGGCACATGAGTACTCATTGGAAAGTTCTTGAAGTCTACTTTCATATGGGTCCAACCTCATTACGAAATTCCACCGGAGCTGAGCAGAATTGACAAAGAGACGTTTGGCCTTCCAGTCTTGGGCTAAAACCCTTGTATCTCGTGCAGCCCACTAGGGGCCCATTCTAGCTTATGGTTTACACCCCCCACACCTCCTTGCTGTTGCCCATGTATAAATACATGCAGCAGCCACCGGGATAAACTTGGGTTTTGTTTTCATGCAAGTTTAGCTAGCGCTACTTCCTAGTGAACGCGTGTCTCGACTGGACCACCCGATACTCGTGATTCAGGTTTCATTTGGTTCAGATCCATGAGTTTATTTGCTTGTTCATCTTGTTCTTGGTTGTTCTCGATTGCTAGTAGGTTCAAGGGTGTTCTTGGCACGGCAAGAACAGCCAACATCGAAATCGGTGTACCTGTTGCAAAGGCGCAGCGTCCTGTGATTGTTGTAGTCAGATAGCCAACGTCGATTCCACCCCCAAATCGGTCGGAAAGCTAGTGTTGGTCAAAAACGAAACCGCTCGAAACCAATCAAAAGTGTTTTTGGGCAACTAGGAATGTGTTTTGCACCATTGGTTGCGAAAATTAATATTTTCACGAGTCGGTGGGCCGATCGGAAAGTTTGTGTTGGTCAAACACGAAACCGCTCGAAACCAATCAAAAGTGTTTTTGGGCAACTAGGAATGTGTTTTGCACCATTGGTTGCGAAAATCAAAATTTTCACGAGTTGGCTGGCCGGTCGAAATTTTTGTGCTGGTCAAAAACGAAGCCGCCCAAAACAACTCAAAGGTGTTTTTTGGGCATCTAGGAATGTCTTTTGCACCATTGGTTGCAAAAATTAATATTTTCATCAGTTGGTGGGCCCGGTTGGAAAGTTTGTGTTGGTCAAAAACGAAACCGGCCAAGACCACTGAAAAGAGTTTTTGGGCACCTAGGAATGTCTTTTGCACCATTGGTGCTGAAAACTAATATTCACACGAGTCGGTGGGTCCGCCGTAAGGTTTGTGTTGGTAGAAAACGAAACCGCTCGAAACCAATCAAAAGTATTTCTGGTCAACTAGGAATGTGTTTTGCACCACTGGTTGTGGAAATTAATATTCACACGAGTCGGTGGGCCAGCTGGAATGTTTGCGTTGTGGGAAAATGAGACCGCTCGATACCACTCAAAAGTGTTTTTGGGCAACTAGGAAAGTGTTTTGCACAATTGGTTGCGAAAATTAATATTTTCACCAGTCGGTGGGCCGATCGGAATTTTTCTGTTTGTCGCAAACGAAACCGTTCGAAACCAATCAAAAGTGTTTTTGGGCAACTAGGAATGTGTTTTGCACCATTGGTTGCGAAAATCAATATTTTCACGAGTTGGTTGGCTGGTCGGAATGTTTGTGCTGGTCAAAAACGAAACCGCCCAAAACAACTCGAAGGTGTTTTTTGGGCATCTAGGAGTGTCTTTTGCATCATTGGTTGCGAAAATTAATATTTTCACCAGTTGGTGGGCCCGATTGAAAAGTTTGTGTTAGTCAAAAACGAAACCGTTCAAGACCACTCAAAAGAGTTTTTGGGCACCTAGGAATGTCTTTTGCACCATTGGTGCCGAAAATTAATATTCACACGAGTCGGTGGGTTCGCCGTAAGGTTTGTGTTGGTAGAAAACAAAACCGCTCGAAACCAACCAAAAGTGTTTTTGGGCAACTAGGAATGTGTTTTGCACCGTTGGTTGCGAAAATCAATATTTTGACGAGTTGGTTGGCCGGTCGGAATGTTTGTGCTGGTCGAAAATGAAACCACCCATAACAACTGAAAAGTGTTTTTGGGCATCTAGGAATGTGTTTTGCACCATTGATAGCGAAAATTAATATTTGCACGAGTCGATGGGCCGATCGAAAAGTTTGTGTTGGTCGAAAATGAAACCACTCGAAACTAATCAAAAGTGTTTTTGGAGAACTAGGAATGTGTTTTGCACCATTGGTTGCGAAAATTAATATTTTCACGAGTTGGTGGGCCAGTCGGAAATTTTGTGTTGGTCGAAAACGAAACTGGCCAAAACCACTCAAAAGAGTTTTTGGGCACCTAGGATTGTCTTTTGCACCATTGGTGGCGAAAA
This sequence comes from Oryza officinalis, assembly GCA_008326285.1. Classification (NCBI taxonomy): domain Eukaryota; kingdom Viridiplantae; phylum Streptophyta; class Magnoliopsida; order Poales; family Poaceae; genus Oryza; species Oryza officinalis. The sequence continues at coordinate 27,520,705 of BDMV01000001.1, read as the reverse complement.
TTAATATTCACTCGAGGCGGTGGGTCTGCCTTAAGGTTTGTGTTGGTAGAAAACGAAACCGTTCGAAACCAATCAAAAGTATTTTTGGGCAACTACGAATGTGTTTTGCATTATTGGTTGCAAAAATTAATATTTTCATGAGTCGGTGGGCCTGGTTGGAAAGTTTGTGTTGGTCGAAAACGAAACCGGCCAAAACCACTCAAAAGTGTTTTTGGGCACCTAGGAATGTCTTTTGGACCATTGGTGGTGAAAATTAATATTCAAACTAGTCGGTGGGTCCGCCGTAAGGTTTGTGTTGGTAGAAAATGAAACCACTCAAAACGAATGAAAAGTGTTTTTTGGGCAACTAGAAATGTATTTTGTACCATTGGTTGCGAAAATTAATATTTTCACGAGTCGGTGGGTTGGAAGGAAAGTTTGTGTTGGTCGAAAAGGAAACCGCGGAAAACCAATCAAAAGTGTTTTTGGGCAATTAGAATGTGTTTTGCACGATTGGTTGCAAAAATTCATATTTTCACGAGTCGGTGGGCTCGCTGGAAAGTTTGTGTGATGGAAAAATGAAACCTCTTGAAAGCAATCAAAAGAGTTTTTGGGAACTAGGAATGTGTTTCGCACCATTCGTTGCGAAAATTAATACTTTCACGAGTCGGAGGGTCCGCTAGAATGTTTGTGAGGTGGGAAAACAAAACCGCTCGATACCATTCAAAAGTGTTTTTTGGCAATATCGGAATATGTTTGCCATCATTGGTTGCGAAAATTAATATTCACACGAGTCGGTGGGTCAGCCGTAAGGTTTGTATTGGCAGAAAACGAAACCGTTCGAAACCAATCAAAAGTATTTTTGGTCAACTAGGAATGTGTTTTGCATTATTGGTTGCGAAAATTAATATTTTCACGAGTCGGTGGGCCCGCTGGAAAGTTTGTGTGTGTGGGGACACCCCAGGTTAAATATTATGAAAGTTATTTGAAATGATAGCGCGAAATATTTAGTTAGATGGGGTCCACTAATAATTGAGTAAAACAGTAACCATCCAACCTCATTGCTTCCCTATCAAGTCAAAAGACATACATAGTATAAAACCTGAAGCGCCGAGTAGAGGGCATAGGCGATATTGCTGGTCCTTTAGCATGCCAGTTAACTTCAGCCTGAGACATGCCTGTCAAACCACATAAAGATGGCGACCAGATGTGTTACACATCTCAAGAGACTTGACAAAATTCGCTAAAGCTCTACGACATCCCAAATGCTCAATACTCATACGGTGTAGAGCTAGATCCCAGGGAAAGCTCAAGTTCCACACTTTCATCTAAGCGATGAAAATCAGAATAATAGGGAGTTAACACAAATAAACCTTACTCTATATTTTAATTTAAATACTTAGGCCAAACGGCCAGATAATTACTGATCCGCGGAAGCTTGGCTACCCAAAACCACAAGCAGCCGACTGGGTAGATATCCCTTTTAGATCCGGTCCTAGAAGAAACAACGATTTCCTGAATCACTCAGATTAAACTAGCATACAACCTGCAAAATGGATATTCCAGTATGACAAGAGTTAGTACATTAAGCGGGTTAATGTACTGGCAAGCATAAGGCACTATACCATTGAATTGGACAGACTTAGACGTCTAAACTACCCCCATTAATCAGCGGGGTAAATAGGTAGTTCCTATGAATCATCGCTCAGACTAATTCATTCTACTCCGGCCTACCAATATGCAATGTTAGACTTTAAGCAACTTAATTAGCTAAGGCCACCCCATAAATAGCACATGTGGATGTACGGTATACTCAAGTTGGTGACATGAAGTTCAGTCCTTAATTAACTCAGGCGAACACTCCACCTATCGGTATGCAACTACCACCATATGCACACCACTTGTCGCCCAAGTCTAAAATCATTTTACTCATACTTTAGTTTGCAAATACTTAACATTTACATTTTAAATCCAGCATTAACCAATTATTCAAAATCTCCATTCATAAATCCATAAGAGTGAGTATTTTGTTTAAATCTAAGCATGGCTAAGCAAATGGCATACATAAAAGCATATATACTCTTCAGCGAGCATTTATAAAGTAATCAAATTCATCCTATGGTTACAAATGAGAGGATAACAACATATCAAGGTAGATTTATGCAGCAATAAGGTCATAGCTACCATTTATTAATTTTCAAATATCGTTTTTAATCAAATACATATGCAGTTTCGCAAACAACACTTTTTATCTCCCCAAATCATGGGTTTCAATGTGATCAAAGGAGAGGAGAGGTATAACTTGCCTTGATCTGGAACAATGTGATTACCACCTAAATCACTCTTTCACCGTTGATGTGAATTATCTATACAAATGACACGATATACACATAAATACCAAACCATGCGAAAAATACAAAATGCTCTAAAATGCATGATTTGTGCACAGTGGATAGCTTCTGACCTATGATGAATTTAGGCAAAAGAATTCTTATTTTATCTCTTTTCATTTGTGAGTTATGAATTTTCCAAAGTTTGCATTGACATAGAGTATTATTTACTAATGTATTGTTGTGAAACAATTTTAATATATGATTTTGATCAAATTAACCTTACTGGAATGGAGAAGATTGTTTTCTAAGATTAATACAATTGGTTTCATAATTTTTAGAGCTAGTATGAATTTCTTATAAATTTTAGAAACTAAACTATTCATGTGGTGATTATTTTACTATATAAATTATTGGTGCTGTTTCTGTTACAGAAAGTATGAAATTTTATATTATTAAATTAAAGTTCATACTTTTGTGACTCCACAGAAATTTGGTTCACCCCATTTGGAGTATGAATGAATTTTCTACAAATTTTACAAGCTCTATGTTAACTATTTCGTATTTGAAATTCTAGAAATAAATATCATACTGTAAGCAGCACATTTTATTTCATAACATTAAAGCTCACAATTTTATGAACCTACTGGAGTTGGTTCCACCTCAAAATGAGTTATATTTGATTTTATATGAATTTCACAAGTTTGAGATAATTTTCAGTTGAAAAGATAAAGATTTATTCATTTCCTTTTATATTTCCAAAATACAAATCATTGGGGTCCACTGGTCAGCCTCTGGTATTATGCAGAAAGGTCCCTAGGTTTCTCAGGATTCAATCCGCAGTCCTTAACACGTGCTAATACAGTTTCCATTAAGAGTCCCCGAGGTATTTAGATATTGCTAATTAGTCCTTGGTCCCATATGTCAGTCCAGGGATCTTTACAAATTAAACCTTGCGAGTTTTAAATTCTTTCTAAGCCGAGTCCTTAGCGCTTAATTAAATGGGGTCCGCATGTCAACGGCTTGGTGGCTGGGGAGAGCAGGGCAGCTATGCTCCGACGAGTTTCTCGCCGGCGGCAACGGCGAACGGCGGCAGATCTCCTGGGGCGGCTAAAAGAGAAAAGGTAGAGGGCATCAAGACGAAGCCGTCGATGGTCTTCTCACAAGCTGCAGTGGTCGGATTCAGTGGCAACGACGGCGCAGGCGGCAGTGGCTCTCGGCATGCAAGTGCATGTCGAGCTACGGCTTGATTTAGTGCGAACTAGTGCATGCATGTGGTTCCGTAGGGTTCCTGGAGACTCACCGAAATGTTGGAAGTGGTCGGCGATGCTCGAACAACAGCGGCAATGGAGTAGATGGCTCGACGGCGGCAGGAAATAGCAGAGCAACGGCGATAGAGATCTTCGGCCTTTGACCTGCTAGGAAGAGGGGAATAGCTCAAGGATCACCTGGGATGCTCCACGAGCGAGGAATCAGAGTATGGCTCACCAGAGAAGGAGGAGTTGAAGATGGAGTCTGGCGGCCGAAGTTGAAGAGGAGAAGGCTGATCTCCCAGTTCATAGCATCGTGGTTCGATTCTTTCAGTCAGCGGCTTCCTGGGATCGAGATGAAGACGGTGGCGCGACGGTTGGTCCTGATCTGGTCGGAGTTGGCCGGGCGACGGGGTTGCCAAGGAGGCGGCGCTCTGGAGCCTCTTTGTGGGTGGCGGCGTTTCGATGAGACGGCTGCACAACACGAGATGAGGTCAGAGGGGATAAACTCGGCATCTCATGTAGGTGACAGAACGCAGGAAGAGGAGGTATGACCGTGGCTCAATGGCGGCAGTGACGGTCGTCGTCTTCACGGCCGACGAGGGAGATGGAGGAGAGTGGAGGCAAGGAGAGCTCTCTCCCTTAGGTTGCTCGGTTCTGGAACGGAGTAGGAGGCTACACAATGCAGCTGGGAGGAGATATGGCGAGCTCGGCGGCTGCCACGACGACGGACACGCGTCGAGCACCACCGGCGCCGCTCTCTCTCGCCCTCGGTCTCTATCTCTGCTGAGTTAAGCGGTGGAGCAATACACACAGAGGTGAAGCTAGCCCGTGCGACTGCCATGTGGGTCCAGGGCGGTGCAAACTGAGGTAGAAGGAGAGAGATGGGTAGGATTACCGGTGAACTACTATTTAGACAATTTACAAAGGATTTTCATATATATTTCTTCCTCCCATATTTATACTTACACAATTTAATTTCTGTGCATGATAAATTAATATGGATTTTTCTGGAGATAGATAAAAATATCTAGTTTCCATTTTCTTTGCTCCCACATAAAAATACTCTATATTTTATTCTCAGAAAAATGGAGAAATTCAGTCCAGCCGAAATTAATTTTAATTTTGAGGAGGTCAAAACCTATAAAATAAATTCTGCAAAAATTATATTAATTCATGATAAATAGATTAGTATTTGAATAAATTATATCCTCTATACATTTTTATGTGATAAAATACACATATGAGAGGTGTATCCGTTTTGCCGATTAGGATTTAGAAATAATTTATAGTTTTACTGTTTTGACCCAATTATTTGAGGTATCAAATGTACTTATTAAATTGTACCAAAATTCTAGTGAAATATATATATTGAATAGTATCTTCATGAATTTCCACATGATTTTATAGTGCACCATTTATTTTTAAATATTCAATGAGTTCACCTACCTTTAAGTATTCCTATTTTATTTACATATTTAAATAATTATAAAATTATATTTTGATTTGTAATTAACCAGAGATGTTGTGTTTAGATTTTACTTTCATTTCACCATGCTCAAACTCACAAGATACTTGAGCATGGGTGCACTAGTGTAGTGCGTTTATTACCTAGGTATGAATTAACATGCATGTACACTCATGTTCGTGAGACCTAGTATGCAATGCATCCAACATCCAAAAACATTTAAAAACTCAAATCACACACCATATCTTGTGTCTATGAAAATATGAGAATGTTTTACATAGCAAATTAATTTGAGAAGGAAGAGGATTTAAATCATTTGCAACCCTACACATAACCACTGGCTAGTTTAACCTTACTTAGTTTGTATATTCAAAAAATTTTAGTCATTGACTCGAAGACATGTTTTAATTATTTAACTGAAGTCAAAATTCAAAATTCGAATTTTTGGTATGTTACAATGTGATGGGAAAACGAAACTGCTCGAAACCACTCAAAAGTATTTTTCGACATCCAGGAAAGCGTTTTGCCCCATTGGTTACGAAAATTAATATTTTCACAAGTCCCCGCTGGAAAGTTTGTGAGGTGGGAAAACGAAACCGCTCGAAACTGCTCAAAAGTGTTTTTGGGCATCCAAGAATGTGTTTTGCGACATTGGTTGCGAAAATTAATATTTTCAAGAGTTGGTGGGCCTACTAGAATGTTTGTGTGGTGGGAAAACGAAACCGCTCGAAACCAACCAAAAGTGTTTTTTGGGCATCTAGGAATGTCTTTTGCACCATTAGTTACGAAAATTAATATTTTCACCAGTTGGTGGGCCCGTTTGGAAAGTTCATGTTGGTCGAAAACGAAATAGGCCAAAACCACTCAAAAGAGTTTTTGGGCACATAGGAATGTCTTTTGCACCATTGGTGGCAAAAATTAATATTCACACGAGTCGGTGGGCCCGCTACAAAATTTGTGTGGTGGGAAAACGAAACCGCTCGAAACGGCTCAAAACTGTTTTTGGGCATCCAAGAATGTGTTTTGCGACATTGGTTGCGAAAATTAATATTTTTAAGAGTTGGTGGGCCCACTAGAATGTTTGTGTGGTGGAAAAACGAAACCGCTCGAAACCAACCAAAAGTGTATTTTGGGCATCTAGGAATGTCTCTTGCACCATTAGTTACGAAAATTAATATTTTCACCAGTTGGTGGGCCCATTTGGAAAGTTCATGTTGGTCGAAAACGAAACAGGCCAAAACCACTCAAAAGAGTTTTTGGGCACCTAGGAATGTCTTTTGCACCATTGCTGATGAAAATTAATATTCACACGAGTCGGTGGGCCCGCTACAAAATTTGTGTTGTGGGAAAACGAAACCGCTCGAAACCAATCAATAGTGTTTTTGGGCAACTAGGAATGTGTTTTGCACCATTGGTTGCAAAAATTAAAATTTTAACGAGTCGATGGGCCCGCTGGAAAGTTTGTATGGTGGGAAAACGAAACCGTTCGAAACCAATCAAAGGTGTTTTTGGGCAACTAGGAATGTGTTGTGCATCATTGGTTGCGAAAATTAATATTTTCACGAGTCGGTGGGCTGGTTGGAAAGTTTGTGTTGGTCAAAAACGAAATCGCTGAAAACCACCCTAAAGTGTTTTTTGGCATCAAGGAATGTCTTTTGCACCATTGGTTACGAAAATCAATATTTTCACAAGTTGGTTGGCCGGTCGGAAAGTTTGTGCTGGTCAAAAACGAAAACGCCCATAACAACTCAAAAGTGTTTTTGGGCATCTAGCAATGTCTATTGCCTCATTGCTTGTGAAAATTAAGATTTTCACGAGTCGGTGGGCCTGCTGGAAAGTTTGTGTGGTGGGAAAACGAAACCAGCCAAAGCCACTCAAATGAGTCTTTGCGCACCTAGGAATGTCTTTTGCACCATTGGTGGCAAAAATTAATATTCACACGAGTCGGTGCGGCCGCCGTAAAGTTCGTGTTGGTCGAAAACGAAACAGTCAAAAACCATCCGAAAGTGTTTTTTGGCATCTAGGAATGTCTTTTGCACCATTGTTTGCAAAAATTAATATTTTCACGAGTCGGTGGGCCCGGTTGGAAAATTTATGGTGGTCGAAAACTGTACCGGCCAAAACCACTCAAAAGTGTTTTTGAGCACCTAGGAATATCTTTTGCACCATTCTTGGTGAAAATTAATATTCGCACGAGTCGGTGGGTCGGCCATACGGTTTGTGTTGGTAGAAAAACGAAACCGCTCGAAACCAACCAAAAGAGTTTTTGGGCAACTAGGAATGTCTTTTGCACCATTGGTTGCGAAAATGAATATTTTCACGAGTCGGTTGGCCCGCTAGAAAGTTTGTGTGGTGGCAAAACGAAACCGCTCAAAACCAACCAAAAGAGTTTTTGGGCATCCAGGAATGTGTTTTGCTACATTGCTTGCGAAAATTAATATGTTCATGAGTCGATGGGCCAATCGGAAAGTTTGTGTTGGTCGAAAATGAAACCACCCATAACAACTGAAATGTGTTATTGGGCATCTAGGAATGTGTTTTGCACCATTGGTTGCGAAAATTAATATTTTCACGAGTCGATGGGCCGATCGGAAAGCTTGTGTTGGTCGAAAACGAAACCGCTCGAAATCAATCAAAAGTGTTTTGGGCAAATAGGATTGTGTTTTGCACCATTGGTTGCGAAAATTAATATTTTCACGAGTGAGTGGGCCGGTCGAAAAGTTTGTGTTGGTCGAAAACGAAAGTGGCCAAAACCACTCAAAAGAGCTTTTGGGCACCTGGGAATGTCTTTTGCACCATTGGTGGCGAAAATTAATATTCACACGAGTTGGTGGGTCCAGCGTAAGGTTTGTGTTGGTAGAAAACGAAACCGCTCGAAATCAATCAAAAGTATTTTTGGGCACCTGGGAATGTGTTTTGCATTTTTGGTTGCAAAAATTAATATTTTCACGAGTCGATGGGCCGATCGGAAAGTTTGTGTTGGTCGAAAATGAAACCGCTCGAAATCAATCAAAAGTGTTTTGGGCAAATAGGATTGTGTTTTGCACCATTGGTTGCGAAAATTAATATTTTCACGAGTCAGTGGGCCGGTCGAAAAGTTTGTGTTGGTCGAAAACGAAAGTGGCCAAAACCACTCAAAAGAGTTTTTGGGCACCTGGGAATGTCTTTTGCACCATTGGTGGTGAAATTTAATATTCACACGAGTTGGTGGGTCCACCGTAAGGTTTGTGTTGGTAGAAAACAAAACCGCTCGAAATCAATCAAAAGTATTTTTGGGCAACTAGGAATGTGTTTTGCATTTTTGGTTGCGAAAATTAATATTTTCACGAGTCATGGGCCGATCGGAAAGTTTGTATTGGTCGAAAACGAAACCGCTTGAAATCAATCAAAAGTGTTTTGGGCAAATAGGAATGTGTTTTGCACCGTTGCTTGCGAAAATTAATATTTTCACGAGTCAGTGGGCCGGTTGGAAAGTTTGTGTTGGTCAAAAACGAAACAGCTCGAAACCAATCAAAAGTGTTTTTGGCAACTACGAATGTATTTTGCACCGTTGGTTGCAAAAATTAATATTTTCACGAGTCGGTTGGCCGGTCGGAAAGTTCGTGTTGGTAGAAAACGAAACCGCTTGAAATCAATCAAAAATATTTTTGGGCAACTAGGAATGTGTTTCGCAATATTGGTTGCGAAAATTAATATTTTCACGAGTCGACGGGCCGATCGGAAAGTTTGTGTTGGTCGAAAACGAAACCACTCGAAACCAATCAAAATTGTTTTGGGCAACTAGGAATGTGTTTTGCACCATTGGTTGCAAAAATTAATATTTTCACGAGTCGTTGGGCCGGTCGGAAAGTGTGTGTTGGTCGAAAACGAAAGTGGCCAAAACCACTCAAAAGAATTTTTGGGCACCTAGGAATGTCTTTTGCACCATTGGTGGCGAAAATTAATATTCACATGAGTCGGTGGGTCCGCCGTAAGGTTTGTGTTGGTAGAAAACGAAACCGCTCGAAACCAATCAAAAGTATTTTTGGGCAACTAGGAATGTGTTTTGTATTAATGGTTGCGAAAATTAATATTTTCACGAGTCGGTGGGCCGATCGGAAAGTTTGTGTTGGTCAAAAACGAAGCAGCTCGAAACCAATCAAAAGTGTTTTTGGGCAACTACGAATGTCTTTTGCACCATTGTTTGCAAAAATTAATATTTTCACGAGTCGGTGGGCCGATCGGAAAGTTTGTGTTGGTCAAAAACAAAACAGCTCGAAACCAATCAAAAGTGTTTTTGGGCAACTACGAATGTCTTTTGCACCATTGTTTGCAAAAATTATTATTTTCACGACTCGGTTGGCCAGTCGGAAAGTTCGTGTTGGTCCAAAACGAAACAGCCGAAAACAACCCGAAAGTGCTTTTTGGCATCTAGGAATGTCTTTTGCACCATTGTTTGCAAAAATTAATATTTTCACGAGTCGGTGGGCCGATCGGAAAGTTTGTGTTGGTCAAAAACGAAACAGCTCGAAACCAATCAAAAGTGTTTTTGGACAACTACGAATGTCTTTTGCACCATTGGTTGCGAAAATTAATATTTTCCCGAGTCGGTTGGCCGGTCGGAAAGTTCGTGTTGGTCGAAAACGAAACAGCCGAAAACCATCCGAAAGTGTTTTTTGGCATCTAGGAATGTCTTTTGCACCATTGTTTGCAAAAATTAATATTTTCACGAGTCGGTGGGCCCGGTTGGAAAATTTATGGTGGTCGAAAACCAAACCGGCCAAAACCACTCAAAAGTGTTTTTGGGCACCTAGGAATATCTTTTGCACCATTCTTGGTGAAAATTAATATTCACACGAGTCGGTGGGTCCGCCGTACGGTTTGTGTTGGTAGAAAAACGAAACCGCTCGAAACCAACCAAAAGAGTTTTTGGGCAACTAGGAATGTCTTTTGCACCATTGGTTGCGAAAATGATTGTTTTCACGAGTCGGTTGGCCCGCTAGAAAGTTTGTGTGGTGGGAAAACGAAACCGCTCAAAACCAACCAAAAGAGTTTTTGGGCATCTAGGAATGTGTTTTGCAACATTGGTTGCGAAAATTAATATGTTCACGAGTCAATGGGCCGAAAGGAAAGTTTGTGTTGGTCGAAAACGAAACCACCCATAACAACTGAAATGTGTTATTGGCCATCTAGGAATGTGTTTTGCACCATTGGTTGCGAAAATTAATATTTTCACGAGTCGATGGGCCGATCGCAAAGTTTGTGTTGGTCGAAAACGAAACCACTCGAAATCAATCAAAAGTGTTTTGGGCAAATAGGAATGTGTTTTGCACCATTGGTTGCGAAAATTAATATTTTCACGAGTCAGTGGGCCGGTCGGAAAGTTTGTGTTGGTCGAAAACGAAAGTGGCCAAAACCACTCAAAAGAGTTTTTGGGCGCCTAGGAATGTCTTTTGCACCATTGGTGGCAAAAATTAATATTCACACGAGTTGGTGGGTCCACCGTAAGGTTTGTGTTGGTACAAAATGAAACCGCTCGAAACCAATCAAAAGTATTTTTGGGCAACTAGGAATGTGTTTTGCATTATTGGTTGCGAAAATTAATATTTTCACGAGTCGGTGGGCCTAGTTGGAAAGTTTGTGTTGGTCGAAAACGAAACCGGCCAAAACCACTCAAAAGTGTTTTTGGGCATCTAGGAATTTCTTTTGCACCATTGGTGGCAAAAATTAATATTCAGACGAGTCGGTGGGTCCGCCGTAAGGTTTGTGTTGGTAGAAAACGAAACCGCTCGAAATCAAAGAAAAGTATTTTTCGGCAACTAGGAATGTGTTTTTCATTATTGGTTGCGAAAATTAATATTTTCACGAGTCGATGGGCCGATCGGAAAGTTTGTGTTTGTCGAAAACGAAACCACTCGAAATCAATCAAAAGTGTTTTGGGCAAATAGGAATGTGTTTTGCACCATTGGTTGCAAAAATTAATATTTTCACGAGTCAGTGGGCCCGCTGGAAAGTTTGTGTGGTGGGAAAACGAAACTGCTCGAAACCAACCAAATGAGTTTTTGGTCAACTAGGAATGTGTTTTGCACCATTGGTTGCGAAAATTAATATTTTCATGAGTCGGTGGGCCCCCTGAAATGTTTGTGTGGTGGGAAAACGAAACCACTCAAAGCCACTCAAAAGTGTTTCTAGCAATATCGGAATGTTTTTGCCACCATTGGTTGTTAAAATTAATATTCACACGAGTCGGTGGGTCCACCGTATGGTTTATTGATAAACCCTGAGCTGCTCTGATACCGCTTAATAAAACCTGATCTCCACTCGATATGCTCAGGGATCTGGTTGTCCCGATCTTTCGGTGAGTTGATGATAACTACGATTTGAGAGAAACATTGATGACCCGACTACAACCGTACAAGACGTTGTTGTGTTGCGCCTTAGCAATCGATACACCTCTCTGTAGGTTGTTGATTTTCCCGGTGCAGATCAACCTTATTCCTGCAAGCAAATCGAAGAAACAAGCAAGAACAAGACAAAAGCAATCTGAATTGAAAATTGGAAATAAAGCTCACGATATGGTATAAGATGGGGTTCCGAAGACAAGTAATTAGGTGATCTAGCTGACACACATAACTACAAGATAAAGTAGCAATGGCTAAAACTTTCATCTAACAAAACCCGAGAAACCCTAAAAGGGTACCAAGCTATTTAAAGGGGTGGGAGGACCACCAAGGGGGTTCCTAGGTCGTGTTCCACCAGGTTGGGCGCACCCCACATCGGCCCTACCTGGGTCGGAGTCTCAGATAAAGTTACAAGCCCATAAGCCCATCATAGGTGATGTAGCACCTTGTTTTTGTGATTGCGACCGACTGGGATTGAATTTGAAGATGAGGATGGATCCATTGAAAAGAGGACTCCAAGAGCTTTCCATCAAGTACTCATAGGCCCCAAACGGAGCTCGTATGCATATTTGGCGGCCGTTTGAATTCAGCACTGTAGCAGGTGGCCGAATCGGATTCCAGAACTTGGACAACTCGATCTTGACATCTTCGTGTTGAGATATGATGTGAGCAATGATTGTATCCATAGTAGCCATGGTGACATCCTCCTCTCCTTCTTCACGGAAAACCGTCCTCGGTTTTGCCATATGGTGCTCTTCGCATTGTCCATTTAAAACAACCTGTTTCTTCCAAGCAAAACTAGAGAAATTCGAAGTACCATGATTCGCAATAACATATCCCTCTAGCTTGAAATTTTTATCTACAAATACGAAAGGTTGTAAATCTGAGCATATGTAAACTCTATGCACCAAATATATTCCTCTATTAATATATTGCCCAAATATATGGAATATAGTATTAGCTGGACATGACAAATCAATAGCAAATAATTTCTTCTTCAAATTGAACTCACAGAAGTCATCAAATAGAACATAGCCCAAAGTACTTAAAGAAGATAGCAATTCACGTTCCTGAACTTCATTAGCAATTTTAACAACATGTTTAAAATCAGCGCAGAAAGAATTAACACCGGGAATAGCATGTTCATTCATTAGTTGCGTCATGGATATAAGTGAAGCATTATCACACAACTCTTCTTTATCACAAGGAATAGTAAACAAATCAACTTGTGACAAAGGAATATCACCAATTGGTTCCACTATTGGTTGCTCTACTATAGCATGAAAAGTAGACATATGTAGCTTAGCTTGAGAATACTCACCTTCATTTATCTCGGCACCATTTATTTTAGCTTGCAAACTTTCTTCAGACATCACAGGTGCTTCATGCTTCTCCTCTTTCTTCTCAAGTACATCATTCTCCTCCTTTTGTTGAATGTTCTGAACTCCCGGCAAAACGTTAGTAACAAGAGACGCAAAAGATTGCTCCTCTAATGTTTGCACATCATCATTGCACAAATATATAGGGTATTCAGAAATAGGAGATAAATCACATTGTTGATGCTTTCTCACATTTGATATGATTTGACTCTCAATGCTACGAGCAAGCATGAATAGGTGTCTAATATGATTATATGTCACATTAGCAAGCATAACTTGAATATCAGAATTAAGCCCATTGAAAAATCTACACATTGTGTTTTCATTGAATTCATTTAGACCACCGTAGATGATACAAACTTTAAATTCATATATGTACTCTCTAACAGTTCGATCACCTTATTTCAGATGTTCTAATTTCTCAAGAAGAATACATTTGTAATAAGAACTCACAAAATATTTTCTCACCATTGTTTTACACTCATCCCAAGTTTCAGGTTTATTACTAACATGACTCCACCAAAAGAATGCAGAAGAGATAAACTTATTACTAGCAACCTTAATCTTGAGCATCAGAAAAATCATATTTATCAAATTCGTTGTCTACTGCTAGCTCCCAATCAACATAAGCAACAGAATCGTACTTACCATCGTACAATGGTAACTTAGATTCAACTCGTGCAAAATTATAGTAAGGTACCTCATATGAATCACGTGGAGAAGTCGTCATATCTTGTCGAAGGTGAAGAAGTCGATGTTGAGCATCTCGTATCCCTAGCAAAATCCTGCCATGGTTAGTACCAAACAAGAAACACACACAAGAATATGTACGCTCCTATCAACTACTAGGTAGTGGAGACTCAAATATCACACACACTCAAGCTTTTAACCAAGCTCTTACAAGATCTTACCAAAACAAGCGGAATGGTGACCACACCGAGTCAACCTAGACCTAATAGAGGTTGGATGTATCGATGCCTTGGCAAACACTTGCTGTACGGCTGCAATCAAATCTGTGAAGCTCTGGGTAGGCTTAAATATGTAGCAAAGGACTAGCAAATGCTCAAATCAGAGAATGCAAAGTTGAATAATTGTTCAAAGTCAAATACCGTGCTGGTCCTAGGCTAGAACGTACTAGAGACGAGAGCCTAGACACAAACGATACCACAAGATAACACTAGAATCAACTCAAGCACAACTCTGATATATGAAAACAATCTCAAAGATAACAACTGATTTTCTCCTTTCTTCCTTCTTTTTTTCTTTCTATCGTTTTTCTCTTTCTCATTTTTTTCTTTCCTTTCTTTTTCTTTTCTTTTTTCAGTGCAACTTTTCTTTTCTTTTTGAAAGCACCTTTCTGCCTTTTTGTTCTTTTTTTGATTTTTTTTAGCAAAAACCAACTCAAGGACCTAAATGCAAGATTACAGGGACTCAAATGTAAATATGAAAATCACAGGGACTCAAATGTAAAAGTCCAAACCCTAAAATTCGATTTATAAAAAAATGGAATTCTCTCCTCGTATGGATTCCGTTTTTGCAAACGAAACTCGAATCCGATACCAAAATATTTTTTAAACCAACAAAAACCAATCTAATCTAATCTAATCTAATATCCTCCTTCCATCTTTCTCAGGGCAACAACATGGACACGGCGGCGGCGACGACAGTGGTACTAGACGTGACAAGAACTCAAAACTCTAAACGTACTAGACGCTAACACCAGCAATACGACACGACGATGGAACGCAAAACTCAACAATGCAAAAACTGAAAAGAACAATGCAATGGCACAAAGATGGCTAGGTAATGGATACAATTTTCTTCGTATGGCTATTTGCTGGTTATAGGTAGATAAACAACTCACCGAGCAACGAAAGCTCTGATACCACTTCATAAACCCTGAGCTGCTCTGATACCACTTGATAAACCCTGATATCCACTCGGTACGCTCAGGGATCTGGTTGTCCCGATCTTTCGGTGAGTTGATAATAACAACGATTTGAGAGAAACGTTGACGACCCGACTACAACCGTACAAGATGTTGTTGTGTTGCGCCTTAGCGATCGATACCCCTCTCCGTGGGTTGTTGATCTTCCCAGTGCAGATCAACCTTATTCCTGCAAGCAAATCGAAGAAACAAGCAAGAACAAGACAAAAGCAATCTGAATTGCAAATAGGAAATAAAGCTCACCATAAGGTATAAGGTGGGGTTTTGAAGACAAGTAATTAGGTGGTCTAGCCAACACACGTAACTACAAGATAAAGTAGCAATGGCTAAAACATTAATCTAACAAAACCCGAGAAACCCTAAAAGGGTACCTAGCTATTTAAAGAGGTGGCGTAGCACCTTGTTTCTGTGATTGCGACCGACTGGGATGGAATTTAAAGATGAGGCTGGATCCATTGGCAAGAAGACTCCAAGAGCTTTCCATCAAGTACTCAATAGGCCCAAAACAGAGCTTGCATGCATATTTGGCGGCCGTTTGAATTCAGCACTGTAGCAGGTGGCCGAATCGGATTCCAGAACTTAAACAACTCGATCTTAGCATCTTCCTGTTAAGATATGATCTGAGCAATAGTTATATCCATAGTAGCCATGGTCACATCATTTGTGCTATTAGAAAACAAAACCGCTCGAAACCAATCAAGGGTGTTTTTGGGCAACTAGAAATGTGTTTTCACCATTGGTTGCGAAAATTATTATTTTCACGAGTCGGTTGGCCGGTCGGAAAGTTCATGTTGGTCGAAAACGACACAGCCGAAAACCACCCGAAAGTGTTTTTTGGCATCTAGGAATGTCTTTTGCACCATTAGTTGCGAAAATCAATATTTTCCCGAGTTGGTTGGCCGGTCGAAAAGTTTGTGCTGGTCCAAAACGAAACTGCTCATAACAACTCAAAAGTGTTTTTGGGCATCTAGGAATGTTTTTGCATCATTGGTTGCGAAAATTAATATTTTGACGAGTCGATGGGCCCGGTTGGAAAGTTTGTGTTGGTAGAAAACGAAACCGCTCGACACAAGTTGATTTGTTTGCTGTTCCTTGTGATAAAGAAGAGTTGTGTGATAATGCTTCACTTATATCCATGCCACAACTAGTGAATGAACATGCTATTTCCAATGTTAGTTTTTTATGTGTTGATTTTAAGCTTGTTGTTCACATTGCTAATGGAATAGAGGAACGTGAATTGATATCATCTTTAAATACTTTGGGCTATGTTTGGTTAGATGATTTTTAGGAGCTCGATAATTTAAAGGAGAAATTATTTGGTAAGTTTGATTTGCCATGTCCAGCTAATGCTATTTTTCACATCTTTGGTGAATATAATGATAGAGGAATATATTTGGTGCATAGAGTTTACATCTGTTCAGATTTAGAACCTCCTGTAGATGTGGATAAAACATGCAAGCTAGAGAGACATGATATTGCTAATCATATTATGTCGAGTTTCTTTTGTTTTGATTTAAAGAACTAGGTTATTTTAAATGGACTACGCGAAGAGTACCATATGGAAAAATCGATGACGGTTTTCCATGAAGAAGGGGAGGATGATGTGACAATGGCTACTATTGATACAACCATTGCTCACATCATAGTTCAACCGGAAAACATCCAAATCAAGCAGTCTAAGTTCTGGAATCCAATTCGGCCATCTGCTACAGTGCTGACTTCAAATGGCCGCCAAATATGCATACGAGCTCCATTTTGGGCCCGTGAGTACTTGATGGAAAGCTCTTGGAATCCTCTTTCTAATGGATCCAGCCTCATCCCCAAATTCTATCCTAGTCGGCCGCAATCACGAAAACAAGGTGTTGTGTCACCTATATTGGGCCTATGAGCTTATAACTTTATTTGGGACCCCGGCCCAAGTTAGGCCCATGTCGGGTGTGCCCCAACCTGGTGGAGCACGACCTAGGGACCCCCCTGGTCGTCCTCCCACCCCTTTAAATAACTAGGTATCCCTTTAGGGTTTCTTGGGTTTTGTTTAGATTAAAATTTAGCTTCGCTACTTTGCCGTGTAATCCCATGATCGGTTAGATCGCCGGTTTGCTCGTTACGGAATCCCAACTTATCATTTGTATTCAATTCCTATTCGTAGTTCAAATTGCTTTGTTCTTGCTTGTTTCTTTGAATACGTTTTTCGGCATCCAGGAATACGTTTTGCACCATTGGTTTCGAAAATTAATATTTTCACGAGTCGGTGGGCCTACTGGAAAGTTTGGGTGGTGGAAAAACGAAACTGCTCAAAACAGATCAAAAGTGTTTTTGGGCATCAAAGAATGTGTTTTGCACCTTTGGTTGCGAAAATTAATATTTTCACTAGTCGGTGGGCCGATCTGTAAGTTTGTGTGCTACAAGAATAAAATCATTTGAAACCACTCAAAAGTGTTTTTGGGCATCTAGGAATGCTTTTTGCACCATTGATTGTGAATATTAATATTTACACGAGTCGGTGGACCCGCAGGAAAATTTGTGTGGTGGGAAAACAAAACCGCTCGAAACCACTGAAAAGTGTTTTTGGGCATCGAGGAATGTGTTTTGCACCATTGGTTGCGAAAATTTATATTTTCACGAGTCGGTGAGCCCACTAAAAAGTTTGTGTGGTGGGAAAACAAAACAGCTCAAAAGTGTTTTTGGGCATCCAGGAATGCGGTTTGCACCATTGGTTGCGAAAATTAATATTTTCAGGAGTCGGTGGGCCCATTGGAAAGTTTGTGTCGTGGAAAAACGAAACCGCTCGAAAACACTCAAAAGTGTTTTTGGGCATCGAAGAATGTGTTTGGCACCTTAGGTTGTGAAAATAAATATTCTCACGAGTCGGTGGGCCCGCTGGAAATTTTGTGTTGGTCGAAAAGGAAACAGCTCGAAACGAATCAGACGTGTTTCGGGCAACTAGGAATGTGTTTTGCGACATTGGTTGCGAAAAATTATATTCACATGAATCGGTGGGCCGGTCGGAAAGTTTGTGTTGGTCGAAAACGAAACCGCCCAAAACCACTCAAATGTGTTTTTGGGCACCTAGCAATGTGCTTGCGAAAATTAATATTTTCACTTGTCGATGGGCCCGCTGGAAAGTTTGTGTGGTGGGAACACGAAACCGCTCGAAAACACTCAACAGTGTTTTTGCGCATCTCGCAATATGTTTTGCTCTATAGGATGTGAAAATTAATATTCACACGAGTTGGTGGGCCCACCGGAAATTTTGTCTTGGTCAAAAACGAAACCGCTTGAAACGAATCAAATGTGTTTTTGGGCAACTAGAAATTGTTTTGCGCCATTGGTTGCGAAAAATAATATTTTCACGAGTCGGTGGGCCGATCAAAAAGTTTGTGTTGGTCGAAAACGAAACTGCCCAAAACCACTCAAATATGTTTTGGGGCATCTAGGAATATGTTTTGTACCATTGGTTGTGAAAATTTATATTTTCACGAGTCGGTGGGCCCGCTGGAAAGTTTGTGTGGTGGGAAAACGAAACCACTCAAAAGTGTTTTTCGGCATCCAGGAATGCGTTTTGCACCATTGGTTGTGAAAATTAATATTTTCACAAGTCGGTGGGCCCGTTGGAAAGTTTGTGTGGCGGAAAAACAAAACCGCTCGAAACCACTCAAAATTGTTTTTGGGCATCGAAGAATGTGTTTGGAACCAAAGGTTGTGAAAATTAATATTCATCCGAGTCGATGGGCCCATCGGAAATTTTGTGTTGGTCAAAAACGAAACCACCCAAAACCAGTCAAATGTGTTTTTGGGCACCTAGGAATGTGCTTTGCGCCATTGGTTGCGAAAATTAATATTTTCACGAGTTGGTGGGCCCACTGCAAAGTTTGTGTGGTGGGAAAACGAAACCGCTCGAAATCACTCAAAAGTGTTTTTCGGCATCCAGGAAAGCGTTTTGCACCAATGGTTGCGAAAATTAATATTTTCACGAGTCAGTGGGCCCGCTGGAAAGTTTGTGTGGTGGAAAAACGAAAGCACCCAAAACCACTCAAATGTGTTTTTGGGCTCCTAGGAATGTGTTTTGCATCATTGGTTGCGAAAATTAATATTTTCACGAGTTGATGGGCCCGTTGGAAAGTTTGTGTGGTCGGAAAAGGAAACCGCTCGAAACCACTCAAAAGTGTTTTTCGGCATCCAGGAAAGTGTTTTGCACCATTGGTTGCGAAAATTAATATTTTCACAAGTCGGTGGGCCTGCTGGAAAGTTGGTGTGGTGGGAAAACAAAACCGCTCGAAACCGCTCAAAAGTGTTTTTGGGCATCCAGGAATGCGTTTTGCACCATTGGTTGCGAAAATTCATATTTTCAGGAGTCGGTGGGCCCACTGGAAAGTTTGGGTTGTGGAAAAACGAAACCGCTCGACAACAATCAAAAGGGTTTTTGGGCTTCGAAGAATGTGTTTGGTAGGTTGTGAAAATTAATGTTCACACGAGTCGGGTGCCCCGCCGGAAATTTTGTGTTGGTCGAACAAGAAACAGCTTGAAACGAATCAAAAGTGTTTTGGGCAACTAGGAATGTGTTTTGCAACATTGGTTGCGAACAATTATATTCAAACGAGTCGGTGGGCCGGTCGGAAAGTTTGTGTTGGTCGAAAACGAAACCGCCCAAAACCACTCAAATGTGTTTTTGGGCACCTAGGAATGTGTTTTACACCATTGGTTGCGAAAATTAATATTTTCACGAGTTGGTGGGCCCGCTGAAAAGTTTGTGGTGTTGGCAAAACGAAACCGCTCGAAACCACTCAAAAGTGTTTTTTGGCATCCAGGAAAGCGTTTTGCACCATTGGTTGCGAAAATTAATATTTTCACGAGTCGGTGGGCTCACAGGAAAGTTTGTGTGGTCGAAAAACAAAACAGCTCGAAACCACTCAAAAGTGTTTTTGGGCATCAAAGAATGTGTTTTGCACCTTTGGTTGCGAAAATTAATATTTTCACTAGTCGGTGGGCCGATCTGTAAGTTTGTGTGCTGCAAGAATAAAACCGGTTGAAACCACTCAAAAGTGTTTTTGGGCAACTAGGAATGTTTTTTGCACCATTGATTGCGAATATTAATATTTACACAAGTCGGTGGATCCGCTGGAAAGTTTGTGTGGTGAAAAAACGAAACCGCTCGAAACCACTCAAAAGTGTTTCTGGGCATCAAAGAATGTGTTTGGCATCGTAGTTTGTGAAAATTAATATTCACACGAGTCGGTAGGCCCGTCGGAAATTTTGTATTGGTCGAAAACGAAACAGCTCGAAATGAATCAAAAGTGTCTTGGGGCAACTAGGAATGTATTTTGCACCAATGGTTGTGAAAAATAACGTTTTCACGAGTCGGTGGGCTGGTCGGATAGTTTGTGTTGGTCGAAAACGAAACCGCTCAAAACCATTCAAATGTGTTTTTGGGCACCTAGAAATGTGTTTTGCACCATTGGTTGCGAAAATAAATATTCTCACGAGTCGGTGGGCATGCTGGAATGTTTGTGTGGAGGGAAAAGGAAACCGCTCGAAGCAACTCAAATGTGTTTTTGGGCATCTCGGAATGTCTTTGGCACCATGGGTTGTGAAAACTAATATTCACACGGGTCGGTGGGGCCACCAGAAGGTTTGTGTTGGTAAAAAATGAAACCGCTCGAAACCACTCAAAAGTGTTTTTGGGCAACTAGGAATGTGTTTTTGATAAATCCTGAACTCCACTCGATATGCTCAGGGATCTAGTTGTCCCAATCGTTTGGTGAATTGATGATAACTACGATTTGGGAGAAACGTTGACGATCCAACTACAACCATACTAGACGTTGTTGTGTTGTGCCTTAGCGATCGATACATCTCTCCGTGGGTTGTTACCAGTGCAGATCAACTTTATTCCTCCAAGCAAATCGAATAAACAAGCAATAACAAGATAAAAGCAATCTGAATTGCAAATAGGAATTGAATACAAATGATAAGTTGGGATTCCGTAACGAGCAAACCAGCGATCTAACCGATCACGGGATTACACGGCGAAGTAGCGAAGCTAAACTTTAATCTAAACAAAACCCGAGAAACCCTGAAGGGGTACGTAGCAATTTAAAGGGGTGGGAGGACGACCAAGGTTCCTAGGTCGTGCTCCACCAGGTTGGGGAGCACTCCACATCGGCCCCACCAGGGCCGGGGTCGTGGATAAAGTTACAACCCCATAGGCCTATTATAGGTGACGCAGCACCTTGTTTCTTCAACTTTGGATGACTGAGATGGAATTTGGATATGAGGCGGATCCATTGGAAAAAGGACTCCAAGAGCTTTTCATCAAGTACTCATAGGTCAAAAACAGAGCTCGTATGCATATTTGGCGGCTGTTTGAATTCATCACCATAGCAGGTGGCCGAATTGGATTCCAGAACTTTTGCGACTCAATCTCGATGTCTTTCAATTGTCCTATGATGTGAGCAATGGTTGTATCAATAATAGTTATGGTCACATCAGTTTTGCACCATTGGTTGCGAAAAATAATATTTTCACAAGTCGATGGGCCGGTCAGAAAGTTTGCGTTGGTCAAAAATGAAACCGCCCAAAACAACTCAAAAGTGTTTCTGAGCATCTAGGAATGTGTTTTGCACCATTTGTTGCGAAAATTAATATTTTGATGTGTCGGTGAGCACGCTGGATTGTTTGTGTGGTGGAAAAACGAAACCGCTCGAAACAACTCAAAAGTGTTTTTGGGCATCGCGGAATGTCTTTGGCACCATTGGTTGTGAAAGCTAATGTTCACACGAGTTGGTGGGGCCGCCGGAAAGTTTGTGTTGGTCAAAAATGAAACCACTCAAAAGTGTTTTTGGGCAAGTAGGAATGTGTTTTGTGCCATTGGTTGCGAAAAATAATATTTTCACAAGTCGGTGGGCCGGTCGGAAAGTCTGTGTTGGTACAAAACGAAACCGCCCAAAACCACTCAAATGTGTTTTTGGGCACCTAGAAATGTGTTTTGCACCATTGGTTGCGAAAAATAATATGTTCACGAGTCGATGGGCCCGCTGGAAAGTTTGTGTGGTGCGAAAACGAAACCGCTCGAAATCACTCAAAAGTGTTTTTGGACATCTTGGAATATATTTGGCACTATTGGTAGTGAAAACTATTATCCACACAAGTAGGTGGGGCCGTCGAAAAGTTATAAGCCCATAGGCCCATTACAGGTGATGCAGCACCTTGTTTTTGTGATTGCCGGTGACTGAGAAGGAATTTGGAAATGAGGCTGGATCCGTTGGAAAGAGGACTCCGAGACCTTTCCATCAAGTACTCATGAGGCCAAAATGGAGCTCGTATGCGTATTTGGAGGCCATTTGAATTTAGCAGTGTAGCATGTGGCTGAATTGGATTCCAACACTTGGGCAACTTGATCTTGATGTGAGCAATGGTTTTATCAATGGTAGCCATGGTCACATCATCCTCCCCTTCTTCACGGAAAACCGTCCTTAGTTTTTTCATATGGTGTTCTTCGCGCAGTCCATTTAAAACAACCTGTTTCTTTAAATCAAAACAAGAGAAACTCAACATAATATGATTAGCAATAACATGTCTCTCTAGCTTGTATGTTTTATCCACATCTACAGGAGGTTCTGAATCCGAACAGATGTAAACTCTATGCACCAAATATATTTCTCTATCATTATATTCACCAAAGATATGAAAAATAGTATTAGTTGGACATGGCAAATCAAACTTAGTAAATAATTTCTCCTTCAAATTCTTGAGCTCACAAAAATCATCAAACCGAACATAGCCCAAAGTATTTAAACAAGATATCAATTCACGTTCCTCTACTCCATTAGCAATGTGAACAACATGCTTAAAATCAACACATAAAGAACTAACAGTAGAAATAGCATGTCCATTCACTAGTTATGGCATGGATATAAGTGAAGCATTATCACACACTCTTCTTTATCACAAGGAACAACAAATAAATCAACTTGTGACAAAGGAATCTCTGCAATTGGTTCCACCAATGGTTGCTCTACTATAGCATGAAAAGTGGACATGTGTAGCTCATCTTGATAATACTCATCATCTTTTATCTCAACACCATTTAATTTACCTTGCAAAATTTTTTCAGACATCGTAGGTGCTTCAAGCTTCTCGTCATTTTTCTCAAGTAAATTTTTCTTTTCCTTTTGACAATTGTTTATTTTCTGCAAATTATTAGCAATACGAGGCACGTGCATAACTTGTTGCTTCTTTACATCCTGAATTTGTTTTTCGACATTACAAGCAAGTTGTAACAAATTAGCAAAAGAGCTATAACTTTGACAAGCAAGCATGTCCTGAATTTCTTTACTAAGCCCACGTAAAAACTCAATTCTGTAGCTTCTTCGCATTCATCTAAACCACAACGTAATAAACAAGCATGCATATCATGATAGTATGAAGTAACAGTTCTAGTATCTTGTTTTAAACATTGTAGTTTGTTGAGTAGAATATCAGCATAATATATGGGAACAAAAACATCTCTCAAATATTGTTTCAGGTCTTTCCAAGATTGAGGTATTTTGTTATGCCTACAAAGATGTTTCCAATCAGAAGAAACATTTTTCACTAAAACACTAGAAGCACACATAACCATTTGTTTCTCAGACAAATCATGCTTTTTAAATTCTCTATCAACCGCTAGCTCCCATTTAATGTAAGCATGAGGATCATAATTTCCTTTAAAATAAGGTAGTGCAGATTTGATCTTGGTTAAAACAACGTCACTTACCTCATATGTATCATGTTGATCACTCCCCATATCTCGACAAAAATGTCAATGTTGAGCAGAGTTATCCCCAGTTGTCTTGCGTATCCCTG
The DNA here is from genome assembly GCA_008326285.1 of Oryza officinalis. Taxonomy (NCBI): domain Eukaryota; kingdom Viridiplantae; phylum Streptophyta; class Magnoliopsida; order Poales; family Poaceae; genus Oryza; species Oryza officinalis. The sequence continues at coordinate 27,497,127 of BDMV01000001.1, read as the reverse complement.
TCATTGTTAGTAGAAAGAAAACAAGAAACATACACAAAAATATAAACGCCCGTATCAACTACTAGGTAGTTTAGGCTCAAATATCACACGCACTCAAGCTTTTAACCAAACTCTTACATGTTCTTACCAATGCAAGCGGAATGGTGACATACACCGACTCAACCAAGCACCCCAATGGAGGCTGGATGTATCAATGCCTTGGCAAACACTTGCTGTATGGCTGCAATCAAATCTGTGTAACTCTGGGTAGGCTTGAATATGTAGCAAAGGAATAGCAAATGATCAAATCAGATAATGCAAAGTTGAATAATTATTCAAAGTCAGTATCGTGCTAGTCCTAGGCTATAACGTACTAGAGACGTGAGCCTAGACACAAACGATACCATAAGATAGCACTAGAATCAACTCAAGCACAACTCTGATATATGAAAACAATCTTAAAGATAACAATTGATTTTTTTTTCTTTCTATCTTTTTTCTCTTTCTCTCTTTTTTTCTTTCCTTTCTTTTTCTTTCTTTTTTTTGCGGCTTTTCTTTTTTTAGCACCTTTCTGCCTTTTTTTTGATTTTTTTTTAGCAAAAATGACTCAAGGACCTAAATATCAGATTACAGGGACTGAAATATAAATATAAAAATTACAGGGACTCAAATGTAAAAATCCAAACCCTAAAATTTGATCTACACAAAAATGGAATGCTCTCCTTGTATGGATTCCGTTTTTGCAAATGGAAGTTGAATCCGAAACCAAATTTTTTTTTTTACAAACCAAAACCAATCTAATATAATCTAATCTCCTCCTTTCATCTTTCTCACGGCAACAGCACGGACACAACGGTGGCGACGACCGTGGTACTAGGCGTGACAAGAACTCGAAACTCTAAACGTACTAAACACTAAGACCAGCAACACGACACGACGATACAACACAAAACTCAACTAAGCAAAAACTGAAGAGAACAATGCAATGACACAATTAAGGCTAGGTAAAGGACGCAATTCTTTTTATGGCTATTTTCTGGTTATAGGTAGATAAAAACTCACCGAGTAACGAAAGCTCTGATACCACTTGATAAACCCTGAGTTGCTCTGATACCACTTGATAAACCCTAAAATCTACTCGATACGCTCAGTGATAAACTCTAAGCTCCACTCGAAACTTTGTTGAAGCATCCGCTATATGTTGGACTATATGGTTGTGTAGAAATGATATGGTTTTTGAGAAGTCACCATCTGTATCTTATATGCAGGTTCTTTTCAAGGCAATATACTGGCTTCGGTCCTGGATTCAACTACTAAAGTATGATGAAGATATTAAGTTAGTAAAAGCTGCATGTCGTAATCTTGAGCAACAATTATGTCGTAATCTTTTTATGCTATGGGAGTCTTTAATAGTTGATGTGTGCTCCTGTTTTTTTAGACGTGTGTTTTTATGTCTTGTTGAATTGATGTAATAATTGGGTGTAACTCTGTGAATAAAGGCAAGATTCTATTCCATTATCTAAAAAATTTTTATCTAATCCTACAGCAGCGGCCGGCGTCAACTGAGCTGGTCTCAAGCTGCTAGGAGCCTAGGACAACAAACACAACTCCCTGTTCCAATATTTTCCTCTTTTTCATATTAATATTTTGCTCGATTTTCACATTTTCTCTGTTGGCTATGCATCTGGCAGGTTGGCATGGTGTTACAAGAAAACATACGGGTCAATCCAATTCAAATATACTTTATCCCGGTCCGAATACAGGCAGGGATTTCGAATTTCAATACATGGCAGCGCCACTAGCCCACTACGGATTAATTATATTAATCCATTTCTTAAGTTTTTTTAAACTAATACTTAATTAATTATACGTTAATGGATTGTTCCATTTTACGTGCTAGGAGAAAAGGGTTCCAACCATAGCTAACGAACACAACCTTACACTCCAGGTAGAGCTCATTGTCCGAAAATGCTTCGCAATTACATATTGTTACATTCCAACATTTCAATGCAGAAAGCGTGATCAGTTATACAGCATGACCGAATGGACGAAAAGTTTTATGCGTTCCATATCAATGTACATGTCTATACTTTGCACGTTAATTCAAGGTTGATAAATTAAACACACCTTCAGTTAATAAAGGAACGATCACCTTTAAGCTAGTAATTTAGCAAGTTCATCAACTCTTAAGGTACCTTGTGGAACAACATCTGATAGGAACACCCGTGCATGATCATTTCTCTGCATTCCTGATCCTCCCATGACATTATCTTTTTTTTTGACATGATCAGATACTTTATGTTCTTCAAGATGCTTATTTATCCTTACATTCTTGGCTGGCTCAGTGTTCTGGGTACCATGGGACTTCCCTGGTGTATGCCGGAGTACCAGGTATCGTGGAGCTGTCTTTGTAAAAGCAACAGACTTTTGATAGACATCATTGGCATCAGCAAACTCATTTTCATTCAGAACAAGTGCCATGCCACTGTCAACAGCTTGTTTGAAAAGAAGTAAAATTCCTTCCATGTAGGAAGGCACTATGGAATCACCGTTAACACCATCGCTGCCCTTTAAATGTTCGCAGTTTCTCCTCATAGTTTCCAATTCATGAATCTCATCACTGCTGCCCATTTGATAAGTTAAAGGTTCTGGTACATCTGGAGATTGTTCCGAGCTTCCACACCTGTCAGGGTACATCTCAATCAGCTCTCCATTTTCACTCTTGTCCAATAGGAAACTTTGGCAATGCAGTGCTGATGTTTGAGATGGATCTAAATCCCTCGCTGAATTTGAAGGAGAAAATTGACTTGGAGCATCAGCTGATGACTCACTTCCATCCATACCCTCAGAGTTGCATACTCCAGGGTTTGCACATGCAGAACCCAAAATCATACCATTTTCGAAACTAGACTTCATGGAATCTTCCAATTTTTCTGCACATTCAATCAAGTTGCATTTCTTGAGAGACGTGGCATTATTGACCAGCTCAATTGGGGTCAGAGCACTTCCAGAATCTGCACCTTTGCTATTCAAAATTTGGTTGCTCGCCACTTCAAAATCATTTTCTTCTAATGGAGGAAGAGATGATTTCCAATCATTTCCTCTCCACATCAGTATATGTTCAAACTCAAATGACAGCAAGGTACAGGGAACTAGATCCTGCGAAGGTAGACTTAATCATGTTTTGAACAAAATAACATAACGATATGATATTCTGAGGATTTAACAAACCTTAAGTTTAGCTCCTATTTTTCTGCAGTCACTTTTATTAAGACCTGAGCAATCAACCCGGACAAGATCACATGCTTCAAATGCTTCTCGAACTTGCTTCACAAGGTTAAGATAAACACCATTTTTTCCTTTAAAAATAAAAAAAAGGAACGTAAGAACATTGACAACAAACCGAACAACCATGGAACAGTGCTATGCAAGAAGATGGGCTAATATGTGCACATTTGGATGCAGTATGTGGATAAACAATATGTACCATGCTCAGCAAAAGAAGCAGCAGGGGTTATTTGTCTCAGTGAACTGTAGATGATTGTATTCCACATGTCAAGTGTTTCTGACAAATAAATGTAATAGTTTCATGTTTGACATTAACTGATGTGACCATGACTACCATTGATACAACCATTGCTCACATCAAGATCAAGTTATCCATGTACTGGAATCTAATTCGGCCATCTGCTACAGTGCTGACTTCAAACGGCCGCCAAATATACATACGAGCTCCGTTTTGCGCCCATGAGTACTTGATGGAAAGTACTTAGAGTCCTCTTTCCAATGGATCCAACCTCATCCCCAAATTCCATCCCAGTCGGCCGCAATCTCATAAACAAGGTATTACGTCACCTATAATGGACCTATGGGCTTGTAACTTTATCTGGGACCCCAGCCCAGGTGGGCCCATGTAGGGTGCGCCCCAATCTGGTGGAGCATGATCTAGGAATCCCCTTGGTCGTCCTCCCACCCCTTTAAATAGCTAGGTACCCCTTTAGGGTTTCTCGGGTTTTGTTAGATTAAAGTTTTAGCCATTGCTACTTTTTCTTGTAGTTACGTGTGTCGGTTAGACCACCTAATTACTTGTCTTCGGAATCCCACCTTATCGTGGGCTTTAATTCCTATTTGCAATTTAGATTACTTTTATCTTGTTCTTGCTTGTTTCTTCGATTTGCTTGCAGGAATAAGGTTGATTTGCACCGGCCAGATCAACAACCCACGGAAAGGTGTATCGATCAAGGCGCAACACAACAACGTCTTGTACGGTTGTAGTCGGATCATCAACGTTTCTCTCAAATCGTAGTTATCATCAACTCACCGAAAGATCGGGACAACCAGATCCCTGAGCGTATCGAGTGAATTTCAGGATTTAACAAGTGGTATCAGAGCAGCTCAGGGTTTATCAATTGGTATCAGAGCTTTCATTGCTCGGTGAGTTTTTATCTCCCTATAACCAGAAAATAGCCATAAAAAAAATTGTATCCATTACCTAGTCATCTTTGGGCCATTGCATTGTTCTTTTTAGTTTTTGCATTGTTAAGTTTTGCGTTGCATCGCCGTGTCGTGTTGCTGGTCTTAGCGTCCAGTACGTTTAGAGTTTCGAGTTCTTGTCACGTCTAGTACCACTGTCGTCGCCGCCGCCGTGTCCGTGTTGTGCCGTGAGTAGGATGGGAGGAGATTAAATTACAGTAGATTGGTCTTTGTTTGTAAAAATAAAAAAAAAATTTGGCATCGGATTCGAGTTCCGTTTGCAAAAACGGAATCCATACAAGGAGAGCTCCATTTTTGTACAGATCAAATTTTAGGGTTTGGACTTTACATTTGAGTCCCTGTAATCTTGCATTCAGGCCCTTGAGTCGTTTTTGCTAAAAAAAGACAAAAAAAAAGGAAAAAAAAAGGTAGAAAGGTGCTAAAAAAAAGCTGCACCAAAAAAAAAGAAAGAAACAAAAAGGAAAAGAAGAAAAAAAAAAGAAAATCAGCTGTTATCTTTAAGTTTGCTTTTGTATATCAGAGTTGTGCATGTGTTGTTCATAGTGCTATCTTGTGGTATCATTTGTGTCTAGGCTCACGTCTCTAGTACGTTCTAGCCTAGGACCAGCACGGTACTGACTTTGAACAATTATTCAAATTTGCATTCTCTGATTTGATCATTTGCTATTCCTTTGCTACATATTTAAGCCTACCCAGAGCTCCACAGATTTGATTACAGCCATACAGCAAATGTTTGCCAAGGCATCGATATATCCAACCTCCATTAGGGTGCTTGGTTGAGTCAGTGTATGTCACCATTCTGCTTGCATTGGTAAGAACTTGTAAGAGCTTGGTTAAAAGCTTGAGTGTGTGTGATTTGAGCCTAAACTACCAAGTAGTTGATAGGAGCGTTCATATTTTTGTGTATGTTTCTCGTTTTCTACTAACAATGACAGAGATACGCAAGATAACCGGGGATAACTCAGCTCAACATCGACATCTTCGTCGAGACATGGGGAGTGATCAACATGATACATATGAGGTAAGTGATATTGTTCTAACCAAGATCAAATCTGCACGACCTTATTTTGAAGGAAATTATGATCCTCATGCTTACATTAAATGAGAGCTAGCGGTTAATAGAGAAATTGAAAAGCGTGATTTGTCTGAGAAACAAATGGTTATGTGTGCCTCTAGTGTTTTAATTAAAAATGCTTCTTATGAATGGAAACATCTTTTTATGCATAACAAAATACCTCAATCTTGGAAAGAACTGGAACGATATTTGAGATATTGTTTTGTTCCCGAGTATTATGCTGATATTTTGCTCAATAAACTACAATGTTTAAAACAAGATACCAGAACTGTTACTTCATACTATCACGATATGAATGCTTGTTTATTACGTTGTGGTTTAGATGAATGTGAAGAAGCTACAGAATTGAGGTTTTTACGTGGGCTTAACAAAGAAATTCAGGACATGCTTGCTTGTCAAAGTTATAAATCTCTCTCTCATTTGTTATAACTTGCTTGCAATGCTGAAAGTCAAATAGAGGAGGACATGAAAAAGCAACAAGTTGTACACGTGCCTCCTATTACTAATAATTTGCAGGAAATAAATAATTGCCAAAAGAAGGAGAATGATGTACTTGAGAAGAAAGAGGAGAAGCTTGAAGCACCTACGATGTCTGAAGAAAGTTTGCAAGGTAATTTGATTAGTGCTGAGATAAATAAAGGTAAGTATTCTCAAGCTATGCTACGAATGTCCACATTTCATGCTATAGTAGAGCAACCATTAGTGGAACCCACTGCTGAAATTCCTTTGTCACAAGTTGATTTATTTATTGTTCCTTGTGATAAAGAAAAGTTGTGTGATAATGCTTCACTTATACCCATAGCACAACTAGTGAATGAACATCGTATTTCTATTGTTAATTCTTTATGTGCTGATTTTAAGCATGCTATTCATAATGCTAATGACGTTGACGAACATGAATCGCTATTCTCTTTAAATACATTGGGCTATGTTCTGTTTGATGATTTTTGTGAGCTTGATAATTTGAAGGAGAAATTATTTGCTATTACTTTGCCATGTTCATCTAATACTATATTTCATATCTTTGGCAAACATAATGATAGAGAAATATATTTGGTGCATAGAGTTTACATATGTTTGGATTTAGAACCTCCTGTAGATGTGGATAAAAATTACAAGCTAGAGAGACATCTTATTGCTAATCATATTATGTTGAGTTTCTCTTGTTTTGATCGGAAAAAATAGGTTGTTTTAAATGGACTAGGTGAAGAGCACCATATGGAAAAACCAAGGACGGTTTTCCTTGAAGAAGGGGAGGATGATGTGACCATGGCTACCATTGATACAACCATTGCTCATATCAAGATCAAGTTGCCCAAGTGCTGGAATCCAATTCGGTCACCTGCTACAATGCTGACTTCAAACGGCCGCCAAATATACATACGAGCTTCGTTTTGGACCCATGAGTACTTGATGGAAAGCACTTGGAGTCCTCTTTCCAATAGATCCAGCCTCATCCCCAAATTCCATCCCAGTCGGCCGCAATCTCAGAAACAAGGTATTACGTCACCTATAACGGGCCGTAGGCTTGTAACTTTATCTGGGACCCCGGCCCAGGTGGGGCCCATGTGGGGTGCGCCCCAATCTGGTGGAGCACGACCTAGGAACCCCCTTGGTCGTCCTCCCACCCTTTTAAATAGCTAGGTACCCCTTTAGGGTTTCTCGGGTTTTGTTAGATTAAAGTTTTAGCCATTGCTACTTTTTCTTGTAGTTACGTGTGTCGGTTAGACCACCTAATTACTTGTCTTCGGAATCCCACCTTATCGTGAGCTTTAATTCCTATTTGTAATTTAGATTGCTTTTATCTTGTTCTTCTTGTTTCTTCGATTTGCTTGCAGGAATAAGGTTGATTTGCACTGGCAAGATCAACAACCCATGGAAAGGTGTATCGATCGCTAAGGCCCAACACAACAACGTCTTGTATGGTTGTAGTCGGATCGTCAACGTTTCTCTCAAATCGTAGTTATCATCAACTCACCGAAAGATCGGGACAACCAGATCCCTAAGCGTATCGAGTGGATTTCAGGATTTATCAAGTGGTATCAGAGCAGCTCAGGGTTTATCATCAACCTCTCTCAGGTACTTCCTATTTTGGACATTACTCTTAGACGCAAAGGCACTAATATTTTCAAAAATAAACTTTGGCAACTAGCTCATATGTTTTTTTTCTTTTAACTATGTAATTTGCAGATTCCACAATTTGAAAGACAGTTGAAGGAATCAATTACATGGAAACAAAGAGACTTACCGAGTTTGCAAATTGGTGGTAACTGACATCCTCTCTTGCGCATATCTTCTGCCTCATCTGGAGTTAAGCCATCTGGGATATTTTTAACCAAGCGGGGGTACACTGGTGCAGCAGGTTTCCAGAGCATAAGTGGATAGCTCGGGCGAGTTCTGTAATTGTAGTTTCTACCACGAAAGAGAAATATCACACCACCCTGATGATGAATTACTTTTCCTCCAACTTTCTCCTGCTCATGTATGATATGAAGTAATCAGGGAAGAGTCAACAGATAAGGTGCTCCCAGATAAGGAAATGGAAAACAGTAGTGCAAGCAGAAGGGAGTTCACTAATGAATAACCAGAACTAAGACAGCTTCTAAATTCTATTAGTTTCAGATGAGTTACTAGAACATTGGTCCATAAAGAAAAAAATATGAAACAGTCACCAATTTAACTTGAGTAGCACAACACGTGCATTTTAAGAATTCTGAGGTAAGTAGAAAATTTTGACCTCTAGCTGCTGGCAGACATTATCCATATCAACCGTGCATACACCTTTGCATTTTATCTTGCACACTCTCTTCCTCTTCCAATGCGAATGAATGTTCTCCAACATATTGTGTGTTAGACCATCTCTACCTGCAAAAGTTGGCAATGAGAGACTGACTAGGAATACAAGCCAGAGCAGACAAAGCAGCTACATGATAAGAACTAAACTCAAGAGAGAAATGTCACGGTGATCGCTGAGAACAAAATACTTATTTTTCTTTTCTCATCCCCTTCCTTGTTTTCGCGAATCTGGCATACCTTTTTTTTTGAAACAGATAAACATTTACTATTGATACGGCTTTGTGAAGAAAGCCAAAACACACAGAGCACAGAGTCTTTTACAGAAACGAAAACAAAAGAACACAGACAGACCGGCTGGGATACCAGCTCAACATAACAGGGTACCAGACGCTCCAAGGGGTTAACAAATCTGGCATACATTTATCTGTCGAATTAGTTGATGCTCCATGTGTGGAGCATCAATGCTCCACAAGCAACAAATTCCTACTATCTCTCAGCGTTCCAGTGTACAATTGAGTCATGCTGCAGCAGATGGAACTCACCGATATTGAGCTGCCGCTTGGTCTTGAGGGTCGCCTTGACGAGCTGGTCGACCTCCTCCTTTGTGAGAGGCTCCCCGAGGACCTCCTCCCTGGACGCCGCTTGGTACCTCGGCTCCGTGCCGGCAAGGAATGGCCCCGGCGACTGCACGGGCTTCACCCCCTTCTTGCCCGGCGGCGGCAGCACGAAAGAGTCGAACTCAGGGAGTTCCTTGCGGCTCTTGGGGAGCGGCTTCCTCCCGGTCCATGGGCGCGGAGTTGCCTCAGGCCCGAACGGCAGGAACGGGGCCTCGCGGAGCGCGACGGGGCGCGCGCAAGGCGTCTCTGTGTAACTGTACTGGAACTCGAACGGCGCGCCGTCAAGATGATAGGCGAGGCCACGTTCAGTGACGCGGACGCCGGCGGCTGGCTCGCCGTTTTCCGGGATGGGGATTTTCTTGGGACGGCCGCGGACGACCGAAGAGAAGGCCGGGTGGGAGGGGGCTCGGCGGCGCTTGGCGACGGCAGCAGGTTGCTTGTGGTGGGAGAGGGAGAGGCGGAGGTTGGATGGGAGCCGTGGGCTGGGGTACTGGGCTTGGACGAGGAGGGAGCGAGAGGTGAGACGGCTAGTTGCCATGGGTGGAGGGGAACAGGAGAGAGAGGATTATGTCCTCCGCCCACAGGGTAACATCTGGGGTATCGAACCGGCGTCGAGGCCCGCCGTCGCCTTCGGCGGATTGGACGCCGGAGTTGGGGTGGAGCCGGAGCAGACAAACACGGGAATGGAGAGATTTGTGCCACCGGCTGCTATATATCGCTATTGCTGCTGCTGCTGAATGGAGAGAAGAAGCAAGAGAGCAGGAACAGAAGGACAGGAACGACGGATGAAGGGGAAAAAATTACAATTCATCTAATTGTAATTGAAATGATGCTATTATAACACTTTCAAAATTGGATTCATACCATCATGTACACTTGATATCCATTTTAAATTGCTTTTACTATCGTATTTTCGTATGGACCAAAATAGCCCTATCTGTACATTACATCCATATGGACATACATCATTTTAAATCAAAATCCCAAATTGAAATAGTTGCTGCAACAAATCATTACCGCCGGTCTATTATTGAGACAAAAATAGAATTCGAAACAAAAAGAATTACAGAGAAAAAAAGGGAAAAAAAGATAAAAGAGCTGGTGCGAGGGCTCGGCGTCGACAACCACCGCCCGAGCCGACCATCCCCTCCATGCTTCGACTCACCATCCCCGACCTAGCTCTTTGCTACCGGATCTGCATACCACGCCGAGCTTGTGCCCCGCCACCGCCAAGCTCTCGCCTACCACCACTGTCGCTGTCCCACCTCGCTGCTACCGAATCTGCTATCCAAGCCGAGCTCGCTTGCTTCGCTGCCACGAGCCGTTGTCCCCGACCTCGCTGCCGCCATCGTCATCCCCACCTTGCCACCGTTGGATCTGCTCGCCGTGCCAAGTGTGCTTGCTTTTCCTTTGTCATCGTCCCGGACCTCGCCACCGCCAGATCTGCTCGCCAAGCTCGTGCCACCGTCACTCGCTCGCTCTCTCTCTCTGGTATGGTTAGGGTTGGAGCAGTTGGTAGTTTTTTAAAAATTTTTTAATCAGCCGATAGGTGTGTAAATCAAAGTGACCAAGGGTATTTTGGTAAAAAAATCAATTCAAATGGTATCAAGCGCATAGGATGGCATGAATCCAATTTTGAAATTGTTACAATGGCATTCACCCAATTAGGTGAATTATAGTAATATTTTTCAAAACAATCAAATTTATAATGGCATGGATTCAATCTTTATCTTTACCTATTATAAAAATTGAAGATGATTCCGTAGTCATCATCTCTTCGCCCGTCGTGCTGTACATCCGTTTGATAATCCTTGAACTCCACTTGATACGCTTAGGGATCTGGTTGTCCCGATTTTCGATAAGTTGATGATAACTACGATTTGGAAGAAACGTTGACGATCCGACTACAACCGTACAAGATGTTGTTGTGTTGCACCTTAGCGATCGATACACCTCTCCGTGAGTTGTGGATCTTGCCAGTGCAAATCAACCTTATTCTTACAAGCAAATCGAAGAAACATGTAAGAACAAGATAAAAGCAATCTGAATTGCAAATAGAAATTAAAGCTCACCATAAGTTGAGGTTCCGAAGATGAGTATTTAGGTGATTTAGCCGACACACGTAACTACAAGGTAAAGTAGCAATGGCTAAAACTTTACTCTAATAAAACCCAAAAAACCCTGAAGGGATACCTAACTATTTAAAGAGGTTGGAGGATGACCAAAGAATTCTTAGGGTCATGCTCCACCAGATTGGGGCACACCCCTATATGGGCCCTACTTGGATCGGGGTCCTATATGAAATTACAACCCATAGACCCTTTATAGGTGATGCAACACATTATTTTCATGATTGCGGCTGACCATTATGGAATTTGGAGATAAGGCTGGATCCGCTGGAAAGAAGACTCCAAGAACTTTTCATTAAGTACTCATGGGCCCAAAACGGAGCTCGTATGCATATTTGGCGGCCGTTTAAAGTTAACACTGTAGTAAGTGGCCGAATTGAATTCCAGAACTTGGATAGCTTGATCTTGCTGTCTTCTGGTTGACCTATGATATGAGCAATGCCTGATCTTGATAAAGTCCGAGCTCCACTCGATACGCTCAGGAATCTGGTTGTCTCAATCTTTCGGTGAGTTGATGATAACTACAATTTGGGATAAACGTTGATGATCCGATTACAACCGTATGAGACGCTGTTGTGTTGCGCCTTAGCAATCGATACATCTTTCCATGGGTTATTGCTCCTGCCGGTGCAGAGCAACCTTATTTCTACAAGCAAATTGAAGAAACATGTAAAAATAAGATAAAAACAATTTGAATTGCAAATAGTAATTAAAGCTCACAATAAGTTAAAGTTCAAAAGATGAGTAATTAGGTGGTCTAGCCAACACACGTAACTACAAGGGAAAGTAGCAATGGCTAAAATTTCAATCTAACAAAACCCCCCAAAACTCTAAAGGGGTAGCTAGTTATCTAAGGAGGTGGAAGGACAACCAAGAGGTCCTTAGGATCGTGCACCACCAGATTGGGATGCACCCGACATAGGCCTCACTTGGGCCGGGGTCCCAGATGAAGTTACAAGCCCATAGGCCCATTGTAGGTGATGCAGCACCTTGTTTCTTTAATTGTGGATGACTAAGATAGAATTTGGAGGTGAGAGCAGATCCGTTTGAAAGAGGACTTCAAGAGCGTACTCATGGGCCTAAAACGGAGTTCGTATGCATATTTGGCGGTTGTTTCAAGTCAATGATGCTACCAGTGGCCGAATTGGGTTCCAAAATTTTTGCAACTTAATCTTGATGTCTCCCAGTTGAGCTATGATGTATGTAACGGTTGTATCAATAGTAGTCATGGTCATATCATCCTCCCCTTCTTCACGAAAAACCGTCCTCGGTTTTTCCATATGGTGCTCTTCGCACAGTCCATTTAAAACAACATGTTTCTTTCAATCAAAACTAGAGAAACTCGAAGTAGCATAATTAACAATAATATAACTCTCTAGCTTGCAATATGGACCTATGCCTACAGGAGGTTCGAAAACTGAACATATGTAAACTCTGTGCACAAAATATACTTCTCTATCATTATATTTGCCAAATATATGAAATATAACATTAGTTGGACATGACAAATCAATAGCAAATAATTTCTCCTTCATATTATCGAGCTCACAAAAGTTATCAAACCTAATATTGCCCAAAGTACTTAAAGAAGATAGCAATTCACATTCCTCAACTTTATTAGCAATATGAACAACATGCTTAAAATCAACATATAAAGAACTAATAATAGGAATAGCATGTTCATTTACTAGTTATGGTATGGGTATAAGTGAAGCATTTTCACACAACTTTTCTTTATCACAAGGAACAACAAATAAATCAACTTATGACAAAGAAATTTTAGTAATGGGTTTCACTAATGGTTGCTCTATTTTAGCACAAAAAGTGGACAAATTTAATTTATTAACAGCACACTCACCTTGATTAATTTTAGCACCATTTAGTTTACCTTTGATGCTCTCTTTAGATGATAGAGGTGCAATGGACTTCAGCTCCAATGATGAGAAAGGCAGCTCCATCATGTTTCTCTTCTCCTTTTGGCTATTGTTTACTTCCTGTAAATGATTAGTAGTAGGAGGCACGAGTACAACTTATTGTTTCTTCACACCCTCAATTTGTCTTTTCACATTGCAAGCAACTTGTAACAAATGAGCAAAAGAACTATAACTTTGAAAAGCAAGTATATCCTGAATGTCTTTGTTTAGCCCACATAAAAACCTCAATTCTGTAGCTTCTTCGCATTCATCTAAACTACAACGTAGTAAATAAGCATAAATATCATGATAGTATGAAGTAACAGTTTTGGTGTCTTGTTTTAATTATTGTAGTTTATTAAGTAGAATATCAACATAATACACGAGAACATAACATTGTCTTAAATATCATTTCAGTTCTTTCCAAGAATGAGGTATTTTGTTATGTGTACAAAGATGTTTCCAATCATAAAAAATATTTTTAATTAGAACACTAGAGACACATAACCATATGTTTCTCAGACAAACCATGCTTTTTAAAATTCTCTATCAACCGCTAGCTTCCATTTAGTGTAAGCATGAGGATCATAATTTCCTTCAAAATAAGGTAGTGTAGATTTCATCTTAGCTAGAACAATGTCACTTACCTCATATATGTTATGTTGATCACTCCTCATGTCTGAATGAAGATGTCGATGTTGAGCATGACCGTTTCCTATTCTCTTACTTAATCATGTCATAGTTAGTAGAAAACAAGAAATACACACAAGAATATGCACGTTTCTATCAACTACTAGGTAATGACAACTCAAATATCACACATACACTCAAGCTTTTAACCAAGCTTTTAGAAGTTCTTATTAATGCAAGCGAAATGGTGACCACACTGACTCAACCAAGCACTCCGACAAACACTTGTTGTACAGCTGCAATCAAATTTGTGGAGCTCTGGGTAGGTTTAAATATGTAGCAAAGGAATAGCAAATGCTCAAATCAGATAATGCAAAGTTGAATGATCGTTCAGAGTCAGTACCATGCTGATTCTAGGCTATAACGTACTAGAGACGCGAGCCTAGACACAAACGATACCATAAGATAGCACTAGAAACAACTCAAGCACAAACTCTGATACACAAAATTAAGCTCAAAGATAACAACTGAATTCTCTTTTCTCTTTTTTCTCTTTCTCTTTTTTTTTTCTTTCTTTTTTTGGTGTGGGCTTTCTTTTTTTAAGCACCTTTTTGCCTTTTTTTTCCTTTTTTTTATTTTTTCAGCAAAAACCAACCTAAGGACCTCAATGTAAAATTATAGGGACTCAAATATAATTAAGAAAATTAGAGGGACTCAAATGTAAAAGTCCAAACCCTTAAAATTGAACCATACAAAAATAGAATGCTGATGTTATACCGGTTCTGTTTTTCCAAATAGAGCTCGAAACCGACACCAAACAAAAATTCACCAAGGCGTTTGACACGACTCAAAACTTAGGATGTATGTGATTAGGAGAGAGAGGGAGTCGGACTTGGATGGAGGGGCGGCAAACCGAGATTCACATGGGGTGGGGACTCGGATTCATGCTCAACCTTGGTTTGGAAAGGCCCACATGAAAAACAGAAACAAACTGGTACTTCCTTTTATCTCTTCTGCGTGGCCCCCGAAACCAATCCAATCTAATCTAATCTCCTCCTTCCATCTTCGTCTCATGCAATACCAACTCATGACAATGTCACGTGGAAACCCTAGATGCAACTCCAAAATTGACCAACAAAAACTTCTGAAAACTACAAAAATCAAACCCTGGCGATGAGACGATTCTGTTTTTGAAGGTCCCGACAACAGCAAAGACATGACAGCGACGACGACAGTGGTACTAAACGTGACCGGAATTCGAAACTCTAAATGGACTAGACGCTAAGACCAGCAATATGACTCGACGATGCAACATAAAACTCAACAAAGCAAAAAGTGAAAAGAACAATACGACACAAAGATGGCTAGGTAATGTGTGATTTTTTTTTGGCTTTTCTGGTTTTGGGTAGATAAAAACTCACCGAACAACGAAAACTTTGATACCACTTGATAAAGTCTGAGCTTCACTCGATACGCTTAGGGATCTGGTTGTCCTGATCTTTTGGTGAGTTGATGATAACTACAATTTGAGAGAAACGTTGACGATCCGACTACAATCGTACAAGACGTTGTTGTGTTGCGCCTTAGCAATCGATACACCTCTCCATGAGTTGTTGATCCTGCCGGTGCAGATCAACCTTATTCCTGCAAGCAAATTGAAGTAACATGTAAGAACAAGATAAAGGTAATCTGAATTACAATTAGTAATTAGATCTCATGATAAGTTGGGGTTCTGAAGATGAGTAATTAGGTGGTCTAGCCGACACACGTAACTACAAGGTAAAGTAGCAATGGCTAAAGCTTTGAATTAACAAAACCCTTAGAAAACCTGAAGGGGTACCTTGCTATTTTAGGAGGTGGGAGGATGACCAAAAGGTCCCTAGGATCGTGCACGACTAGATTGGGGTGCACCCCACAACATGGGCCCCACTTGGGCCGAGGTACCAGATGGAGTTATAAGCCCATAGACCCATTATAGTGATGCAACACTTTGTTTTTTCAAGTGCGGATGACTGAGAGAATTTGAAGATGAGGCTGGATCCGTTTGAAAGAGGAATCCAACAGTTTTCCATCAAGTACTCATGGGCCCAAAATGGAGCTCGTATGCATATTTGACGGCTGTTTGAAGTCAACGCTATGCAGGTGGCTGAATTGGGTTCGAAAACATCTGCGGCTTGATCTTGATGTCTCCCAGTTTAGCTATGATGTGAGTAACAATTATATCAATAGTAGCCATGGTCACATCACCATTTGCCTGGCTGCCTGCAGCTATTTGGTATTCCTTTTCAGTTTCTCTATATGCGTCACATGCAAGCTTCAATAGCCGATTAGGAATGCCTTTCTTGTCTTCCGTACAGGTGGCTTTATATACGTATATATGTACTATATATTAATCATGAGATCTTCAATCCAATAACAGTAACACAATGTCAGTAAACTATGGCCTAGGTTGCTAGGCAGCCGAGTAAGTGTCACTACTACAAATATGATTTTTCCAAACGGTTAAAATCGATTTTCGCATGCGGTTGGCTGGCCCGCATGCGAGAAAAGGTCTGCGAAAATCGTCATTTTTTCATGCGGGCAGCGCAACCGCATGCAAAAACGGGATTTTTGCATGCGGTCACCTAAGCCAACCGCATGCGAAAATATTTTTGGCAAAAAAAAATAAAAATCCAAAAAATCCGAAACCCCAGCCCCGTCGCCGTCGCCGCCCGCCGTCACTCCCTAGGGCGACGGATCTAGCCCTCCTGAGGGCTGCGCCGCCGGATCTGCCGCCCTCGCCGTCCGCCATCGTCGCCGACGCTGTCGCCGAGGCCTCCACGCCACCCACCGAAGCCATCGCGGCGCCGAGGCCGTAGCCGCTCCCGAGGACGGCGGATTCGGCCTTCCCAAGGGCGGCACTGCCAGATCTGCTGCCCTCGCCGCCCACCGTCGCTGTCGCCGATGCCATCGCCCAAGAAAGACCGACGGATCCGGGCGAAGGAGGGCGGTGGCCGGCAAATCGAGGAGAGGAAGGATGGCTGTCGCTCGATCTGGGCGAGGGAGGGCCGCCGCCATCGCACAAGCCCGCCCCCGCCGTGGCCCTCGCCCGCCGCCGCCACTGGAGTCTGCACCCACCGAGCCATGCGGGGTGCACGCTCCTGGCCGCCTCGGCGGCGGCGGCGTCGCCCGCTCCCGGCGCCTCCTCATCGTCAGCGGCGGCGGCGGCGGCGCCGAGGATGGAGCCACCCGCTCCCAGCCGCACCCCTCCTCGTCGTCGGCGGCGCCCTTTGGCCGGCCGCCTGCCGCTGCCCACTCGGAGGGAGAGAGAGAGATTGAGGAGAGGAGAGTGAGAGGAGAGGAGGAGAGGAGAGAAAGAAATATCTGGAGAGGGAGAGAGAGGAGAGGGGTGAAAAAAATTGAAGTGCTGAGGAGGGAAAGAGGGAAAGGGGGAGAAAAAAAGAGAAGATATTTTTGCATGCGGACCACTTAAGGGTCCGCATGCAAAAATCGACCTTTATTTTCGCATGCGGCTGCTTAAGAGGTCCGCATGCGAAAATCGATTTTTGCATGCGGACCTCTTAAGAAGCCGTATGCGAAAATAAAGGTCGATTTTTGCAGACACGGTCAGTTATGGTCCGTTTGTAACCTAATGAGAAACTCGTCCAGGAAAATACATTTTGTAGTAGTGTGTTTCGATTTCAAACCTGTTGTGGTCGGCCATCCATGCCACCGTTCAGCATGGGACTGACCAGCAGTATGTCCATGTCCACTGCATTCTTTACTGCCAAGAGCGACATGAAGAAGCTCATCACCAGTTTCACCACCGCTGCCGCTTTGGACTTGATGAGATGCCGAAGCTGCTCCATGGTAGCAAGGCCACCGTCTTCTGCCCAACCCTGCTGAGTTGGATTGTCGTCCATCGCACCTCTGTTCTCTGCGAGGCCTTGACGATAACATGCTGATCTACTGCAAACTGCCTCCTCTTCGACCAGCCATTACTTGACGTTACACGAATTTTACTCATTAATTGTCTAGATATAGATCCACTGTAACCCATCCGGTCCAATTAGAATACAGATAAGATGCTACGGCTTGGATTTTTCAAAGGTCGTTGCATAAGTATCTACGTGGACCCGTGGTTAAAACCTGATTAGTATACTATCATTTATGAATTTGGAATTCTATTATGCTTTTGCTTCCAGCATGATAGGTTCTATTATGTTTTTGACTGATTATATATGATTCAGTTTCAATGTACGATTTTTTGTGTCATTTTATGTGAAGCGGCCCTAGTACAGTTGTAAGGTGGACTAACGTCATAATATGTAACACCCAAATACTACATGTTTGTAAGGTGGACAACGTTTATAAACGAGTAGTTCTTTCTTAGGGCTGCTAGCCCTACACAGTGTTTGAAGGAAATATGTAATAGCTCGGGTTTTAGCTATAGTCTTAGTCACGCTAATGACTTGGTCTCATTGGCTGAGAGCGGTGTTGATTGAGCCACAATGCTGGCTAGGACCTATAAATACATTGATTGTTGTTCCATGATTAATATTGTTTGGTTTCTCAATCGTTTTCTTGTCACTCAATTATTAAGCAACATGCATTTGTATAGTTCTGTCAGATAGACAAAACCTCGTGAGGATCGGGTTATATTAATTTGGGTTAGTGTGACACATGGTTGGTCGTGAGTTATAGCTGGGAGTAGTCATCACTCACACGTCACTAAGTGAGGTACGCAGTTGGACACATTAGAAATCTAGTTAGTTATTTACAGCTTATCCAATTACAAGACTATGCATTCATACATACCGCATATGTTATAAATATTGTACATATGCATTTCATATATTGCATCTATACATTGTATTTCTATACAACATTAATTTAAAAACACATATACCTTGCATATCAGTCAAAATAAGAAAATAAATTATTAGAAAATATTTGTGTGATTTTAGTGATGTGACCAAGGCTACTATTGATACAACAATTGCTCACATCATAGCTCAACTGGGAGACATTGAGATCAAGCCGCAGAAGTTCTGCAATCCAATTCGGCCAACTGTAGTATCATTGACTTCAAATAGCCGCTATATGCATACGAGCTCCGTTTTGGGCCCATGAGTACTTGATGGAAAGCTCTTGGAGTTCTCTTTCCAACAGATCTAGCCTCATCTTAAAATTTCATATTAATCATCCGTAATTGGAGAAACAAGGTGTTGCGTAACCTATAATGGGTCTATGGGCTTGTAACTTCATTTGGGACCCCAACCCAAATAGGGCCCATGTGGGGTGTGCCTCAACCTACTGGAGCACGACCCTAGGGATCCCTTGGTCATCCTCTCATCTCCTTAAATAGCTAGGTACCCCTTTAGGGTTTCTCGGATTTTGTTCAGATTAAAGTTTAGTTTCGCTACTTTTTCGTGTAATCACGTGATCGGTTAGATCGCCGGTTTGCTCGTTAGGAACCCCAACTTATCATTTATATTCAATTCCTGTTTGTATTTCAGATTTCTTTTATCTTGTTCTTGCTTGCAGGAATAAGGTTGATCTGCACCGGCAAGATCAACAACCCACGGAGAGGTGTATTGATCGCTAAGGCGCAACACAATGTCTTGTATGGTTGTAGTTGGGTCGTCAACATTTCTCTCAAATCATAGTTATCATCAACTCACCGAAAGATTGGGCCAATCAGAGTCGTAAGCTTATCAAGCGGAGCTCAGGGTTTATCAAGTGGTATCAGAACTTTTGTTGCTCGATGAGTTTTTATCTACCTATAACCAGAAAATTGCCATACAAAAAAAGATTGCATTCATTACCTATCAATCTTTGTGCCACTGCATTGTTCTTTTCAGTTTTTACTTTGTTGAGTTTTGTGTTGCATCGTTGCGTCGAGTTGCTGGTCTTAGTGTCTAGTCTGTTTAGAGTTTTGAGTTCTTGTCACATAATGTGAACCCGTGAGGGTTTGATGCCTGATCTTTCGATGAGAGGGTTGGATAACTCGTTTGGGATAAAGATGACGTTCACGACCCGACTACAACCGTCCAAAGACGGTTGCCACGAACTTGCTGTACACTCGGCCTTAGCAACCAATACACCACCTCTAATGGTCGCCACGAACTTGCGGTGCGCAACAACCCGCCCACGAGAGACACTCATCCTGCAAGCAATCGAAGAACAAGCAAGAACAAGTAAAACAAGAACTGAATTGCTAGATGAAGAGAAAAGTTTCGAGTGGATTTTATCACAACAAAAACTTGCTAGAACGAGAAAAGTTGCTAGAACAAGAACAAGAACTTGCTTACAACTTGCTGAGGATAGCACTATCCATCCGGTTTTCCATGTTTCCCAACTCAAGTCAGCTAATGGTTTCAAAGATTCAGCCCAGCCTCACCTGCCTGACCAGTCACAGTTCAAACCGCCTGTCTTGCTGCGGAATCATCGCCAGATCAAAAAGGGTAACTCACTGGTCTCATAAGTTCTTGTGATGTTGCTGGGTAACTAACTGGTCTGGTGATGTTGCAGGTCAGGAAACGTGGGAGGATATCATGGAGCCGCGTCAACGTTTCCTGCATGCATTGGCTTGGGGGCAAGGCCAATCTCAAGGGGACGGGCTTATCAGCGATCCTGTGTCGGATGCGCTACAGTCTGAAGGCTCGCAAGAGAAGACATCAACAGCGAAGCAGCTTCAGTGGGACGTTAGGATGCATAAGAGTAATCTGCGTGTTACTGGTCCGGAGTGGGCCAAATGCGCACCATGATCGGCCCAGCTCCCGTACATGGTGAGAGAGAGAGCGCGTGTTTTGATGGATGTATTAATATAACAGCTACTCCCTCCGTCCCAAAATATAATGAATTTTTGATGGATGTGACATATTCTAGTACTACGAATCTGGACACAGTAACGGCGGCGGCGGCACCAATCCTGTCGGATTCGGTGAAGAAATCGTTCTTGTGTTTCTGTGAGAGATTCGAGTTAGGGTTCTAACAATCACAGCGACTAGGCCGACGTCTAACGGGATGGTCTCATGGTGACGAGGAGCAGTTCGTCGGTGGAAGCAATTTTGGTGCGGGAGTAGATGAAAACAGGAAGCAATGCATTTTGAAGCTAGTTCCATAATGTTGGACATAATGTATTTGTTCATTTCTTTGTACATGTAGTGCTGCTTAACAGGCAAATGAGCTTCAAGTGCATAAACCAGACAATAATATTGCCCTTTTGTGTTAGTGCAAAGTTCTAGCTTCAGATTACACTGTTTTTTCTTCCCCAACAGAGCATAAACCAGACTGTAATATTGCACTTTTGGTATTTGTTTTTTTAAGTTTGCAATTCAGTGATGGAACATGGTTGTTCGTTGGCTGAAATATTGTGCTGAATTGGATATACTAATGTCATGATGAAATCTGTTGTTGCTGCTGAAAACTGATGCTTGCTGGTGTTGAAAATATTGCTGTTGCTGCTGAAATCTGCTGCTACTGCTTTGTGCCGAAAACTGATGCTGCTTGCTGGTGTTGAAAACTACTGTTGCTGGTGCAGAAAACTGATCGTGTTGCTTGCTGAAATCTGCTGCTGCTTGCTGGTGCTGAAAACTACTGTTCCTGCTGCTGAAAACTGATGATGCTTGCTGCTGAAATATCCTGCTTGCTGATGCTGAATTCCGCTGTTACTGCTGCTTAGTATCTCACAGGGCGACGTGGGGAGATCGACGTCGGCGGCGGGAAGAGGGGGGCACGCGTGTGCGATCGCGGTCACCTTGGGAGGAATAGGAAAACCGATTTCTGTTAGTACTTCTACAAAGAGCCCATTTTTTAGAGCTCCTTTAAATCATATAAATGAAAAAAATAGAGAAATAAAAAAAACACATGATTCTCTGATAGGAATATAAGTGTAAAACAGAGGATTACAAAACACAGGAATGATCGTTTGATTAGACCGCAGAAAAAACGCAGGAATTGGATAAGAGAGATAAACTCAAAGAAATGATTTTTTTTAAAACTTACATGCAATGTGCCATCCATAAGAATTTTATAGGATTTGAAAAACTTCAATCATTTGAATCAAGAGTATCCTTCAATCAAAGAGCCAAATAAAAAAATCACCTATAGGATTTTAATCCTATGAAATTCTTTCATAAATTCTTTTGATTTAAAGAGACCCTTAGTCTTAGAAAGTCAATTTTAGGTCTTCTCTTGGAAAGATTAATATTTTTACATCTCAAATAATGTTTAGAAAACCCAAAAACAAAATTTTGGAAATTAATTTTTGGGTATCTCTTGGTGATGCTCTAAAAGAATCGTCAGTACCTGATTTTTGATTTTAGAATCGTCAGTACCTGATTTTTGGGTTAACGATTACTGATCTTTCAGTTAAGGATTACAAATCAGATCTGATCTATATTTAACGGTCAAATTAGAACTTTTCCTTTGAAGAACCGTACTACTGCAGACCAGGGTTGGTTTATTCAGGTACTCCATTTCGCAACTAGTTTAAATAAAACCTGGCCTACTGCTAATTACTGATTTTCAATAGTACATGTTCAAAACAGATATTGCTATAGTTATTTCTTTTCATTTTTTTAAAAAAAGTTGTGATCCATACATAGTTCTTGAATAGATATGTGGGTAAGTATGGTTTGTCTAGACTAATAGTAAAAAGAAAAGGCTGTAGAAATGGCTGTCACATTAGTTGTGATGGAATGCACTCAAGTCCCGAGTCAAATCGAGTGAGTTGCTGATATGCCTCAAAGAATAGCAAGGCTCATCATTGGTTTGATAACATTTGCATTGTCACACAAGTTGTACTACGAGAATTATAGGCACGTACTCATGTTGTCATGTGTGCATGCCAGCCTGCGACATTATACAAAAAGCCTGTCAACCAATGATTGTTTAGTTAGTATCAGCAGAAAAATTCACCCTAAGGAATAAAACCTTTAAGCATCCTCTATGCTCAACATTGAGCCTGATATCTGAACATATGCCATCTGAGTGTAGCCATTGAAAACTGAAGCATCCAATCTCGCTAGACCAATTCGTTGAAACATGCCAAAGCGACCATCTTCGATGATAGGATCAGATGCACGGGCTGGGTCATATCTTGTTTGGTGGGTTAAGGATGGACCAGCAACTGGAGGTAGCTCCCAATACAAATCCAACACGGATTCAACAAGTCTGTTGTTCTGGAAATGCTTTTTGTATGAGATGGCTTCGTTGCTATGGTTGAAATTGTCACGCATATAACCTCTAACTCCCCACCATGCATCATCCTTTCCACAAAGCTCATCTGTTTCCACAGCTTTCTCCCAAAAACTCTTTCGTCTCGACCTTAATCTTGCTTCGTCACTATCCCAAAAGCAGCTATGTCCACCACCTGGGTAGAAAAAATACATGAAAAAATAGTTTTTCAGTGTGGAGGGCTGCCCTTTTCAGTTTTATTGAGGAATTCCAAAAAGGAAGATTATTATCCAGCTGAAAGAATGGTGTTGCAATGTAGTGTTAAAGAGAGGAAAATGGAACAAGATAGCATTATAGGAAAAATGAAGGAGACCCATAGATTAGCATATTCTTTTAAAAAAAACTGCAATCTGGAATATCACTGACTAAACTTGTGTACATTGATATTAAATCGGTTCAGAAAATGAAACATGATGCCCGATGAACAAATTAATAAAGGTATGATAATCGGTATAATTACCAAGACATATACAAGTTAGAGCTTCAAGCTCCTCATATCAGTTTATTGAATTGTAGTCGTAAATGTTTCTTTCCTAAAACCCAACATAAGCAAACAAATATATGTCAAGCTGGCAGCAGATTATAGTTGCATACAAACTATTATAGGATATATAACATATCATTTCTAGTTGGTCTAGTATGCTCCATGGAGTAAAACATTCAGCTGAGAAAAACATAAATTTCTACAATAATTGTATTTGGAAGAAAATCTCCCCATGTTTAGACATGTTGAGTTAAAAAAAAAGAACAGAAAAGTTCTTAGTAACATATTGGAAACCTTGGTAGAAATAGTGTTTAGATCATAATCTTAGGTTATCTTATCTCTTAGAAATACAACAAAAAAATGCACAAACGAAAACATGAAAATAACATCATGAATTCATAATCTCATCATTAGAAAGAAATAAAATAATCTCAATATGTCCAAAAATTATTTTTAAGGAAGTCAGTAGAAGAGATTGCAGAAGAAATATAAAAGAAAATACAGAAAACATTAAAAAAAGAAAACTGTGTCACATTAAGAACGTTAACCATTCACGAAAGTCTTATGGTAACTGAAGACATCACCTCATATCATATTGTCTACTACTTCAGAAGATAAACAAACCTAGAGTGCACTTATGCTAGGAAGACAAGCTAATGGAACTACGCTGAAGTAATGTTATACAACTAGCTCAACATCTATATGCAACATCTGATGTATCTTGATTATTGAGAACTTAGAATCCAAGGACAAGGTGACACACCTCTGATGTGTTCCTGATCGCAGATCTGTCTTAAGGAGTAATGATCACCCATACCAGTGTCATAATTGTCCTCAAATATGAGATGTCGGAATCCAACTATTGAAGCCTGTTTTAACCTACACAAAACGAGTTACATCAAAATAAATTTAAGTTTCAAAAACTTAGAGATAAGAGTGCAATATTTATAAGAGTGAATGCTTAGCATGTGTCATGCTGACAGTTAAGAATTCGACCATAAGAACAGTGCAATACAAAAACACTACAAATATGGCAATACGCAACAGAAAATATTTTGTCAACAGTTCAAGAGAAAAGTTGAACAATGATGATCGACAGAAAGACTTTACCTCTTCAACTCATTTTGGTGATCATCAAAGAAAACAAGCACTCTGCTGGGATCAGAAATGCCATGATTCCTCAATAGCTTCCCCCAATCAACACTTCCAAAGTCAATAAAACCCTTCCCAGCAAGATAAGTGCAGTTCCCATCAACATATGCAGGCCCCTTCTTCAGATATTTCTCAGGGTGCCTGGGTGAGAGTGATATAATCCTAGTATTTGGCATGGCCTGACGCAAAACCCATGTAGAGTGCCCCTTGAATGCACCACTCTCAATCATCAGATCTGGCTTAAGCCAGCGAGCCATAAACCAAAGCCCAAAACTGTGGTCAAAGCCCATTCCATACATGTTGTTCTTGATAGGTCGTGTTTCATATATTGGTACAAATTCTTCCAGTCCACGAAGTAGATCCTTTGAAGTCCACTCCACTATCTTTCCAGTTTTTGATCTGCCTTTAGTGAAGAAAAAGGATAATGATATTTCAAACAAATTATCCCAGTATAGAGGTTCTCGTGACATAATAACAAAATCTACCCCAAAAAAACTCAGCACTACGTAGAGAAACATAATCATGTCTACCAACAGCTACAAACATAAATATAAGTACACTGGTGGCAACTAAGATGGTAAATTGTTACAGGACTTCAAGAAATAGAATTATAGATTGCCACGGCCATGTTCTCACTCCTGTCTAGCAGCAGTGGAACAATGACCGAGGAACAAATCTGCACAAGCATAAACCAACAGAGATCAGTTAGGAGTCCATAACTAGCATAAATTTACACATATAATGTGGTCATCGAACAAGCTATCCAGCTATTCTGTCAAATAGCATTCAAGATTTCAGGTGAATATGCAACGCGCTCACATAAAGCTAGCCCACAACCTATGGTGTTAGGTATCTAAGACACTAACAATGAGGAATATCTCCACGAGCACAATCATTTTCAAACAGGGAGGAGATTAGTTGCAAAAAGGATGATTACTTCGCATAAAAGAACCGGATGTCCGGATCTATCTCGCTAACAAGAATCAACAGCGGCGTGAGGGCTTACACCAGGGCACCCCGAGGGCGCCGAAGTCGGAGGCCGCGGCGGCGTCCGGGAGAGCGAGAAAGCGCGCGTCGAGCCGCGGCGGCGGGCAGTCGGCGCGGGGGCGGGCGCGGCCGATAAGGAAGGTGGTGGCGGCGACGGCGAGGAGGAGGAGGAGGGAGGCAGCGGCGCGGTGGGAGGAGTGGAGGCGGGCGTAGGCGGCGGCCACGAAGGCGGGGTTCGCCTTTCGGATCTTGGACTCGTCGTCGTCGTCGCTGACGGCGGTGGCGGAGGATGCGCCAACGTAGGGAGAGGAGGAGGAGGCGCCGGCGGCGCGGGCTGAGAGACCGGTATCGTGCATGCCGGCAGGACGGAGCAGAGAGAGATCGGAGTAGTGGAAGGTGGCGGTGGCAGTAGAGGTCGACTGGTGGTATTGGGAGAGAGATCGAGGGACCGACCGTTCGAGAAGAGAGATTTTGGGGAGGATTTTCCGCGTGTTTGGTTGGGCGAGTTTTTAGTAGGGATTGAGAGTTTAGAGGGATTGAGAGTTTAGTAAAGAAAACTTTCGGTGAGATAGGGATAAAAAATTAAGGAAGAAACTTTCTCCTTTTTAATACCTGAGTAGGAGAAGGTAATTGGAAGGAAATTTTTTTTTTACTTTGCCTAAACAAATCTCAACTATCCGTTTTCATCAAAGATCTAATCTCTAACTAAACTTTCTATCAGTTCCCATCATCTTTACCAATCAAGACATCATCTTTACCAAACAAGAGATTGAGACTAAAAATCAAATTTTTATGTTAATCTCATCGTCAATTCTTTCGTTTAAACTCTCAATCCTCTTTTCTCAAGTTGCCAAACCAGCCAAAGGGAAGAGGGGGAGGATCTTGCATGCATGGGTCACGCAATGTTTCAGTAGCTTTTTTAACACGGGAATGAAAAACGTAATAATAAGAAAAAAATAGAAGTTGGAATAGGATAAGAATAAACATGTAAAACATGAGATTAAAAAGGTAGAGGAATTTTTTTTAAGTGGACGTTTGGATGAGCTAACGAAAAGGCAGACAAATATGGAGGAATATATGGTCCTCTTTATTTATATTGGACTTATTGGCTTAGACTTTGAAGCTAATATTTTCTTATATATTTTATAATACGATGGCTTTAAAGTTTAAGTTTAATGTTGGAGTTATAGTTTCACTTCACATAAGTTAGAAAAGCTACTTCGAATTAGCTTTTGGGCTTATGGTGTTAAAAAACGAAAGGTTAGATTTTTCGGCTAATAAGCTGACTTACAAGCCTAAAATATGGCCTTATAACTCATATATACCATTCTACTTTCGTTAATCAAGCTACTTTATCGTAAAAAAAGCTAATCTAGTTAGGGATATAACACAATCTAGTACAACTTCATTGTATTAGATTATATCACATCCTTAAAAAGACTGTGTCCCATTTTTTAGTTGTGTCCCATCTTGAAGTTGGGGGTTTTTACGGAAGGAGTAAGTTTTATAGTAAATAGAGGACCCATGTAAAGGCTTTATGCTTCCTTCGTAAATTTTCATCGGGGATTGGTACGATTGAAATTGCATATAAATTTTTCTTATGGTTTGAAGGATGAGGCTAGAAAATTTTCCATAGAAATGCTTTCCTTTCCTTTACTTTTTGGAGGATTTTAAATATGAGCTCAAATCTTTGATTTCCATTGAGAACTCTACCTTCTTCATCTCTCCTCTCAACTCTATTCGAATAATATTTATCATATAAACTTCCTGTGGAATCTCCAAACGACTCATTTGATAAAATTTATGTGTTTTCTATAGAGTTATATATGTCATGACATTCAACCCCTGTGTTTTTCAATTCCTATGTTTCCAAAGAGCCTAATATCTTTGTCCCGGCAAAAAAAAAGAGTAAAGGATTAGTGCATGATTAATTAATTACTGGCTTAAAAACTTAAAAATGTATTACTACGATTTTAAATTTTTTAAAGCAACTTTTCTATAGAAATTTTTTAGAAAAAAAACAAAACGTTGGGATCCATACATTTATAAAGCAATTTTTTCTATAGCAATTTAAAAATATACACGTAAAAAACGTAAAAAACGAGAAGTGGAAGTTAGAAAAATATAGTACCGAACATAGCCTAGCTGCTCTAGACCGTGGCTACCTCGGTCTTTGTGAAAAAAAAGAGCTCAAAAGATGATGTTGGAAATCTTGTGGAATTAGGAAAGGAAAAATTACCTATGGATTTCCCTTCTCCATTTTCTTCAATCCAAATGGAGCTACAGTACCAAATCCTTTGAAATATCAAATCCTGATGTTTTCCTCTAGAAATCCCACGATACAGAAAAAAGGTCTTGTTTTGGTTACTATAGTGCCCATTGAATTGAAGAAATCATTTGCATGAAAAACGGAGGAAAGTCATAGGAAAAATTCCTTTGCTACCTATGCCACATAGGAATACAATAATTCACAGTGCTTAGTGGTTCAAACGCTCCAAACAATCCTAAGGTTTTCTCGTGCTCCATCCAAACGCATGTTTGTACAATGTTTCTATATTTTCAATTCTTTGTTTTTCACATGGAATCTTGGCCTATTTTGCATTTTTTTTATTCTTACACTTTTGCAATCCTGCATTCCACAAATATTTTTTTCAACCAATCGTACCATAATAAAAAACCACCCGTTGCTTTTTTTAAATATATAAGATATCAGTTGTGTTGTTTTTAAATTTTAACTAACAATGTTAGAAATAAATTATGTATGTTTCATGGTTTAATAATTCTAAACTTCATAACTAATCTATGATTTTCAATAATTTCAAAATTTTTGAATTGATTGAAACGAGTAGTATTTTAATATGGAGTCATCTTACTAATAATATAATTAATAAATATGGAGTTGTAGTTGATTTGGTTAATCATATCGGTTAAAGCAACATGCTAATTGTTGTTCGTAGGGTTGATCGTACTCATCTTCATCGATAATATTCTCGATGCCCATAATACTTCGCTTTTCTTTAAAAACAAAGTGATGTGTCATGGTGGATGGAACGGATGGGTCTATGATGTAGAAGACATGTTTAACGGATTTCACGGGCATCTTCATAGCCAACATCCTTGAGGTTGACGATAGTCATTTCGTACTTGTCAACTTCCAAACCCCCTTAGAATTCTAACCCATTTGCACAGGAACATAGGGACTTTGAGAGATTCATAGTGTAGCTCTCACAATGACTATGAAACCGTAGTACGTTTGCTTGTTGCCACTGTCAACGAAAGTGTTTATGCGTACACCATCTTAGTTAGTCTCCCCCTCATCTTTAGCAAAAATACGCTCCATAGTAGTAAAGTCTCATTTTTGTACTGGCCACAACGAGAAGGGATCCCTTGATCCTAGATCAGTAAGAGAAAGACGGCTCCTCAAAAGGGATATGGAAAGGAAGAGAGCATTACGAATTGCCCTTCGGGAGGGCATAAAATCGCTTACTTTCTATAGGGGGCTTGTGGGATCATCAAATCGTATATTGCTACTTCCTTAATTCAACAAAGAAGCCCATTGCAACAAACCTACATCGGTTTGTTTTGATTGGTACTTTTGTTGTCCTGGGTTATGGTATAAAAAGTATACACGTTTATGTCATATGCCTTGGCATGTGTAGATTGTGTTCGATGGTCCCCGAGACAAAGTATACAATTGGTTACTATTGATATTTATAGTTGTTATGTACTCTATACTTTATGCTTCTTCGCGATCTATGTCTCTGATTTGCTCGGGTTTTCATTGTAGATTATATCGTAGTACAAGTTCATTGTTGACGGTCGTTAAGTATCGATTTCGACTGTCAACTATCACAATAAATAAAGGAAGAACTAACATTTCTTACACATATATCATTTATAAATAATGTAGTTTCACTTGTTTTGATGGAATATTATGGATGACGGAATTATACAATAAAGTGAAGGAGATATGAGCTAGCATACAAAGAAACACACCTCTGATGAATCACGTGCGAGCACATGGATCGATAGGCCCACAAGTCAGCTCAAATCGACTTAAAGTGGGGCCAAACCATCCTCAACCGCTGTAGGGGCCCACATGGCAGTCACTGGTGAAAGTCGATGGCGAGAGATGGGGCCCAGGGGTTCGGCCAAACCAATCCTAGCCCATCTCATGGCCACCTTACACGTGGACGCTCCTGATACACTCCCAATGACGGTTACAGCTGCACCGACCTCTACAACCGCCTTACAACCATCATTACAAGGCTGTAATAGAGAAGAACTTCTCACTTCACAACACACACTGCAAGGAGCAATTCTCTCATTTCATATATTGTATTTTTTCTACTAGTAGTGAAGTTAGGTTTAGAATAGTCTTCAGTACTATAGTCTTTTCGGAGATTTTGGTATGTCTTTAGTACTTGACTCTTCTTGTAAGACTATAGTTGCAATAAAAAAATTATCTTCTTTATTATATTGTGTTCATATTTCATATACTAGTTCATTAGTTTATGTGTGCTATGAATAGTTTATACTTCATTTATATGATTCACTTGATTAGGCTAGTTGATCTATGCTACAGTAATAGTCTAATGATCTTAATGGATTGTACTAGTTCTAACTTGCCCATCTGAAGGGTTGGAGTCTCGGGGAAATTAGTGTCATTATTTATTAACATAAGCATGGTGCTTAGATTAGTTAAATGCCATTGGATGCGGGTGTGCCCCACGGATAGTGAGCTAGGCAGCAGATGGTGACAGCCCTGTCCGTCCTTTATATAACTCCACGTTCGGGTATGACGTAAGAGTTCGTAAAACTAGGTGAAAGCCCACGTGTTGCTGCGAAAGTTTAGTATGGCAGTAATAAGTAGAAATAATGTATAAGATAGCTAGATGACATAGGCTTACATAAGTTGATATAGTTTATGATAATTTAAATAATATATAGAATTATGATCCAAATGTAAAAGTATGGTGATGTGGCTTTATGAGAGAAGATAAGTAGGAAGGTAATTTGGACCATAGATTAATCATCTAAGGGCTAAAAACAATTGAGATGATATGGCTTAATGAGAGAAGAAAATAAGAAAGATAATTTGGACCATATATTAATTATCTAAGGGCTAAAGTAATTTGATGTGATATGGCTTAATGAGAGAAGAGAGAAATAACATTAACTAAGTGAGGATGAACTATATAGCTATATAAGATATTATAAAAATTGATGAAGAGATATATTAAAATATTATATGAATTATGTGGAATGATGATTTAACATGCCTGTATTTTAAAACTCTAAAATTTAATAAATTATAGAATTATAGATAATATAGCATGTTTGCATGATGTTTAAGATGTAATAATTGTTAATGGATGATGATGTGACATCTTTGCATATTAAGATTTAGGATTTAGTGGGTTATAACTTTCTAGTAAGATAGGATAATAACCACGCTGGCAGACCAGCAAGGAATGGTCTCTTGGTAGTACTCATATGCCTAGAAATAAGTCCTAGCCTTGTAAGCATGTATGTGTTAAGTGTAAACTAAACATTAGAAGTATAGAAGTACATATGAACCTTAGCTTTCTATAGTTCTTCTCCATTACCTAGTGTATCATTATTAGAGATTGTTAATGGCAAAATATAGTAAAGATACGCTAAGATGGAGCTAGATCTGAAGCGGATTCAAGGGGATATGATTGTTTCCAAAAACAAAACAGCACATTGGCTGGAAGCCGTATCGGCCGATATAGAATCGGACTTGGTTAGCCGATACAAGCAACATGAGTCCATGTCAGACTCAGGAAGGAACTTGAAGATATTGCCAAGTAAGGATTGAGTTCAGAAGAAGCAATTGTATCTATTAATTAGGAATAAGAGTTAGTTGTTTCCTTTTAGGATTTCGTGGTAAAAGTCCGCCTAGGGATTTGTTTGTTTATTTTGTAATTAGGCAAGTTTTGAGTCGTGTCTGATATGGACAAGGTTTGTATGTTTAGGTATAAATATATGCCTAAGGTTTTGTAAGAATTAACAACAGTTCAATACACTCTCGGCGCATCGCCACAACTTTACTTTTACTTTTCGACGAGTTCTTGTTTCGAGTTAGGCTGCATCGGTTTCGATCTCCAATAAGAGGTATGGCTTGTCACAGTGGTTTGTATCGGCGGATTAGTACATCGTTTTAGATGTTCTAATCTATCTTATACAACTACTGGCTATCACATATTTTAGTTAATCTAACTCGATGGCTCGATTTACTTGTATCGGCCAAACCTTTTCCAAAGTTTTTCGGTATCGGCTAAATCGTCCCATTGGCTTAGATTAGCTAAGATATCCACCACCCTGAAAATTAGTCAAGGACTTGATTGTTTAGACTTCATGCTTCTTTTCATACTTAATGCTGCATCAATTGGGTTTGACATACTAAATCGTGATTAGAATCATGAAAGCTAACTTGCCTTTTGATTGCCAATAAAGGTAGAATCAGGGTTTCACCTGATCTTACCTAGTATAACTATTTCGCATTTATTAATTTGCTTTACTGTTATATCTGCCATCTTGTATGAGTGTATCAATCCTTTAAATCTATTGAGCTTGTTTCAATTCTCACGCTGCCATTGGTTAGGTTCGACTCATCGAAGTTGAAACTTGTTTAACATATTTAATCAAGATTGATATTCCTATATAAGGCTGTATCGGAGTTATAGTCGATACGTTACCTAAAATAACCTAGAACGTCTTATTGGCCATGAAATAGGTTCATCTAATCTTGGTTATAAGCAATTAATACTGTCTCGGTTGGGTTCGATCTATAATTGCTTGCATCTAAGAAAAAAATTAGATGAGTGATTACATGTGGTTTATATCTACAACCGATCATGATTGTTGTGGGTTTAATCTACAACATCTATTCATCAGCTGGTTATTTAGATTTTATAATCATATGACAATTGACTTTAAAAGATATCAATCTTATGCTGCATCAATTGAATTTGACCTATAGGATTGAATCTGTTAAGGAAAAGTTGTCTATGATTATACTTAATCTAAATCTAGTTTATGAATAGCATCCTTCACCTTACAACCGATTCAGCTTGTGAATCAGCTAGGTTCCTACGATACGTCATCGGCCCACCAGCCGATCGACTTTCGTTTACTAATATTGTTCTATTGTATATCTTGTTGTTTATAGGATCAAACCAACTGGCACGCCCTAAACCCGAAAGCAAGATTTGGACCTGCATTGGAGCTAAGCAGAACTCCTAGGCCGTCGTGTTTTCTCATCGACAGAGATGAATTTCCTGTGTGTCATACTACCCAACTATCATTATCATCTTAACCCTTGTTTAGACTATGATAAAGTAATTATAACTTCATTAAGGAATGTATGAACTTATTCTTTACATCGCTGCCTTCCTTACAGAAATATAAATACGATACCCTTTGCATACTCCAGGATGAAATGCTACAGCGGTATCCGTGCGCTTGCGGATTTATCTGTGACTGTAAGAAATTCCAACAAGCATTTCTAGCGCCTTTACCGAGGAAGGCACTGGTTAAAGATATAGTTACATACATCCATAATCATTCTATGATTAGTGAACCTTGGTCCAAACAGGTTAACCTTGATTTGTTTTCTCTTTATGTGAAAATAGGTAGTGTATGACCGGTTTCGACTCTCCGATAAATTTCATTGACAATCCAGAGAAACTTGCGAGAAGAGTCCTACCTTGCGTCATTCCTTTGCAAATCAGGCTCTCGGCACCCGAACCAGTCATTTTTGCACCATCAACCTTCAAGCCGATGGCTCAAAAGACCCTTCATGAATATTTGGCTCCCTCTACTGCCAACGTACCCATTGGGCCCGTTATCAACACTAGGGATGCCAACTTTGAGATCAATACGGGTCTTATTACTATGGTGTAGGCCACCCTGTTCTGTGGGAAGGCCAATGAGGACGCAAATGCTCATCTCCAACAATTCCTTGAGCTTTGCGACACCATCGTCATCAAGGGAGTGACTCAGGATACCATCAAGCTCTGTCTATTCCCGTTCTCTCTACTCGAGAGAGTGAAGCAATGGTTTTACTCTAAGAGAGGTACTGTGGACACTTGAGAGAGGTGTTCAACTACATTCTTGGCGAAGTTCTTCCCGATAGGCAAAACCAACGCCCTTCGCGGGAAAATTTTGAGTTTCCAGCAGGCAACTAATTAGTTAATTCCAGATGCATGGGAGATTCCAGGAATACATCCTGGCTTGTCCTCATCATGAGATGGAAAACTAGCTTATCATCCAAAACTTCTATGACGGGCTAACGCAGTCAGTCATGATCATATTGATGCTACCGCTGGAGGAGCATTCTTCTCTCTCACTGTTGCTCTGCATCAGAACTGATTGAGAAGATGGTTTCCAACCAAGGCTAGAGAGAGAAATGACTCCAACCTCGTCAGCGGGGCATGCATACCGTCAAGGAGACGGACATGCTCTTCGCTAAAATGGACCTCCTCATGAAGCACTTGGACGAACGCACTCGTGACAAGGCGGAGATGTACGGTACTGACCAAGCCTTGGACGTCCCAATAACATGTGAGACTTGTGGCAATATTGGACACTCTGATGTGACCATGACTACCATTGATACAACTATTGCTCACATCATAGGACAACTGGAAGACATTGGGATTGAGCCGCAGAAGTTCTGGAATCCAATTCGACCTCCTGCTACAATGCTGACTTTAAACGGCCGCCAAATATGCATACGAGATTCGTTTTTGGCCCATGAGTACTTGATCGAAAGCTTTTGGAGTCCTCTTTCCAATAGATCCAGCCTCAACTCAAATTCCATACTAGTCAACCGCAGTTGAAGAAACACGATGTTGCGTCACCTATAATGGGCCTATGGGCTTGTAACTTCATCTAGGACCCTGGCCCAGGTGGGGCCTATGTGGGGTGCGCCCCAATCTGGTGGGGCACGATCCTAGGGACCCATTGGTCGTCCTCTCACCCCTTTAAATAGCTAGGTACCCCTTCAAGATTTCTTGGGTTTTGTTTAGATTAAAGTTTAGCTTCACTACTTTGTCGTGTAATCCCGTGATCGATTAGATCGCCGGTTTGCTCATTACGGAATCCCAACTTATTATTTGTATTCAATTCCTATTTGTAATTCAGATTGCTTTTATGTTGTTCTTACTTGTTTCTTTGATTTGCCTACAGGAATAAGGTTGATCTACACCGGCAAGATCAACAATCCACGGAGAGGTGTATTGATCGCTAAGGCACAACAAAACAACGTCTCGTATAGTTGTAGTCAGGTCATGAATGTTTCTCCCAAATCGTAGGTATTTTCAACTCACCGAAAGATCGGGCCAATCAAATCCCTAAGCATATCGAGTGGAGCTTAGGGTCTATCACACTCGGGAATGACTGCCTCGAAACCCGTATGGAGATATTCTTCGTGGACAACAACAACAAGTACCATGCACAAAGAGGCCTAGGGTGGAACCAACCATGCCCATATTATCAAGGAGGCAACATAGCCTGATCCTCGGTCTCCACCATCTGCTTCATCTCCTCCGCAACCTTAGTCTCCACTGTCTCCTCCATCTTCTGGGAAACCTCGATCTGCACCGTCTACACCACTGCGACCAGATGCACCAAGACAACAACTGGCCCGCGCAGCTCATCCCGCGCCGTCAAAGTATAAACAAACGAAGAAGTGTACATTTGATGAGCCAAAGAAATCAGCTCCAAAGAAAAAGATCGTATGATATGACTAATTCGGAGAATGAAGCAGAAGTTGCCAGACAGGTCAAGTGATGTGACCATGGCTACTATTGATACAACCATTGCTTAGATCATAGGTCAACCGGAAGATGTCAAGATCGAAGTGTCCAAATTCTGCAATCCAATCAGCCACCTGCTACACTGCTGAGTTCAAATGGCCGCTAAATGTGCATACGAGCTCCGTTTTGGGCCTATGAGTACTTGATGGAAAGCTCTTGGAGTCTTCTTTCAAATGGGTCTAGCATCATCTCCAAATAACATCTTAGTCATCCACAATCACAGAAACAAGATATTGTGTCACCTATAATGAGCCTATGGGCTTGTAACTTTATCTGGGACCCAGTCCCAAGTGGGGCCCATGTGGGGTGTGCCCTAACTTGATGGAGCACGACCCTAGAGACCTCATGGTCATCCTCCCATCTCCTTAAATAGCTATGTACCCCTTCAGGGTTTCTCAGGTTTTGTTTAGATTAAAGTTTAGCTTCACTACTTTACCGTGTAATCCTGTGAACGGTTAGATCGCCGGTTTGCTCGTTACGGAACCCCAACTTATCGTTTGTATTCAATTCCTATTTGCAATCAGATTGCTTTTATCTTGTTCTTGCTTGTTTCTTTGATTTACTTGCAGGAATAAGGTTGATCTGCACCGACAAGATCAACAACCCACGATCGGCAGGAATAAGGTGTAGCGATCGCTAAGGCGCAACACAACAACTTCTCGTACGGTTGTAGTCGGGTCATCAACGTTTCTCCCAAATCGTAGTTATCATCAACTCACCGAAAGATTGGGCCAACCAGATCCCTGGGCGTATCGAGTGAAGCTCAGGCTTTATCATCAAGGCTCACTTCAAGCCGCGAAGTCCATAGAAGAAGGTTCCAATAGACCCAACAACCATGGCATTTTTTCAAAAGGTGAGCGAACTGGCGAAAGCGAGCATGATATCGGACTACGACCACTCAGTACGCAGGTCATTTTAGAAGACTAAAAGAAAGTCAAAAGATGTCTCTCAGCTTGGAATATACAACAATTTATGGCAAACACAAATCTTACCAGGGAGCAACTGCTGGGGAATGCCTCTATCAAGAAGGCGTCAGCAGATGGTCTAAAACACAAATTTTCCCTCGGCGAATCACTTGTCAAGCCAGAGCTGGTCAAGAACCTATCTACACAGATGTACCGATTCCATGAATGGTACATGAAACAATCAGCCAATGATAGGGCCATGTTCGCTACGAGGATTAAAGACGTAGATTACTTTAATGGGCTATACGATATGTGGATCAACTTTAAGGATGTCTACGACGTATACCAGCAAGACGTCTTTGACGTCTCTCTTCTCAATTGCTGGGTTCTGTAAGTGTCGTTTAATTTTATTTCGTTCCTTAGCTCGTCGTATGTAACATCGAATATTTATCGCGTATGGATACCTCACATCCTTTTTTTGCGTTGTAGAATAGAGATTCAACTATGCCGTAGGTAGGGAGCTTTCAGGGTTGGTTTCATGGACCCCTACATAATTAATGAGACAAATGTACGAGACTTGGTAGACGAAACAGAGGATAACATTTATAAATTCTTGGTGCAGCAACATTACAAGACCTTCATACTCTTGCCTTACAACACAAAGTGAGGTTTTACCGCCTTTTGTATCAATTTTCTTCTCGTATTCATACAATGATATGTATATCATTTCACATAATCTACAGATTTCACTGGGTCCTTTTTGTCATAGACACTTCTATAAGTAAGATCCATGTCCTAGACTCTATGCAGAAACCAAAAGAAACTTTCACCACGATTTTTGACATGATTAATAGGTAATGTCATTCATTTCACTATCATTATGATTGCTGCTATCGCTACTATGTGAATTAAAGCATCATTAATCATAGTTTGTAACTGTAGGGCATGAGCACGGTTCCGTACGACCGTCCGCGGGGTATTCAAAGAAGAACTGAAAGTGAGGATGGACTTTTTGGTACGTACATGGTCCAAAATTATATATCTCATTTATTCTATAATAGAAATATATATTCCATAAGTTTGTTTCTCCTTTAGTGATTACGACAGGAACAGGGGAACAACTTATACGGCTACTATGTTTGTAACTTTATTCACAACATAGCACACAACATTAACACTGATAAGGATATGAAAGTATGTAAACATCATTCATATATTATTTACACTCTTCTTATTGATTTAATATATTTATATCTTATTTTTTCAAAATGACATTATTATTTGGATGAAGGGCCAATACCCCCGATGGATTACTTTTTAGGCTGTTCAAGAGCAACTTATGGAATTTATTATGGACGAGATTGTTAATCCGACGAGAGAATTCCATGACAATGGACACCCTATTCCTCGACCCGAACCTTCCTCTTAGCTTTTGTAATGTATGATAGAACATTATAAATTAACAACGATTGTACATATATCAAAAATATATTTAGTTTTCATTTTACATAAGTAATATATACCAACAATTATATATATGTGATGTTATATACAAATATGTATTTACTTATATTTATATATATATATATATGTATGTATTTATACATATATACATACGTACGTACGTATATATATATATACACATATATATATATATACATATATATATATATATGTATACATATATATATATGTATACATATATATATATATATATATCATTTTTAAGTCCCGGTTGCACAACCGGGACTAAAATAAGTTGTCAACCGAGACTGCTGCCTTTCCCTAGCGGTGGACCACTTCATAAACAGCTTGTTTATAGTTCAATTTAACGGCGTGTTATGGCTTGACATTTTAGTAGGTTTTCAACTTTGGACTCTGCCTATGTATTGCGTGCCAAAAGTTCCGCCGTGGAATTAGATTGCAGTAGAGGCTCAATCTATGTGATGGTGATGCATGGGCCAAAATATCAGATTGCGAGAGAGGCAATCCATTTTGTCAGACGAGTCTCTCTCAAAAGGTCCAGGTTGTCCACAAGATTACATTTGACATGAATTTATATCAGCGATAAATTTTAGTGGAGAAGAGGATACACTCATACACCATCAATTCAGTGCTGGAAAACTTTTTATTGGCCAAACTTACACTAGCAAAATAATTTACTAGTCAGCTCTGAACTTGGAGTCTGATGAAATGCAGTCTGATGAAATGCAGAGCATGTATGAAGCCTACTTTCTGCAGCGCACTCGAATAACAACCTTATTTAGATAGATACTTCAATAGATTTATTGAAGAGGAGGCTAAATCTTGGATCGGTGGTCCAATATATTCGTTGCCAATCAGCTCAGATGCCAGTCCCAAGTAGAGCCATCAGGAAGCTCTTGTAGTCACCAGAGGTGTCGTTGGCGATGGCTTTCTCCAGGGCAACCGAGGCCCTCTTCTGGAACGCGTCCTTGATGCCCTTGAGGTCCTTCTCCGCGTGCAGCACGATCACCCGGGTCAGGCTGTCCTCGTCAGTCCCCGACTTGTGCATCGCGTTCCTCAGCACCTGCATGCATGCGTACGTACGTGCACAATTTGCAGACGCGAAATTCAGTACAGCTTCAGTTTATCTATCTCGTTGCTTAGCTACTACTCCAGCTAGCTAGTTCATCCTCACCTTCACGAAGTACTTGTTCGCATCAGAGATGCACCTCACCGCGGTTCGCAGCGCGTGCGAGTAGCCTGTCGGATCAGCTCCATGCTGCAGTGCCTGGTGATCGAAACGCGGAGCATGCAGCTGCGTTAACCATCAGGCATATATATATTCGGACAGAGGAAGCTCAAGTAAACCTTGGTGATACTGGTGCCGCGCTCATATCTGAACCAGCTGAATGTGGCGTTGAGCTGCGCTTTGCTTCTTGTACCCACAATCCGAATGAGCTCGCCGTGATCCGTCTCACCGTTCGTTACAGTCTCGTGGAGAATCTTTGCCTCCGATTTAGCCAATGCGTCGTTCACCTCGTCGCCACCGTACCTGTAGGTGCTCACTAGAGCAAGCAGAAGCTGAAGCAGACGAGGGTACGTAGTAGATTAATTAGCTCGAAGCAGCAGGGACGACGAAACACAGAACAGAGATATTCTGCACAGGCCAGAGTACGCACGCTGCGAAGATTTCCAGTGGCGCGAGCGGCCACGTCTTCTTCCAGGGAGCAATTGTAGAGGACATGGTAGGTTCGCTTCACCGCCAGAAGCTCCGAGGACGAGTTCGTGCACGCGATCTCAACGATGACAGCGTAGTCCTCGTGGATGCATTTCGTCGCGGCGTTCGCCATCACGGCCTGCCTCTCGACAGGGTCAAGTACCCAGTGGTACATCGCTCTCTGCAGCCAGACGTAGTTAGAAGGAGGAAAAAGAATTACGTACTTAATTAGCTTTGGTTTAACTAATTTGAGTTCTTGTGGGGTGTCTATGAAGATCTGCAGCACTCTTACCTCCAAGTCACCAGAAAGTTCAGACTGAAGGCGCTGGATGAGGTTTTCGTTGTAGTTCTCTTCGTAGGCCAGTCTGATCTGCTCCCTCTGAGTTGCGTCCCGGTGAGCTAATACGGCTATTACTGCCTGCTCATCAGTGCCCCAGCCTGCACCATAAAAATGGTTCACATGATCAACAAAGTTTTTCGGAGGGAAAAATGCAAAGAGAAAACAGTGTTAGTGTTGAATAACTTTTCGTTTCTTCAAGGCTGGAAGTAATAATTACTTGTTCAGTCTTCCCAATCGAGACAAAATGTTTTACATTGGTAAACAAAGGTGATATTTTTTTCGCGAACGCGCGGGATTGTTTATCAGTAACAAAGGTGATATTCAATGCATATATAGGTAACTTTAGATTATAGGAGTTTGAAGACCCTTTTATATGCAAATAATGAACTTTTTTCACCAAATATTTGAACCTAGTTTTCCGGTAAATTTCAGTCGCATTTATATCAGTTTGATTTATAACCTACGGTGGTAGACAATCCATGTTTTCTGCACAAACTTATTCAGCAATTTGCTAACGGGTTTGGGCTTCTGTTTGTTACCCCCGAGTGGGCTTCTGTAGCTAGCTGTCTCGGCCTTATTTTGTAGCTTTCTGGTATGGTCTTCATGTTAATAAGTGGGCTTCATTCGGCTTAAGAAATTTTACGGGTGTTTTGGAAGGAATGCCAAGCCCAAACAAAACAAGTACCTCCACGAAAAGACACTAGGCCATACCACGGTTTGCAATTTCGAAATGAGGGTTTTAGTCGGAGGGTGCGAAAGAACCGAAATTTTTGAAATTTTTGAAATTTCGGTTTATTTGGCCAAAATTATTTGAAAATTTGACAAATTTTGAATGAATTTGAATAAACTTTGACCAAATTCACAAAAATTTGGAAAAATCCAAAAATTTCGGGCGAGATATGTGCTTGCTGGTGGCGGACGAAATTACCAAAAATTTTAGAAATTTGCAAAATTTCGTTTCGAAATTGCAATGCCAGGCCATACACATGAGGAAAATGAACAAACTGACCACAAAAGTGTATTACGACAAACAAGGTACAATTAATAGTTGGTACAAAGAAATATGATAAGTATTATTTAAAACTTTCTATAGCATACAGTAAAAAAAATTGCAGTATAATTTACACCACAAAATATAGCAA
The DNA here is from genome assembly GCA_008326285.1 of Oryza officinalis. Taxonomy (NCBI): domain Eukaryota; kingdom Viridiplantae; phylum Streptophyta; class Magnoliopsida; order Poales; family Poaceae; genus Oryza; species Oryza officinalis. Next base: position 27,456,236 of record BDMV01000001.1, on the reverse strand, counting down.
ACATATATGCAAATTGAATTGATTATATTTCAATTCACAGTGTGATCCATGTATTAAAAGAAAAGGGCTATAATTTCATTTTATCCGGGCGTAAAAATTCTCTTGCCTTCGTTTCCTCAGCAATTTGATTATATTTCTATTCACAGTGTGATCCATGTATTAAAAGAAAAGGGCTATAATTTCATTTATCTGGGCACAAAAATCCTTTTTCCTTTCTTTCCTTAGCAATTGCAACGGGCTTATTTAAAAGTTGGACAAACGTATAAACTGCAACAATTTTTTTTAAAGAAAAACAACTGCAATTTGACAGAAGAAGACATGAACAACATTGTACCACTGCTGTAAATACCCAAATATTCAGCTTCTCTAGCATGTTTGGTTTGTTCGAAATTTTACAAATGAAAAATTTGCAAAAAAAATAAAAGGTAGCGAAGAAATTTCAATTGTAACTGATGATAAATCTCACGTATGATTCATGAGATAGGAAAAATTAGCATGTTCTATACTTAATAGATGAGAATACAGGCATGATAAAAGAAACTTTGATTGAGATTTAACTTCACATTGATTGAGATGTGATTACATGCAAAACTTTAGCTATATTCACTATAAAAATGAACAAACAACTGAAAAAACAGAACAACTAACAAAGTAAGGGTAGAAACATTAAGACATCGAAATATTACTAAAAAGTTACAAAAAAATTGAATTATATGATATATACTGTAAAAAAAGAAAACATAATCTGCAATTTGACTTGATTATATGTTTGTTCACATTATAATGTATATAAATATATAAAACCAGCCCTTTTAACTATGATTTTCCTTGATAATTGCATTGGTTTATTTTAAAACTAGGGAATTGTCCCACGCATTTGTGCATGGAGCTAGATATTTCACATATAGAGTTAGATTTAATATACAACCTAAATTTTATTTCTATAGTTATCATTTTATATAGAAGTATATTAGGATTTTATATACAACTCTTAACTTTTATTTTCTATAAGGTTTGGATATCATATACAACTCTTAGGTTCAATTTTATATAGGCTTAAATTTTATATACAACTCTTAATTTCTTAATTTCTATTTCTATAGATATAATTGTATTTTGTATACAACTATATCAATCAATCTGTACCGTTATATGATCTAATGTTTAAGATTTTTTTCTTCTATTAATGTGAGAATTTCTAGACTCTAAAGCGAATGTGGTGCATGCTTTGCTTTCAAGGCTGTCATAATATAAGGGATGTAACTGATCAAAATAACAACTGCAGCCGTATGGGAAAAGAAGAAAAGGAAAAGGAAGAACACTTTGGACCCAACCGCCGTTTCCTCGACTAGCCGTCTGCTAGTTCCTCACTGTACACATCTAGTCCGTGTAAATGCACCAGCCAGGTCACCAAACTATCTTTCATCTTCTTCGTCCAGCCGATATACCCCGACTAGCGGTGCAAACACAACACACCTGTGCTGTGCAGGAACATGACCTCCGATTTCTCTAAAGAGGCAAAGCACATGCATCTGAAAAACATAATCTAGACCTACGGATTTGGGGGTGAAAAATGAGCACCTAAAATTGCAAACCAAACTAAATATCGTCAAAGGGCCAAGAGCCACTGGTGAACAATGGGGAAACGTCGTCAGCGAGTCGCGAGCCCATCTGCCGGAGGACTGGAGAAGCTTGAGAGATCCATGGTAGAAAACTAGAAATCGAGCTCCCTGCTATGGGGGCCTCTCTTTTCTTCTCGAAATCATCCACATAGGAGTTACGCGTTATCCGATACAGCGGACAAACCCAAGCACAGAAACCCACGAAAGAAACTCTAACCAAGCACAGGTCTCAAAGACAATGGTCGGTCTAAAAATTTGACTGAAAATTTGCTAGATTTCAGATGACTGTAATCTAGCAAATAACTTGAACCTAACGCATTACCATATAGCTATAAACTAGCTATAACAACGAGACATGGAATACTACAGATCATAACCTTGAAAAGCCTTCAGGAGTGCATCAGCATCTTCAGCAGGAGAAGGGGTAACTGGAGGAACTACTACCGTTGCCATCACTCACGTTATTCTTCCTCCAGGTATTATTTGGTTTCGTCGAGCACTCTGTGGTATTTATAGATTTATAGGGGCAACGCCTTATACAACCAAATGGAATTTAATGAGAATATATAGGAACCTCCCATGAAACCTAATGGCAATTTAACGTTACTGTACGAATTATTTTGCCTGGTTTAACCATGCAAGTAACGGAAGTTACACTACAGCATTGTCTTCACCGTTCCCAGATAGTACTATAGTAGCACATAGTTCGGGTCTTGTGGTGTAGATATTATGGTCTGGCCAGCCGGTACAACACTGAACAAATCAAGGCAATTAACACCAAGAAGTATCAACGATTTTGCTTTAGATGTGTGGACACATGCATTTTTCTAGAGACCTTAGTCAAATTCGCAAATGTTTTATATGCTTTTCAGATTTTTTACAACAGTTTTCCTCGGCCAACTAGATTTAACGTTCAGACCCCATTCAATTTATGTAGGCCTGGATTATTGGATCAGCAAGCTAGTTAGTTGACGCCAGGGCCTGTATATGCAAATGGGGCACATAAATTGCATTGTTGGCCTGCTGATCTTTAGTGTCAATATGGTTTCATATGACACTAGTTAGGTGCCTATGCGTTGTAATGAGAAAAAAATTATACAAACTCTTGTTGCAACATTATTTTAGCACACACAATACTTATGTTCCATCTTAATGGTTTTCAAATGTTAGTAACATAAATGGTGAAAAATGTAATAAAAATGAAATAGAACAACACATCATTATTTTGGGTGATCAAGTTTAAAAGTCGTCATCAGAAAGCATGCTAATCAATCATCGCCACCGCCGGCCATAGCTGGATGACGAGGAAGTGAAGCCGGTGGAGAGGGAGGCGGTAGACGAGACGGGTTGTTGGGGAGGCAGAAGCAGACCAGGTGGAGGATTGTACACATCGCCATCGGCGGCGTCGCCGGGATAACTATAGGAGATGGATTTGCTGCTTCTTCCGATAAGTGAGACAAGTAGGCAGATTGCTATGGGAGTGGCAGCTTAGAGCAAAGTCAATAAGAGAGCTAGCTACTAGCTGAAATGGGTAGCCATGGCATCTATAGTAAACACTACTATAACCAAAGCATACAATAGCTAGAGATCGATACTGTCTACTATCTTCTCCCATCTAGTCTCTTTCTTCCTCCCTCCTCTTCTCTTCCACTCTTCCTTCCTTTCTTTGCCTTCTCTTCTTCAGGCCAGCTTGAGAGGATGGTGATGGCTGTCTGCAGATGCAATGGACAATGGCACTGAATGCGGTGGACAAGGGTGACGGCAACAGCTGTTATAATTAAATGGGCTAGGCCCAATTTAATCCTAGTAAATTTTATGAGCCCACAATTAATGTTAAGTAATTAATACCATCTTGAAAACCAACATGGAGAGACCTCGACTTAAATAGGCTGCTAATTGAAAGCACCTGTTGAACAATTGAGGTGGTGGTGGGACTGTCACACGCGCGTGCATGTGTGCTAGGCCGTGGGCGAGGCGTGGTTGGCGTGCGGAGCGGGTGGCTGCCTGTCTTCCTCCCTAACGTTTTTCTTTGATGAGCAAAGGTGTAACCGATGGTGGTTAATGGTGACGTTACTCCTCTCTGGCACGCATCCTTATCACCTCCTGCAGCGTTCATGCCTTCCTCTCACACCGAATTTGCTAATGCGCGATCGCTCATTGGGATATGGGCGACACTATTGTTCCTAGATGTGTGGATATATCCAAGCCCAGTTCGGACTCATCAAGTTTTAATGCAAAAACTTAACTCCAAAAACTTTCAATCGTAAAATTCCACACACAGAACTTTTGGTTTATAAACTTTTGTACGCTGGAACTTTTGATCTCCAAACCTTATATGCATAGAAATTTTTATATGGAAGCTTTTGTGTATAAGATTTTTACAAATCAATTCAGAAAACCTAAAAACTTTCTATTGAAATGGATGAGACTTTCCTAGTTTCATACATTTCTTGAAAACATTCTCGATGAAAACTTTTTGCATTGAAACTTTCTCCACTCCTTCAAAAAATTCTACTCCAAACCCATGAACTTTTTCAACCGGACATGGAGCTCACCGGCTAGACCGTAGTTGCGCATGCCTCGCTGGGAAGGAGGAAGAAGGCCCATCATCGTCGCCGCACAAAACCATGACAAAGGGCACCTCGCCGTTCGCTGCTTCTGTAGCAGCGACATCATCTCCGTGCACTGTCCATCTCGGGGGAAGAGAAGAAAGGAGGAGGAGAAGGAACGGCGTTTGTCTTGTAGTGTCTAGGGCGGAGGTTTGCGAGAGGCAGAGGCAACGCCGAGGGCCGATGCATGGGAGAGAGGTCCATGGCGATGGGAGCGAGAGTGACCATGGAAGGGGAAAGTAATGAAACGAGTGGATACGGTGGTGGAGAGGATATAATCAATGAGTGGATAGGGTGCTCGCTGTTTTCCTGCGCAAGCGATCACTCACCCATTAGATGAACCCCTCTCGCACTAGTTCTTTTCATCGGAGAATCTCTGTTCCTGCATTGCTTTTGTCTCCCCGGTTTTGAGCACCTACGTGCACGGGTACTCGGGACGAGCAGGCCTTCGAAACTCTGTCCACCTGAGTACCTGCACGGGTAGGCGGGTGATCAAGTTTTTAGGGAGCGCGTTCTACGCATGACTGCTATCGGCACTGCATCCTTTCGTCATGATTTGATTCCTCTACATCATGGCAACCAACCGAGGGAACAACGACACTGAAGGAGCGGAGAACGTCAACACCAACGGAGGCAACAACAACAACAATGCCTCATCTTCTGGAGCGTTCTCTGGATATATCACTTTGTTCACTTTAGTGTTAAACATGGTACTAGATGATTCTATTACTGTTACTAGCATTTTCATGTTTAGCACTATTACTGGATCATTCTGTTATTCATATGCCATGTTTACTATCTTGTTTTTCTGAATTAAAACATGCTGAATTATGACTATATTTTCAACAATCCAAAAACTTGATATGTCTTTTTCGGTAGTTAGCTTTGTTGCATCACTAGAACCACAGGCTTTTGATGGTTCAAATTATAAGAGATGGAAAGCACGTGCACTATTATGGTTGACAACTATTCAATGTTTCTCTGTTTCACGAAGCAAGACGACCGAACGACCTCCCTCTCCTGAGGAGGAGGCTAAGTTCGAGTCTGTGGATTGCTTGTTCTGTGGAGCATTGATTAGTGTATTGGCTGACAACATAGTGGACGTGTACATGCACATGCCTTCAGGGAAGGATATGTGGGATGCACTTGAGGCCAAGTTTGGAGTCTCCGATGCTGGCAGTGAGCGTATGTCATGGAGCAGTTCTATGACTAAAAGATGGTCGATGACCATTCTGTAGTAGAACAAGCTCATGAGATTCAAGTGCTGGCAAATGAACTTGAGAACAACAGCTTCGAGTTGCCGGACAAGTTTGTGGCGGGTGACATTATTGCCAAATTGCCACCTTCTTGATCGGACTTTGCCACTTCTCTAAAATACAAGAGGCAAGAGTTCAGTATTACTGATCTCATTAGCTCTTTGGATGTTGAGGAGAAGGCAAGGGCAAAGGACAACTGTGGCAAAAAGGTCGAGGGAGGTTCTAGCGCCAATTTGGTACAGAAGAACCCTCAAACATCCCACAACAAGAAGAAAGTCAAACCTAATATCAAACCCAAAGCTACAACCAATTTTCAGAAGAAAGGCAAGGGAAAGGCAAAGGGCAACTGCTTCAAGTGCGATGAGCCTAGTCATTGGGCCAAGGATTGTCCTGATCACAAGGACAAAAAGTCTGCAAACATGGTTATTAGCGATGGAGAAGGAACATCGGGGTATGGTAAATATTTACCTACAGTTCTCTCTGTTTTTAATTCACCTAAATGGTGGGTTGATACTGGTGCTAATATTCATGTGTGTGCTGACATTTCCTTGTTATCTTCTTATCAGGTCGGGAGAGGTTCCTCCTTATTGATGGGGAATGGTTCACATGCAACTGTTCATGGTGTTGGTAAGGTCGATTTGAAGTTTATTTTGAAAAATACCGTGTTGTTGAAGAACGTGCAACATGTCCCCTCAATAAAGAAGAATCTTGTTAGCAGCTCTCTACTTTATAGAGATGTTTTAAACTTGAGTTTGAGTCCAATAAGTGTGTCGCATCTAAATATGGAACATTTGTTGGTAAAGGCTATGACAGCGGAGGCTTGTTGCATTTTTTTGGGATGATGCATGTAATAATGTTGTGAACCATGTGAGCAATGATGATGAGTCCAGTGTGTGACATTCGCGACTTTATCATGTAAATTTTGGTTGTATAACATGCTTAGCTAACATGAGTTTAATCCCAAAATTCACTTTGATCAAAGGTTCTAAATGTTGTACTTATGTTCAAGCTAACAACCTCGCAAGCCTCACAAGGCATCAGAGACGAGAAATTTGGCACCGCTAGAACTTATTCATTCCGATCTGTGCAAAATGAACGGCGTGTTGACTAAAGGAGGAAAGAAATACTTCGTTACACTTATAGATGATTGCACTAGATCTTGCTATGTGTATTTATTGAAAACAAAGGATGAAGTATTGTATTACTTTAAAATCTATAAGGCTAAGATAGAAAATCAACTTGAAAGAAAAATCAAACGGCTAAGGTCTGATCAAGGTGGAGAGTATTTTTCAAATGAGTATACTTCATTTTGTGAAAAGTTTGAAATTATTCAGGAGAGGACACCTCCTTATTCACCCCAGTCAAATGGGGTTGCCAAAAGAAATAATCGCACTCTAACTGAGTTGGTGAATGCCATGTTAGACACTACAGGATTTTCAAGAAAATGGTGGGGCGAGGCTACATTGACAGCGTGTCATGTCCTGAGTAAAATTCGTACTAAGAATAAAGAAGTAACGCCATTCGAGGAATGGGAAAAAAAGGTTAAATCTTTCATACTTGCGCACAAGGGGATGTTTGGCTAAGGTCAATGTGCCAATAGTCAAAAAGCAAAAACTTGGACCAAACACCGTGGATTGTGTGTTCCTTGATTATGCTATCCATAACGTGGTATATAGATTCTTAATTATAAATTTTGGAGTACCTGACATGCGTATTGGTACAATTTTTGAGTCCAGAGATGCTACATTTTTTTAGAATGAATTTTTCATGAAAAATGCATCTTTCATAGAAGAGCTGTGGAAAATCCTGAGGAGGATAACACTGTAGCTACTCGTAAGAGTAAGAGATAAAGGACTGCAAAGTCTTTTGGTGATGACTACATTGTATACCTTGTGGATGACACACTAAAAACCATAGAAGAGCCATATTCATCTCCTAATGCTGACTATTGGAAGGAGGCGGTACGTAATGAGATGGACTCAATTATGTCTAATGGCACATGAAAAGTCATCGAGAGTCCCTACGGGTGCAAACCTATAGGATGCAAATGGGTTTTCAAAAGAAAGCTTAGGCCAGATGGTACAATTGCAAGGCTTGTGGCCAAGGGTTATACCCAAAAGGAAGACGAGAATTTTTTCGATATGCAGGCCCAGGCACCATTAAGCACGGGGCGCATGGGCAAGGGCGCCGGGCAGCGGCGCCTCCTATGTCTGTGGAGGCACCGTATGTTACGAGATGCCTGACGCTCTCCCCGGGCCTCCAGTGAGTGTAGTGGCTGACCAAGTTCCGGCCCAGTTTGTTAGAGAATTACAATGGCTCCATCGATTCGATGGAGTACTTGTAGATTTACACTACCGCCATCCATGCTGTTGGTGGTGATGATAAGGTGATGGTGAATTACTTTCCCGTTGCACTCACCGCCCAGGCGCGCTCCTGGATGATGAACCTCCCTAAGGGCTCCATATTCTCGTGGGAGAATCTTTGCCGCTAGTTCATGGCGAATTTCTAGGGTACTTTCCATCGCTCTGGAATGGAGGTGGACCTACACGCGCTTCACTAGTGCAAGGATGAGACTCTGTGACACTTCCCGCAGTGTTTTAGCCAAGTTCTTGAAGGATAGCGCGTAGGCTACGATAGCAGAAAACAAAACTTTTCTACCGTGCACACCAGGACATCATGCGAAGATAGGATCATGGATCGTTACCACTAGACGCGCAGCGCAGCGGAAGTAGAGTTGGAGAAGCTGGTCCAACCACGCGCGTCGAGGTAGTAGTGGAAGTAGTCGATTGCCACGAACAGATCGTCTCCTCCACGCGATTAGCCGCACCAGGAGCAGATCCGATCTGCCGGTTGTTGACGCCAATCTACACCGCAACGAGCAGCGCCTCCACCGGTATCCACACGTACGGGGCTAGAGCACCGATTGCAAGTGTGCTAGCACTCGGGAGCGGCTAGGGTTTGGCTCTGGAGGTGGCGGCTAGGGTTATGCTCGAGATGAACAGATGAGTTTTTTCTCTCAGCCCCTAACCTCCATATATATAGACCTCTCTGCTTGGGCCTCATGGGCCAAAGCCCAATAGGAGTCTACTCGGATCCCTATCCGAACTGAGCCCACATCCAAATCATATTTGAATGAGTGTTCCAACCTGTTAAGCGTGCGACCCTGTAGGTTCACATATACTTGGTCGTGACCCGGAAACGCCTTTTCGGTCAACCTGTTAATAGCGGCCCCTAGCAAGGCATATTAACCTCCAAAGTATATGTAAAGATCATATCGGCTGAACCTGTAATGTTCTCATGTACGAATCCCTTTGCCTCACGATATAGATTGAGCTCAAGGCGAGACCTGTGCCATCCTCTTAATAGCTCAATCGCTCTCTCGATTCCGTGATGGATTATAAACTTGTGATTGACTCTTCAATCACTTAGCATCACCATGCATTTCCATAATCCATTACATCGAGGGGCCCAGAGATATCTCTCCCATAAGGAGGGGCAAATTCTATCTTGACCATCCACATCCCACTACATATTTTATAGCAAACTCGAAGACTACTTTTATAACTACCCAGTTACGGAGTAGTGTTTAGTAATCCCAAAATAAGCTACTACGTATGTTAGGAACCGTGATGATCTCAAGTATAAGGATTCTACATAAACAGTACTTGAGACCAACTGATGACACATAGAATCTCTGCAGTGTCTCATGGCGGGTCTATCCAACATATGTTCACCAACATATGTCCATATTATTGATTGGTATCTCCATACCATGATCCATGAGACATGATCATCAATCAATACATATGCTGATCTTTAAATCATATTTGTTCCTCATATGATATACGATCAGGGATCATTTAGAAATAGCATCATTGTAACATTAAGAGTCTCATGAATAAGTCACATACTCATTGATCAAGAATAGTAATGTCTATTTCAAAGAACAAAGTACTGAATCATAAACATAGTCTATGATATATACAACATCCCAATGTTGCCTTTAGGGCATATCACTAACAGTTCTCAACACCATCTCTCACATTGCCCACCACGTGGTCATACACGTGTTTAGGTCGGGTGTGCGCAACAAGCGCATGCTTGACAAGATGGGCATGCGGGTCATCCAAACCGTAGCCGAGCTCTGCAACCTCGCTAACCACTGCGCCAAGAAGGAGGAGGTGTGGGCATGGAACAAGCCGCTCCTCGAGCAGTCCCTGCACAGTGACTACAAGGACGCCGGTGAGGGCATCTCTCATTCCGCCTCGTGGCGGAATCGGCAGAAGCACACGAAGGAGATGGAGGCCGCTGAGAACTTCATTTTGGTGGCCAGGAACATGCCCCGGGGCGATGCAGACAGGAGCAAGTGGCAGAGGGCTGCCCCGTCTGCACCCCAGGCTGCCCCGAGTGTCAAGTTGTGCGTGGTTCACAACACCGACAAGCATGACTTGACCGAATGTCGTGTCGTCCAAAATTTGGGTGTGCACGTGCAAAAGTACAACCAGGAGCTGTAGCAAGCCAAGGCCACTCACGAGTAGAAGGAAGATCTCAGGTTAGCTTCCTCGATGGTGTTGCCTGCCCTTAGGCCTCGCGCCATAGCTTCAAGGCTATGAAGTGCGAGTTGTTGGCGGTGACCCCGGGGCCAGTGGTGTCCCGGCAACTGAAGTTGTTGGATGTCTCGATCACTTTTGGTCCCGAGGACCACCCAACCCGGGTCTCTGGTGAGGGCCAGCTTGCGCTGGTCATCTCCTCCACCGTTTGCAACGTGAAGGTGGGCCGTGTCCTCATCGATGGGGGTACCGCCCTAAACATCCTTTCCCCCAAGGTCTTCGATAAAATCAATGCCTCAAGGATGAAGCTTACTCCTTCGCATCCCATCATCGGGATCACGGAGGGGTTCACTTGGCCGCTCGGCCAGGTTGAGTTGCCCGTCACCTTCGGGGATCGGGGGAACTTTGCACTGAGCGCATTGTCTTCGATGTTGCGAAGTGCAACCTCCCCTATAATGCTGTCCTTGAGCACCGCGTGCTCATGAAGTTCATGGCAGCGACACACTATGCATACCTGTCCATGAAGATCTCGGGGCCTTCAGGCCTGATCGCGGTGGTGGGGGACATAAAGACTACTTTGGCATGTGTGAAGCAGCGGGCGGTGGACGTCGCCCCAGCCAGCTCGGGGGCCGTGGACGTGGCAGGCCCATATGCTTCCCCCGTCACTAAGCAGCGCATCGCTGCCGGTAACTCCAAGACCGTCAAGGAGGTCGCCCTCGGTGAAGACACGTCTAAGACCGTCAAGATTGGTGGCTCTTTGGGCGCCAAATAGGAAAGCACGTTCATCGCCTTCCTCCGGGAAATGCTGACATGTTTGTGTGGCAACCATTGGATATGCCTGGGGTCCCAAGGAAGGTGATCGTGCACCTCTTATCCGTCCACCTGGTGCAACAGAAGGTATGTGACAGGCTCTAGAGCGTCAATCTTTCATTCAGGAAGAAGTAGACAAGATGCTTGTGGCTGGCTTCTTCCGCAAGGTCTTTCACCCTAAGTGGTTTGCCAACCCCATCGTTGTCCCCATGTCTAATGGAAAGCTACGCATGTGCATCGACTACACCGACCCCAACAAGGCTTGCCCCAAGGATCCTTTCCCTTTGTCGTGCATAGATCGAATAGTCAACTCCACTGTGGGGTGTGACCTTTTGTGTTTTCTAGATGCATATTCAGGTTATCATCAGATTCACATGGTAGAAGAGGATGAGGATAAAACATCTTTTATTACCCCCCTTGGGGGCTTATTGCTATATCTATGTCTTTTGGGTTGAAAAATTCTGGTCCAACTTTCCAGCGCACTGTGCATATAACTTTCAAACCATAGCTTGGGCGGAACATGGAGGCCTACGTTGATGACTTGGTGGTGAAGTCAAGGCATCGATCCACCTTGCTAGACGATTTGGCTGAGACTTTTAGCAACCTTTGATCGACGAGGATGAAGCTGAACCTAGATAAGTGCGTGTTCGGGATGCCCACTGGAAAACTCCTGGGGTTCCTTGTGTCTAGTCGGGGCATAGAGGCGAACCCAGAGATGATCCGTGCCATCGATCAGATGTGTCCCTCGACGCGGCTAAAGGAGGTGCAGATGCTAACTGGGTGCATTGCTGCCCTCGGTTGGTTGTTTCATTTCAAGACTTGGGGCGCGGGCATTTCTCCTCTTCAAGCTTCTCAAGAAGTGATGAGGACATCACTACCATCGATACATCCACATCTACACAAGTACAACATCATGGTCCTATTACTCGCGCTCTTGCACGTCAAATCAACTATGAGGTGAGTTCATGTTCATCTTTTTATTCCCCTATAGATGCATGCACTCTTGTTTTACTTAGGAATGATGGAGAGGATCAAATGGAGAAAGCATTCGCGCAGGCTGGGTTCGGACTGCAGGACAGCACCAACTTTTGACGATCGCCACAACTTCATGCGGACTCCGTTTAGGGCGTGCAAGTATTTCATGGAAAGCTTATCAAGTCTACTTTTAAATGGATCTGGCCTTATGTCTATATTTATTCTTCAAAGGCCACAATCATTATTTTACTACCAAGACCTTTTATATCAATGGTGTTGCGTCACCTTATTTGGGCCCAATGGGCTGTGTATCAAGTTGAGTCTATTAGGGACACGTCTTAAGGTTGGAGGACGACCCCAACTCATCCTCCCACCTATATATTCTCTTTAGCCATCATAGATCAAGTCGGGTTTTGTTGATTAGAGTTAGGAACTTGCTACTTACTTGCAGTGCGCGTGTTGGCTAATCCGCCCGTCTGTCTTTGGAACCCCACCATAGTATGATTTTCAGAGTAAGACTTTTATATCCATCTAAAAATTCAGTGCTTATTTTACTTGTTATTGCTTGTTCTTCGATTGCTTGTAGGACAAGTGCCCTAGTGGCCAGGTTGTCACGTACCGCAAGTTCGCGACGACCTTTGGAGGTGGTGTATCGGTTGCTAAGGCGCAGCGTCTTTGGACGGCTATAGTCGGGCCATGAACTTCATCTCCATCTACTTTATCCAATCCTCATATAGAAAGATCGGGAACCAAATCCTCGCGGGTTCACATCAGGTGGTATCAAAGCGTGATTGATCGGTGAGAGACTTTTTACCCTTCTTTGTTTTTATTTCCCTATAGTCCAGAAAAGCCAAAAAACAAAATAGTAGATTAGTTCTCTGTAATCCTATAAACCTTTGAGCCTTTTACTAGTATTGCTTAGTTATGGCTTGTTGAGTCTTTGATTGCATCGGTTGTGTCAAGTTGCTGGTCTTGGTGTTTCATCGTTTAGAGTTTCGAGTTCTTGTCACGCACATCGCCACCATCATCACTTTTGTCGCCCTCACCACCATTGCTTCCATCCACCAAATCTCTTTCCATTTGTGTCAGATCTTTTCTTTCTTTTGAATCCGATTGCCTTTGAGTTGCCGCCACTAGAAAGGAAATAAAACCCTGTTTCGAGTGTCCTTCCTTAAAATAGTCATAACTTTCTCATACGAACTTGGAATTAGACATATAATATATATACAGAAATCTACAGAAAAAATTACATCCGATTCTCCACCGCTTCATCGGGTTTAGTGAAATCAAAACTGCCAAATTCCGCTTGCAAGATTGTGTTTTCGAGGCGACAAGCTTCGGGACCCCTTTGGAGAGCTTTGAAAAATTCTACAGGCCACATATTGTCGAGTACGCCGAAACTTTTATTATCTAGTGCCATTTGTGATTACCACATGGTGTTTGTGAGTGGGATTCATACACGCATAGTAGCCATTTAAACCTCAATGTGCATAATAGTACCAAATAGTGAGCAAAAGAGATATTGCTGGGACTCACGCGTGCCAGTCAACTTCATCCTGGAATGTGTAGTCAAACCATTCGAAGGTAGCGACCAGATGTGTTACACACCCAGGAGACTTGACTAAGTTGCATGAGCTCTACAACATCACTATTAATCAAAATCCTTACTCATGTCTTAGCAAGTTCTACAAACATAGAACTTACCAAAACACTTTCATCTAGCATTTGATATCCATACAAAGATAGTCCTAATTCATAGATAATTTAGTGTCTTAGGATTATTAAACATATGGCTGACCGGCCAAATAGTTAGCAGTTCAGCAGAAGCATCCTTCTAACCAAAGATCTTTTATGCAACCGACTAGGGTAGACCCTAGTTAGAATCATCCTGAAACTCGAAACTATCCCCAACAAAGCACTCATCATCAACATAGACCTCACCTGCATCAGAGTCTAAAATAACAAAACAAAAATACAACAACAATAGCAAGAGTCAGTATATTATTCGCCAATCCTAACATACATGCATGGCATATTCAAAGGAATGGCCCATATTAGTTTATTTTCAGCATAAGGCAAGTTTTGATTTCACAAGTCATTTTCTAAAAGGAGTTGAGCAAGTAAATTTCAGCAAGCATACATATATCATTATGGCATTATAATCATAAGATAAAAATCATACATAGTATACAACTTGATGCTATTCGAAGCAACAAGTACATGGATCATTTTAAATCATTTCTCAACATTATTTCATAAAGTGCATAAATTAAGAGTAGCAAGTGAAATGATTAAAACATAAGTCTATACTCAACACATATCCTTATGCCGCTCATAACCGTGAGCACGGCTAACTGATTAGTTTAAACTCTGCAGAGCCCGTACACTGTACCCACATAATGCGAAATAGTAATCATGTAAAACATGCCACGCGATTCCGAAGTATCCGATTTACTACTCACAACATAGCCGTTACATTACTCATTATTTAGCCTTGCACCAGCACGATAGGTGTGATTCCGTCCTAAGCATATGACCTAGAACCGTTAGGGGACGGGGCCATGCCTAAACCTAACATCGTGATAGCGAAAACATCCTTTCCTACCACGAGGCACCATATTGTTGTATTGGACAGACTTAGACGCCTAAACTACTATATAGGTAAATAGGTAGTTCCTATGAATTATCGCTAAGACTAATTCATACTACACCGGCCTACCAAAATGCAAGGCTAAATAATGGACAACTTAGTGAGCCATGGCTATCCCATAATAGCACATGTGGTAGTACTATAAACATAAGTGACTGACATTGAGTGAAGTCCTTAGAACGTCTTAGGCATACACTCCCCTATCGGTACACAACTAAGCAACATATGTGTACCATTTGCTGCCTAAGACTTAAATAATCTTTTCCATTGTTTTGGTTCACAAATAAATACATGTTCAATTTTAGTCTAGATATATTTAAAATCAAATTTCAAATATTAGAAATGCCCATAATGATAGTGTTTAATTTTAAAATAGGCATAGCTAAGCTAGCATGTCAGTAGATCATGTTTACAAGTGTTTTCGTAAAGGAACATCACATATTTTATCCAAAAGGTGTCAAATAGTAAGTTGTGTTCTTAAAATGGATAACATGAAAAGTTTTAGGCATAGCTACCTCAAATTAGATTCCGGGTCTAGGAGGCTCACCAAGCTGTATGAAGGGATTGGAGAGGCTTGGACAGCCGCGGCTTCGGTTGGAACGGTTCGACGGCGAGCAAGAACTCCGGATTGATGACGCCGGCTCGATCTGGCCGATGAGCTACCATGAATGCATATACATGGTGTTAGATAGGTTCTAAGAAAGGTGCATCTGCTAGGAATCAACTAATGGCTCACAGGAACGGATGAATTTGGCGACGATGGCGGTAGATCGGAGTTGAGGAAGACGATGTCGATCTCTCGCCTCGGTGCACAATTCTTGGGGATTCTTGGGGGGTCTTTGAGAGGAGGTTGTGGGGGTCACGATGGCGCAGTGGCTCGGCCATGTCCCATCAGAACGATGGGAACGGCGACGATGTCGCCATGGCGGCGCTCGGAGCACACTCCAGGACCGGCGATGGGCGATGGCATGGCGGCGTTCCCATCGTTGCAGTGGACAAAATGAGACGGGGTCAAAAGGGAATTGCTTTGGCATTGTGAGGACAGAATGGAATGCTGAAGAGAAAGGGATGGCAATGGTTTGGCGACGAATACGGGCGCTGTCTTCTTTGCGGCCGGTGGTGGAGATGAGGGAGAAGGGAGCAGCTCAAACTCTCTCCCTTGATTTGGTTAGCGCCGGTGGTGGAGATGAGGGAGAATGGAGCAGCTCAAACTCTCTCCCTTGATTTGGTGAGTGAGGAGAGGTGACGTGGCTGGGAGAGAGAGAGGGCGAGAGGAGAGGCTTTGGGTCGTCGACACCTCAGGGACACGCGTCGCAAGCGTTTGGAGACGGTCTGGAGCTCTCCCTCGCGTGGGCTGGGTTGGACAGAGGTGAGAACGACCAGGCAACACTACCAAGTGGGTCCTAGTCGATGCAAACAAAACTAGGGTGAGAGGTATGAGTTGGAGAGTTGGTGAATGTAACGTTTTTGTCATTTTTCTGGATTTTCTCTATTTATTTTCCTTCTCCTCTTCGTTATAAATAAATAGTTTAATATTTAGTGCTTATAAATTATGATGGATTTTTTTTGTGATTTAATTCCATTTTTTCTTGTTTCACTCAAAAATTCATAATAGATTATTTTCAGAAAAATAAATCAGAAAGTCTGGATAGAAATTGGTTTGGATTTTTAGGAGGTTAAAACCAAGGAAATAAATTCTGGAAAAATTATGTTAGTTCATGATAAATAAACTTGTATTTGAATAAATTATGTCTCATATATATTATTATGTGACTTTATGCATATTTAAGTGATGTATTGCTTTTGCCAATTGGAGTTTCGAAATAAACCATTGTTTGACTGCTTTGACCCATTTAATTGAGGTACTAAATTTAATGATTAAATTATACCAAAATTTCAGTGAGTTTAATATCATAATTAGCATGTACATGAATTTTCCATAATTTTATATTACACCATTTATTTTTAGAAATTTACTAAGCTTAACTTTACATATAAGTTCTTATTACAAACTTGTGATTTGATAATTGTAAAATTATATTTCATTTATTCCTAATCTGAGGTGATGTTGTGAGTCTTGATTTTCATGTTATCATAAATACATTCCAAAGATATTTGTAGGCTTGTAGACATGTATGTTTGTATTTATTTAAGTAAAGTTTAAGGCAAGATTTTAATACGATTGAGTCAATAGTAATTTTAACCATCTTTCATATTTATGAGACCTATTATGAGATGCAAAAAAAATCCAAAAACACTAAAAAAAAGACTCAAATCACACACCACTCATTGTGTTGATGCAAACATGAAATGTTTTACATGTCAAATTAAATTAGGATGGAAAAAGTTTTAAATTGTCCTCATAATTTCCTTTTGGGTACTAGCTATGATGGGCTCATCTAGGTCTTTGGTGCAAATATTTCAGGATTCCTATTTATGAAAAACTCTTTTCAATTCTTTAGGTGAAAATTTGAAATTCAAATATTTAGGTATGTTACAAGCAGGGCCTCCGCTGCCAGTAGCGTGCTGCCCGGCATCGCGTGTTCGAGATTGAGGTGGTGCCACATCGTAGTGCAGCACGCCCTATCGTGCCGCGTTGACGACGCGACCGCCAACTCGGCAGGGCCCACCCTAGCCCCCTCAGCGAGGGATGGAGCTGAGGCCACACGACCGAGGCCGCAAAAATGTGTTGCATGTCTTGAAATAGACGTGGGAGTCGGGGATGGGTGAGGAGTGCGGCTGTTTGCCACATTGGCCGCCACCAGTGCGGCCATGGCTTCTTCAGCCACTACCACCTCCTCGGCTGCATATGCGACGACCTCCTCATCTGAGTTGCGTCGCCGATGCCCTCCTGCCATCGTGTGTAGTGGAAGAAGAAGAAGAAGAAGAAGAAGTGAACGGGAAACTTAAATTAACGTGCCACCCTACCTAGCTCGCCAGCAGTCGGAGTAGAAACTCCAACAACAGGAAAGCGACGACCCCTCCCTCCCTTTCTCTTTGAAGATTCGGCCTGAGTCATTCTTAGTGTCAAATGAACAAAAAGATGTATATAGATTTGGGCCGCATAGATGTGTAACACCCTACTCCCGTCTATATGGGGACTATGGATGAAGAACTGGAATTATAGTGGGATATGGGACTTGTGTGAGCTTTGATTGCCAAAATATTCCACCCTCTATCCATTGGCATGGGTCCTTTTTTTATGGTTCAAAGGGAGTCCACAGTGCCAAAGCATGCATCTATCATCGGTCCCCACTCCAAAGAGTTGGGTGTGTTTAGTCTTTTCAATGTCTCCCAAGGTAGCTAGCTAGGAGTTATGTCTTTGCTCTTCGATTGACATGGAAGGAGATCTTTGCTCGTCACAATGGAGCCCGCCAGTCAGGCCTTGCAAGGTGGCAAGATTACATGTGTTGGAGAGATGCGAGCGTGGCACATCACACCCCTCCTATTCCCTTGAAACTTGTGGCCGCACGAGAGACTGCATGCATTGCCACGTCCCTAGAGGTGGGTGGTTGAGCTATTCTCCAAATGGCTCCCTCCTGCAACAAAAATGATGATGTTGGGTTAGTGGTAAGCCCTCGGCCCACCTAGCACAGCGAAGAAAAACCCCACAATGAGCCCGGGGTAGTGGGGCGGTCTCGAGCCCTTGCTTGAGGCCCCTAGCCGCCAATGTTGTGCCCTGGATAGGCCCCGCTCCTCGGGGCAGCTACCTTCCCGGGGCCTGTTTCCACACTCAGAATTCTGAGCCTCCCTAGGTCCCCGAGGGGTCTCTTCCCCTGCTTTTTTACAAGCTTCCTTGTTACTCAGACGAGCTTCTCGAAGATGTCATTGATGAACGGGTTCATGGTGTTGGCCTTTGTCAACACAGCCCCAAGCAACCATCTGCCTCAGCACCTTGTTGATGTAGATCTTATAAGTCTCCACCCTCTCCTTGGCACCTTGGAGATGTAGATCTTATAGGTCTTCACCCTCTCCTCGGTACCTCGGAGATGTAGATCTTATAGGTCTGTTGAAGATATATATCTTGTATGTCTCTTGAAGATATAGATTTTGTACGTCTCTTGAAATAACACAAGTCATAAGTCATAGGGACCCCTGACGACCTAGGGGACCAAGGACCCTTGTCCCCATTCCTATACACTTAACAATTACATGCTTTCAAGGCTAGGATGTAATTCTAGGCACTCAGGTACTATCGAGAGACCACTCCCTACTAGTCTGTCAACGTGGTTATGGCATTTTACGAACTCTTACGTCATACCCGGACATGGAGGAATACAAAGGACAGATAGGGCTGTCACCACCTACCGCCTACCTTACTTTTCATGGGGCATACCCGCATCCAATGACATTTAAACTAATCTAAGCACCATGCTTATGTTAATAAATAATTTCACTAATTCCCCGAAATTTTGACAATTTGATCATTTATAAAAACTTATTACAAAAATGGACTGTGTCAAAAACTTCAACAAAAATGAACCGCGACCTCCACGCCATGTTCTTTGGTGCGGAGATTTTACCACGCTAGAACCGGGAATCTGATTTGGCAGTGGCTTAGCCCCACACAACTTAGCGCTAACCTCATACTAGTATTAAAAAGATCTGATGGGCTGTACTAGTATAATCTGCGAACTGGTCTGGTGATAGTTACCTTTATACCTTAACAAGGTAAGGTCTTGGGTTTGACTTTGGCCAATATTTTTATCAGAGTTTTATTTAACAGAAAATAAGGCTGGCCCACTAGCAAGACGGAAAAAAACGTAAAGGAAAATATTTCTTCGTAGATTTTTTTTGGGAACTGAAAATAACACTGGTCAATAGCAAGGTGCGCTAAAAAAGAAAAGAAAAATAGCAATTTGTAGGATTTGAACCTGGGCCTATATGTCTATGGAGAGGTGCACCAACCAGTGTACAACTATAGTTTTTTGAGTATATAAGGCTTAACAATATATTTGACCAAATACTATAGAGAATACAATGTAAGATAGAGAGAATTGCTCTTTGAGGTGTGTGTTTTAAGAGTGCGGAGTGATCTCTATTTATAGCTGGCTTATGATGGTTAGGGAGGTCGGTAATTTCCACAACTACCATCAGGAGATCATCAGAGTCGTCCACGTCAAGGGTGGAGATGAGGGGAGCTACAAGCAGTTCGGACGAACTAGGGTTTGACTGACCCTTGAGCCTCACCTCTCTCAACTGCTTTTCACCAAAGACTGAAATGTGGGCCCCTAAGGTGATGCACGGTGGTTTGGCCCCACTTTAGGTCAGTTTGAGCTGACTTGTGGGCCCATCAATCCATGTGTTCGCATGTGATTCGCCAGAGTTATGTTTCTTTGCATGCCAGTTCATTTCTCATTCACTTTAGTATATAATCTCTGCATCCACAATAATTCTCCAAGACAAGTGGAACTACATTATTTCTAACTAATATACGTGTAAGAAATGTTAGTTCTTCCTTTATTTATTGAGGTAGTTGACGATCAAAATCGGTACTTAACGACCATCAACGTACACCCACTGTTCGAGCGAGGGCCAGGTGTAGTCATGCCCCCAACAACTTGTAAGGTGAAAGGATCACTATGATCTCTTGTCGAGCGAGGACTAGGTGTACTCATGCCCCAACAACTTGTAAGGTGAAAGGATCACTACAATCTCTGGTCTTGCGAGGATCAGGTGTAGTCGTACCCCTACAACTTGTAAAGATGGAGAATCACTACAATCTCTGGTTGAGCAAAGACTAGGTGTAGTCATACCTCGACCACTCATAAAGGTAGGAGGATCGCTACTACACTGGTCGAGCGAGGACCAGGTGGAGTCTTACCTCGAGCACTCATAAAGGTGGGAGGATCGCTACTACTCTGATCGAGCGAGGACTAGGTGGTGTCTTACCTCGACCACTCGTAAAGGTGGGAGGATCGCTACTACTCTGATCGAGCAAGGACTAGGTAGTGTCTTACCTCGACCACTCATAAAGGTGGGAGGATCGCTACTACTCTGATCGAGCAAGGACTAGGTGGTGTCTTACATCAACCACTCGTAAAGGTGGGAGGATTGCTAAATACTATACTAACAATCAAGCAGAATACGAAGCCGTTCTCAAGGGTTTGCAGCTATTGCAAGAAGTCGAGGCCGATTCCGTAGAAATCATTGGCAATTCCCAATTGGTCATTAATCAGCTTTTTGGGGAGTATGAGTGCAGGAATGATATTCTCAGGGTTTACAATGAAGAGTGCAAGGAGTTGCTACAAGCTTTCAAGATCGTGACAATGAGGCATATACCCAGGAAGCAGAATTTCGAGGCCAATGACTTAGCTCAGGGGGCATCAGGATACAGGCCGATGGCGAAAGATGTTCAGATTCAAATTGCAACCGTGGATGCCGATGACTGGAGGTTTGCTATCATCGAGTATTTACACAATCCTTCTCAATCGGCGTCACGACAGATGAAATATAAAGCTTCACATTATGTCTTACTTGATGATGATCTATACTATCAGACGATTGATGGTGTCTTGCTACGATGCTTAAGTTTAGAGGAAGCCAAAGTTGTTATGAGCGAGGTCCATGAAGGGATTTGTGGAACACATCAATTGGCCCATAAGATAAGATGGCTTTTGAAACGCGTTGGATATTTCTGGCCGACAATGCTAGAAGATTGTTTCAAGTACTACAAGGGGTGCCAAGATTGCCAAAAGTTTGGAGCAATTCAAAGAGCGCCGGCATCGGCTATGCATCCAATCATAAAGCCGTGGCCGTTTCGAGGATGGGGTATAGATATGATCGGACAGATTAACCCACCATCAAGCAAAGGACACAAGTATATTTTAGTGGCTACTGACTACTTCATCAAGTGGGTTGAGGCCATCCCTCTTAAGAAGGTTGATTCCAAAGATGTAATTCAGTTTGTCAAAGAGCATATTATATATCGGTTTGGACTACCACAAACATTGACTACAGATCAGGGATCAATTTTCGTATTCGATGAATTTGTCGAGTTTGCCGACAGCATGGGCATCAAGCTATTGAATTCTTCTCCATACTATGCGCAAGCTAATGGGCAAGTAGAAGCCTCTAACAAGACTTTAATCAAGTTGATCAAGAGGAAAATAGACGAACAGCCGAGACGGTGGCATGCCACGCTAGCCGATTCCCTTTGGGCGTATCGGATGGCTTGTCATGGTGCAACTCAAGTGCCGCCTTATCAGCTGGTTTATGGACATCAAGCTGTGTTGCCATGGGAGACCAACATCAGCTCAAGAAGGATTGCCTTGCAAGACGACTTGACAGCCGATGAGTATCATAATCTTATGGCTGATGAGTTAGATGATTTGGCACACGTCCGATTGCGGGCCTTGGAAAAAATAAAACGAGATAAAGATCGAGTTGCTCGTCATTATAACAAAAAGGTGATAGCCAAGTCGTTTGAGGAAGGGGATCTTGTTTGGAAATTAATACTGCCGATCGGTTCAAGAGATAACAAATTCAGCAAGTGGTCACCTAATTGGGAAGGTCCTTTTCAGATTCATCGATGTGTTCCCCGCAATACTTATCTGCTAAAAGGGTTAGATGGAGAAGTTTATGGCAGAGCTCTTAACGGCAACTACCTAAAGAAATACTATCCAAGCATATGGATCGACTCATGATCGGCCTACCAGCCGATTTATGAAAATAGCCGATGCGCTTTGCATCGCCTGTAGATGGCCGATATACACTATCGCCCTTAGTTCAAGTTTTACAACATGAGCCCTCATTTTCCAAAACTTGGGGGGCATATATATACTCAGTGATTCTTCAAGTCTATCGGTTATGGATTCAAAATTATGGACTTCAAATTAATCAAAACAAAAGGTTATCTTTTACAGAAAGAATATGAACAGTATATTACAATCAGCCTATGAATTTTTCGATAGCTGCAATGGCCTTACGATGAATTTGTTCAATGTCTTCTATTGCCTGAGCGTCATCGGCCGTTGACCCTGGAATTGGCTTCAAAGACTTGCTCAGGGTTGCAAGGTATTTGGCCGATGCCTTCAGCTTAGCCGTTTGATCTTCTATGGCTTTCGGTGATGCAACTATCCCAGCTTCAACTTCTTGGATTTCCTTGTGAGTGGCTTCTAGCTTCGACACTAGGTCTGCTTCGAGGCGGCGGAGTTCTTCAAGTCTATTGTTTAAGACGATCGACTTAACGGCCAGCTCATCCAACCTAGTTTTGTCAGAATTGACTTGAGCTTTGTTGGCAGTTAAGGCCGATTCCAAGCTTTCGCGTTCCGGCCTCTCCGTGATTCTCTCTTTGGCCTTGTGAAGCTTGAAGTGGTATTGTTCCAAGAAGATGGCTGGCGTCAGGGTCTCCAACAGATCTTCGGGCAGCTGATCTTGAATTTCTTGTACCCTACTCCTGATGGGATTGCAGTTCTTCACCAAAGATTCTAATGATGATTCCAGTCGATTAGCAATATCGGATAGCCGGCTCTTCAATTCTTCAAAGATCGACGCCTTGGCTGTGCTGGGTGGCTCTTTGTCCTCGTCATCAAGAAATTGGCCGATGTCGAAAGTAAACATATCGGCTAGGTTCTGCAAGCATCAAGATAGGGCATGAGTGACTCGGTTAAGCAAAACCAGCAAGGGATTTGAAATGACCTGATTTACCTGGGATGGGACATCGGCTGTGCCTGCATTGGCCCCCTCTTGTTGTTTTGGAGCAGCGGGCGAAGGGGCTGGCCGATGTAGGGCAGGTGATGGAGCTCGTGGCTAAAGAAAGACAAGGAAACAATGATCAGATCCATGTTGTCAGAAGAATGCAACCTCAATCGCATCAACTTACCGAATCAATCGGAGAGGGTGGTAGAGAAGGAGATGGTGTCCTCAATCGGGCCTTGATTTGTTCGCGTTTTTGCAAGGTTGCTTTCTTGGTTCTTGGTAGAGGGGCCGATTGAGTTCTTTCTTTAAGCAAAGACGACGCAATGACCTGAAAGGGAAATCAAGTTGTAATAGACCACCAAAAGGAAATCACATGAATACAAGAAGGAGATTATAATTAACCTTGCGGACTGCATGTCTGGTTCTCCTTGGTTGGGCAGCGTCGGCTTGGTCATCGGCCGGTGGATCTGTAGTGGTTGTGGCCGGTGGATCTTTGGTTGACTTGGCCGATGGGTTTCCTTTTTCGGGCAGATCGGCGGCTGCTGCATCGACCTCCTCCTCCATGACTTGATCGTCTAGGAATTCTTCCACGGAGGGGTCTAGCTCATCAAGATCGGTTTGGCTATCAGTCTTGGATTTCTTGCCGGGTTTTTGAATTTTTTTCTTTTGCTGGCATCTTCCTTTTTGTAGTCTCTTTGATTGTCGGCCCTCGGAGCAGTGATGACACCTTTGGAGCAGTGAGGCCGATAATTGACTCCAAAACAGAGTTTCCTGATGGAGCTACAACTGGAGCGTAGGATATCCTTTGCTCACTGTTGCTAATAGATGGAATTGGGGCATCAGGAACCTGAGGACAGATATTGTCAACAAGCTCTGTCAGATAGAACCTGGCCGATTGATGAAAGATATGAGTAGCCCATTCCTGCCACCATGACTAAAAGCTGATATGGATGAAGGCACTCAACCACAATCGGTCACAATCACCCAAGTTTGGTATTTTAATCGTTGAAGTCCGATGGGAAAGCAGAGTCCGATAGCGGAGGCCGATCAACCATGGTTTTGGTGTGGATTGTTAGCCAGAGCTGGATAAACCACCATGGACTTCCATGTGCCACGGTTCGTTTTAGCATCAGATCTTGGGTGGCAGAATAGAGCAGCCGATAGACAGCTCCCAGGAGGTATCGGCCAAGGGGAAATTGCTTCTTTTCAACCAGGGCCTGAGCTAAATGATGGCAGTTTGAAGTAGGGCCACAGGTTGATCCACAGAAGACGAATCTTTCTAGCCACAGAGTCAGAAAAGCCACATGCTCTCTCTCTGAGACAGATCCTTGCTCCATATGTTCAGATATGTATCCAGACCAACCTCCAATTTTCTTGGTCTTCAGCTTGTGGGTGCTATTGATGAGGAGGTTGAAGGGATTAATCTTGGAGTGGATGTCTAACCCTGTCAGCATCTTGATTTCTATTAATGTTGGGGTCATCGGACCTTGCCGGAACAGGAAAGCTTTTAGGGTGCTGGACCAAAAATAGGTGGCTGCTGACATCAGAGGTTCGTTCTTCTTGGTATCGGCTAAAGACAGAGTGATGCATTGGCCGATTCCTATTTCATCCCAGTGAACTTGCTTGGCCGCAGCGATTCCCTTGTACCAAGTCCTGAAGCCATTGAGCTTTGATGGCCAGGATCTGAAAGTGTGCTTCCAGGAAGAGACATTGGGTTTAACTTGCTTGAAGGGAATTCTGTCTGTCTCCGCATTTATCAGCCAGGTTGGGTCGGAGTTGCCCATGGGGCCAAGAAGGAACCGATGTGATTTATCGTTGGTGGGGATCAAAATCTGGTTCTTGAAGACCTGCGGCATATGAATAGTGTTGAAAAATGAGACTCGGGGGGGGGGGGCAAGAGCAGAAACCCTAGTTGAAAAGATTCGACGGGAAAATGAAAATGTGAATTCAGAGAGGGATTGACTTACCACATGGATCTCGGAGGCGTAGAATGGCAAGGAAGCCATGGATGTTGTTGAAGACGTTGCTGATGAGGGGGTCGATGCCGAAAAGATGCCGGGGAGTCGCCGGAATCGAGAGGCGCAAACGGCTAGTGAGGAACTGCGCGAGGAAATCGGCGGCGGGAGGCTGCGAATCTAGATCTGCATGGTTTTCAGACAAACCCTAGCGAAGAAGTTGATGGGTTCCTCGGAGCTAATTCCGCCACATTATATAATGAAGCGGAATTGGGGGGCATGTGTTAACAGCAGATTTTCGTAATCTACTCGGAGAGGAAAGAGAAAACCGATGCAGAGAAGAAGGAGCGCTCTAAGTAGAGTCGGTTACTTTATCGGACCAAGCCAGAGTTGGACTTAACTCCATATCAGACTCAGCATTGCACCGGATCAGGTGAAGGGCTGGCAGGGAGACCGTATCGGCCGATATGAGTTCAATACAGTCAGCAGTCGATAGAGTCAGGAAGTTGATAGAGTCGACATAGGCTTGGCTTGGGCTCGAGATAAGCTTCAAGGAGATTGACAAATAAAGATAAGGCTCGGTTTTAGGTAATTGTGTCTTGTAAATTAAGTAGGTTTAGATCTAATCTTTGGTAATAGTCGGCCGCAAGGACTTGTTTGTTAGTTAGAGATATGATCGTGTCCCACGTGGACAATGTTGTAATCTCGGGTATAAATATCCCGGTAGCTTGTACATAGACTCTCAATCTGAATCAATTCAACACAAACCAATCTACTTTCGGCGCATCGCCAACCCTCGCAAGAGGTTAACTTCCGGTGAGTTCTTGCTTCCCTACAGCAGAGGTAAGGACTCATACCCGACGATCTACATCGTCGGGGCTAGCGTGTCGCTTTAGGCACGTTAAGCCCTGATGATGTGATCGTCGTCTATCATGTTTTAGCTAATCTCGACGTGGCTTTCTGATTCTATTTCGCCATCGATTAACTCATTTTAGGTTTTATTGCCGACGATGGTCGAATTAGCTTGCTCGTCTAGATTATCTAAGGCATCTACCATCCCCAAAAGCGATCGACAGCTTGATTTTCTTTGTGTTAATTCTCGATCTACACTTTGAGTTGCCATTGACCTTAGTCGTATATTGAGATTTAATTCAAAGTCTGTCTTTGATCGTAATTAAGGATAGCATTAGGGTTTCAGCCGGTCTTTCCTAATGCATGTGATTATTTAGGTTTTAGGTTTTTGCATGTATTTGCCACTTGTACAAACAAATCATTAAATATAAATATATATATTACAAGGTATTCTTAGGATTTCTTTGTGATTAGTATATTTATATTGGCTGATTGGCTTGTATAAGTTTGCACTAGAGTATTAGCTAGTGTATTTATCTTCATGCATCTCTCATCGGCCGATTCTATTAAAATTGCCATAAACACATCAGTATAGGCCGATGGGACTAAATCTGCTAATCTTGTAACCTCAAGTAAGCCGATATAGCTTTGCCCTATCGGCTAGGCTCTCACGATGTGACATCGACCTATCGGCCGATCGGCCATCGTTTCTAACGTGGTTTACTTGTTTATTCTTGTTGATTGCAGATCAAATCAACTGGCACGCCCTACACACACCTAGGCAAGCCATTGGACCTGCACTGGAGCTAAGCAGATCTCCCAGGCCGCCGTGGAAACGTGGAACCCGTTTTGACATCTGGCGGGTCGAAATTCTGCGCCAACAGTGTGTGATCCGTAGATTTCTTTATGGATGTCGAGCAGTATCTTCTTGCCATCGTCGGATGTGATACACTTCAATAGTACTCCGTTGGTGGCTTGCTTGTATAGATCATCCCCGATCATACAATAGGCCTTGGCTTTTTAGGAGATTTTGTCTGCTTCCATGTCGTCGTTCGACAGCTTGTCAGCGTTGAGGAATTTGGTGAGCGGTGTGTGCCTATTCCTAGTAGTCTTGATGTCTACGACGAGCTTGTCGTTCTGAGTAGTAGCCCTGAGCTAACGTCAATGGTGTTATCGATGTTGTCATCTGGCAAGCTCTTGACTGAGGGATTGGTTAGCACTTCAAGGAACATACCAGGTTCCATTGGTTTTCTTCTGGAAGCCCAGCTGGCGAGGTTGTCAGCATCGGCGTTGTCTTTACGATATACATGGCGTACCTCGAATTCATCGAACCTGGGCTCTAGTTTTCTAACGTCGATGAGATACTTGGACAACTCAAGGTTGGAGCACTTGTAGTCCTTATGCACTTGGTTAGCGACTATTTCTGAGTCCCCTTTCATAGTTAGTGGCTTGACCCCGTAGTGATACGGTGGCTCTTAGACCGGTGAGAAGTCCTTCGTATTCGGCAATGTTGTTGGTTGCCCAGAAGTTTAGCTGCACGGCGTGTTGAAACTAATCTTCAGTCAGTGAAGTTAGAACAAATCCAACTCTCACTCCTTGGCTGTTGAAAGCTCCATTGAAGACCATTGTCCATCGCTCGTTGTTCGTTCGGTCGACTTTGCCATCCTCGAGGGCGATCCAGTCGGCGACAAAATCTACAAGTACCTAGGGCTTGATGGTTGTTCGTGGGACAAAGTGGACATCGAATTGGCTGAGCTCAACGACCCATTTGGCAATGCGTCCTGTGACTTCTTTGTTTCTAATGACCTCACCAAGGGGGTATGAGGAGACGACCGTGACCTTGTGGGCCTGGAAGTAGTGGTGTAGCTTTCGAAATGTCATGACCATGGCGTAGAGCAGCTTCTGGATCTGAGGGTATCTGGTCTTGGTGTCATGCAACACTTCACTAACATAGTAGACTGGGCATTGTACCTTCTCGCGTTCGACAACAATGACGGTGCTTACGGAGTATGGTGTTGTGGCAATGTATAGGAAAAGTTCCTCCTGTGGTTGTGGGGTGACGAGGACAGGGGTATTAGCGAGGTAACGATTAAGTGCGGAGAATGCCTCCTTAGCCTCAGATGTCCACTCGAAGATGATTTGTTTTTTTTCAAAAGGTTGAAGAAGGGTAATCCTCGTTCTCCCATCCTTGCCACGAATCGACTGAGGGCTGCCATACATCCAGTAAGCTTCTGAACTTCTTTGAGCCTTGTCAGTGACTTCATGCTCTCGATGGCCTTGATTTTTTTCAGGCTTGCTTCGATATCTCACCCAGAGATGAGGAAGCCAAGCAGTTTGC
The DNA here is from genome assembly GCA_008326285.1 of Oryza officinalis. Classification (NCBI taxonomy): domain Eukaryota; kingdom Viridiplantae; phylum Streptophyta; class Magnoliopsida; order Poales; family Poaceae; genus Oryza; species Oryza officinalis. The sequence continues at coordinate 27,427,979 of BDMV01000001.1, read as the reverse complement.
CCGATGGTACTCCGAACGTGCAATTCTCCGGGTTTAACTTGAGCTGGTGTCGTTGGAGATTATTGAACGTTTCCCGTAGTTCATCGATGAGGTGATCTTGCATCTTTGTTTCCCCATTGCGTCGAGTGTGTTGGAGAAAAGGAGATTGATGGAGCTGCCACCATCAATAAGAACTTGGGCAACTTTAATGTTCCAAATAATAGGTTCGACTACTACCGGTTATCGTCTAGGGGCTATCGTCAGGGTTCGATGGTCGGCATTGGAGAACTCGATCTTCTGATTTGACCACTTCATTTTAGACACCGTCCCTCGTGTTGTGGAGCATATCTCGTATTCTACCTTCTTATTCTCTTTTCGAAGAATAAGAGGTTGAGCCGCCGAAGATGTGGGCCACGTATTGGCTGAAATCGATGAAGTCGGAGAAGTTTAGTTCATCGTTGGACAAAGGGTTATGATCGTCCTTCTCTACCACGCAAAACCTCTTTCTCTTATCTTGGGCTATCTTCCTAGGTATGGCCTTCTGGAATACGTTGCACTCCTCAAACGTGTGAGCACTGGTCTTGTTCACCGGGCACCATTGTCTTACTGGGCCATCATCTTGAGGAGGAGGTCATTGTGGAGGGTGTTTATCTTGCTCTGCGACAAGAACCTCTGACTGGGCCTTTTTCTTTTCTCCTTTCTTGCGACTGGGCTTGCGACTTGGGTCTGGGTTGTCTTTTTTAGCTGGTTGCTTCTCTTCCACCGCTTTCCCCTTCCCGTCATTCCTTCGGATAGCTTCGTCCGCGTGGGCACACCTATCAATGATCTCGAACAGCTTCATGGCGAACAACACTCGCCTTGTCACTAATTCTTGAATCGTGTAGCAATCTCGGACGCCAGATTTGAAGGCTCATTTCACAGATGCGTCGGTGATCTCAGGGATTTTTTTCCGACAATTGTTGTAGCGTCGAATAAAGTCACGGAGGGGTTCACCAGACTTCTGTTTGAGGGCGTGTAAATCATCCTCGACCGCATGTCTCTTGTAGGTGCCTTGAAAGTTTGCGACGAATTGCTTCCAAATATCCGCCCAGGAAGATATTGAATTTCAGGGAATATGAATGAGCCATGACCAAGCAGACCCCTTTAACGCTATTGGCAAATAATATGCGAGTGCGTTGTCGTCAGCGTCGGCTGCATAAAGAACAGTACTGTATACGTGTAAGAACTCTTCTGGATCCGTGCTCCCATCGTACTTCTCTACTGTTGCGGGACAGAATTTTGGGGGCCAATTTACTTCTCGAAGAGAAAGCTTAAAGGCTCTACATCCTCCTCCAGGTAGGAAAGGTGGTTGGCGACCACAGCGATCGCACGAACTGCCCATAGATGATGACGAAGAGGATGACGAAGGATCACCGTAGTCGGGTGTGCGATCACGAAGTTGACGATCGCGACTTCGGCCACGTCTTGCAGGGGGAGATCGAGAGTTGTCGTCCTCATCACGTTGATGGTGTGAAGCTCGTTCGTTGTCACCTCGGCGTGCTGGAAATATCCTGGTGACCACGAGCTTGGTTAAAATCTTAGTTGTCATCACGACGATTGCCCCTATGCGGATGATCTTGGGGTTGTTGGCATCCGTCATCATGCTGATCCTGCTGTTGTTGCCTTCGACTGCTTAGTTGTTCACGAAGATCGCGAGCATCTTGTTAGGGAGACACTTGTTGAGCTCACCGTTGTGGCGAGACATTCTCAGGGATACAAGGTGATGTGACCAAGGCTGCTATTGATACATGATGTGACCATGACTACTATTGATACAACCATTGCTCACATCATAGGTCAATCGAAAGACATCAAGATCAAGCTGTCGAAGTTCTGGAATCCAATCCGGCCACCTGCTATAGTGCTGACTTCAGACGACCACCAAATATGCATACAAGCTCCGTTTTAGGCCAAATGGATACAACACTTGATGGAAAGCTCTTGAAGTGCTTTTTCCAATGGATACAGCCTCATGTCCAAATTCCATAACGGTCATTTGCAATTGAAGAAAAAATATGTTACATCACCTATAATGGGCCTATGGGCTTGTAACTTCATATGGGACCCTGGCCCATGTGGGGCCCATGTGGGGTGCGCCCCAATCTAGTGGAGCACGACTCTAGGGACCCCTTGGTTGTCCTCCCACCTTCTTAAATAATTAGGTACCCCTTCAAGGTTTGTTGGATTTTGTTTAGATTAAAGTTTAGCTTCACTACTTTGTCCTGTAATCCCGTGATCGGTTAGATCGCCAGTTTGCCCATTATGGAATCCTAACTTATCTTGTTCGTGCTTGTTTCTTCGATTTGCTTGCAATAATAAGGTTGATCTACACTAGCTAGATCAACAACCCATTTAGAGATGTATCGATCGCTAAGGCGCAACACAACAACGTCTCGTACGGTTGTAGTCGGATCGTCAACGTTTCTCTCAAATCATAGTTATCATAAACTCATCGAAAGATCGGGACAACCAAATCCCTGAGCGTATCGAGTGGAGTTTAGTGTTTATCAAGTGATATCAGAGCTTTCGTTGCTCGGTGAGTTTTTATCTATGAAAGTGCATCTAGGCCCCTAATTATTTTGGTGGTTAATGAGAATTCGATTAGTGAGGACTAATGTTTTAAATTGAGATTTTGTGAAGGAACATTAGTCTGGATTTGTGGATGATTCGATGCAAAACCCTTGTGAATGGAGATGTGTCAAAAAACGGCAATGGAATCCTTGGGTAAATTGTAAATTTTAATTTACTTGCATTGATAGGAAAGCCGTACTACTAAGGGGGATGATGCATTGATAATGAGGAATGAGTTGAGTGCTCAAAAATCCTTTCAAAAAAGTGATTCTTATTCTTTTGGTGCTTTTATGTGAATTTCATAATTTATTTCCGAAAAAGTCTGAGAGTTGGAATTCGGTACTGGTCATTTTAGGACATGTTCTAAAATCACTTTCGGAATTTCCGAAAATGACCGTGAAGCCGAAAACGGTTGTGGATAGTTTCAAAGTTGTCCGAAAGTAATTTTCGAAATTTTCAAAAATTGTTGTTCTGTTCTGGATCTTTTCGGAGTTGTCCGAAAACTATTTTTGGAATTTCCGAAAATGCCATGCAACTGAATATGGTTCTGGATCTTTTCAGATTTGTCCGAAAAGTATTTTCGGAGTTTCCAAAAATTCCTGTGATGCCACTTTTGGTTCTGGACATTTTCGGATTTGTCCAAAAAGTGATTTTTGGAAATTCTGAAAAGTGGAATTATTGCTCTCAATGGGTAGATCTGAGAGGGGTGCTTTAAATACCCCTCAACCTCCCCAAGTCTCGGCTGCTGGTTGACTTGAATATTTTGTGTCCTTGGCTTGCTACTCTTGAGATCTACTTTTGAGTCTTGCTTGCTTGATTCACCTCTCCACCGGTCTTTGATTTGGATTTCATGTGTGTGTGAGAGTTGTGATTTCGAGTTTGTGTGAGTGCTTAGTGTTGACTTCATGAAGATTTGTGAGCACTCATTTCACTCCCCAAGAGATCTTTGCATCATTCATTACTCTTGGAGGTTGAGGACTCCTAGACAGTTAGGTGTCACTCTTGAGCCACCGATCGACTTGTGTTTGGTCGGGAAAACTTTGTGAAGGTCGGATCTCACCTCCGAAAGGGAAAAGATACCACTAGTGGAAGGAGGAGTGCTTTGTGCAACCTCTTGAGGAAAGGGTTAGTGAAGACCCGGCTCTTTGTGAGCTCCTCAAAAGAGACTAGAATCCCCTCAAGGATTCGAGCTTCGGGAACATCTCATATTGCAAGAATCTCGATGAAATTCCTTTCTCCTTTCCCTCTACCTTCACTTGTTTGTGCTGCTATAACTCTAGTTGTTGTTTATGCTAGTATTTCTTTGTTGTAGGCTGCTAGATCTAGCATTTCTTTACGCTTGCGAATAGTCTATAATTTTTAGAATTTCCGAAAAGCATTTTTGGAATTTTCGAAAAGTTTTGCTTCCACTTTTCTTCAATTTTAAATTAGCCTATTCACTCCCCTCTAGGCCTAATTGACCCTTTCAATTGATATCAGAGCTTAATCTCCTTATTAGGCTAAACCGCTTGGAGAGATCATGTCGGGCCAAACGGGGGAAGACAAGGAGGGTGAACCAACCAGAGCCAAAGTTCCATTTGATTACTCTTCTATAACATCTACATCTTATGTGAACACTTATAGTGGTAAAACTCCGTACTTCAATGGTATGGATTATGCCCCTTGGAAACATAAGATGAAGATGCACTTGAAGTCTATTAACCCTTCTTTAACCCTTCTATTTGGAGAATAGTCAAAATAGGCTATGTTTTGCAGAAACCCGATGATCCCACCAAGGAGGACGACGACAACGAGCACAAGAACGCTCAAGCCGCTAATTCCATACTTAGCGCCTTGAGCGGAAGTGAGTTCAACCGAGTAGATGGCATTGAGAATGCCAAAGAGATTTGGGACACAATTCGAAATGTGTATGAAGGTACGGATAGTGTTTGTGATGTTGGATGGTGAGAGCCCAAGCGACATGTATGACGATTGAGCAAGATTGTCAATGAGATCAAGGGTCTTGGTTCTAAGGATATGACCGATGAGGTTGTGGTCAAAAAATGATTCGAACAATCACACCAAGGAACTCTACCTTGGTGACAATCATTCGTGAGCATCCGGACTACAAGACTCTCATATCTCATGATTTGCTCGGACGTATTCTTGAGCAAGAATCCAAGGAAGTCATCCAATACATCAACCAAAGCTCATTGTCAAGCATCAAGAAAGAAGATTTGGCGTTAAAGACAAAAGAAGAAGAAGAAGAAGAAAGTCTCAAGAGCAAGAGCAAGAGCAAGAGCAAGATGGAGAAGGATGATGAAGAGATAACACTCTTCGTCAAGAAGATTGGGAAGTTCATGAGATGAAGCGGCTTCTTCAAGGGAAGCTTTTCCAAGCGCTCCTCCGACAAGTCAAGTGGGAGGCACTCCGCAAGGAAGTGCTATGAGTGCCATGAGCCCGAACACTTCATGGCCGATTGTCCCAAACTCAAGGAAGATAAGAAGAAGGGTAACAAGAGGAAGAAGCACAAGCATGGCAAGCGCGAACGATATGGCCATGCTCACCTCGGGATGTTCTTTGATTCCGATGATTCTGGGTCAAGTTCAAGTGATGAAGAGGGAATTGCCACGTTCGCCATCAAGGCTACATCACCTCTTACGCCTAGACTCTTCAACTACCCAAGTGATGATGATGCTCCCATTTGTCTCATGGCAAAGGAGCCTAAGGTACCTTACTCTCTCAAGCCCTTTAATGTTGATCCTGTTAGTGATAAGAAGGATGAGGTTGATGAGGTTATAGATGAGGATTTGTTCAAGTCCATAACCAAGAAATCATTACCGCACTTGAGTGAGCTTCTTGGGAGAATTGAAGATCAATATGCAACTCTTGAGAGGCAAGAGACCTTCCTCATTCGTGAGAAGGAGCGATCTCATGAACTCAAGGGTGAGCTTGCTAAGGAGAGAGAGAAAAATGAGGCTTTGGTATGGCTTTATAAGCAAACCAAAAAATCTCACGCTAATCTTGAGGTGGCGAATAACTTCAAGAGAGAGTGGATAGCTTGGACAAAGCTTACCTCTCCCTTGAAAAAAGTTTCAAAACCTTACAGAATAGTGTCTCTCTCCCTAACGAGACACCTTGTTCTAAGATTATCCCAAGTAATGAACCATGCTCAAGGTGTAAGGATACTGATATTGATGCTTGTGCTACTAACTCTAAATCTTTGAGTGCTTTGTAAAAGCAAAATGAGAAGCTTATGGAACTCCTTCAGAACGGCCTTCTAAAGTGCCACATGGGTAGTAAGGCCCTAAAGGAGTATCTAGGCTATTAAAGGGACAACTTCAATCGTGAAGGACTTGGGTATGTTCCTCCACCTAAAGGGAAGGTGGATAAAAGTGTGATGCTCGAGAAGCCCTAAGGTCTAAACAACTTTGTTAAGGCCAAAAGTATCCTTTCTAATGATTGTGCTTCACCAAGTTCATTTGATGCTTCTTATGTTATTAGGAAGAATACTAATGGTCGTGTTGTAGCTAAGTATGTTGGCCCAAGGGGCAATAATATTTCCATCAAGAGAGTGCTTTGGGTGCCTAAGGTACTTGTTACTAACATGAGAGGACCTAAACAAGCATGGGTATCTAAAACTAGAAATTGATCTCTTGTAGGAATATATCTTTGGTAGCGGATGCACAAATCACATGACCGGAGAAGAGTCAATGTTTTTCTCCCTTAATCCAAATGGCACTTCACAAGATAACATAATCTTCGGGGACGATGGAAAGGGAAAGATAATGGGATTAGGTAAAATTACAATCTCAAATGACCTTTCCATCTCCAATGTTCTCTTGGTAAAATCTCTCAACTACAATCTCTTGCCGTCTCTCAATTATGCTCTATGGGTTACAATTGTCTTTTCACCGATGTTGATGTGACCGTGTTTAGAAGGAATAATTCCTCGGTAGTCTTTAAGGGTGTCCTCAAAGGAAAGCTTTATCTTGTGGAGTTCACCTCAAATAAAACCAAACTTGAGATATGCTTAGTGGCTAAGTCTAACACAGGGTGGCTTTGGCATCGAAGGCTAGCCCACGTTGGTATGAGAAATCTTCACAAGTTTCTAAAAGGCGATCACATCATTGGACTAACCAATGTCGAATTTGAGAAAGATAGGGTATGTAGCACTTGCCAAGCTGAGAAACAAGTTGGAGCTCATCACCTGGCCAAGAACGTGATGACTACTACAAGACCGTTGGAGCTTCTTCACATGGACCTCTTCGGACCCATTGGTTATCTAAGCATTGGAGGTAACAAATATAGTCTTGTTATTGTTGATGACTTTTCACGCTTCACGTGGGTGTTCTTTTTGCATGACAAGAGCGAAACACGAGCCATATTTAAGAAGTTTGCAAGAAGATCCCAAAATGAGTTTGAGCTCAAGATCAAGAACATCCGAAGCGACAATGGCAAAGAGTTCAAGAACACGTGCGTGAAGAGTTTGGCTCTAGGAGATATTCGTCCTAGAGAACAACAATATGGGGCCTCTTCCTCCACACAAGAGAAGCCCTCCACTTCCACCTAAGTCAACGATCCCTCTCCCTCAAGCTTGGATCATGATTAAGTCTATGTGCACGTGCCATCTTCACCAATCAACCTTGCACACCCAAGGATACACCAAAGCATTCAACGTGATCACCCCACTGACAACATACGAGGTGATATCAATAAGGGAGTCTCCACTAGATGTCGAGTTGTAAATTTTTCTAAGCATTACTCTTTTGTGTCTTTCATTGAACCACTAAGGATAGAAGAAGCACTCGATGATCCGGATTGGGTGATGGCCATGCAAGAAGAGTTGAACAACTTCACTTGAAATGAAGTATGGTCATTGGTGGAGAGACCAAGACAAAACATGATTGGAACCAAGTGGATCTTCCGGAACAAGCAAGATGAGAACGGCGTGGTGATAAGGAACAAGGCAAGGTTGGTGGCTCAAGGGTTCACTCAAATCGAAGGTTTGGATTTTGCTAAAACCTTTGCGGCGATAGCTATGCTTGAGTCAATTCGAATTTTATTAGCTTTTGCTACTAACCTTGATTTCAAGCTCTACCAAATGGACATGAAGAGTGCATTCCTCAACTTGTCCGATCAATGAGTTGGTGTATGTAGAGCAACCACCGGGCTTTAAAGATCCAAAATATCCTAATCATGTTTATAAGCTTCACAAGGCACTCTATGGGCTTAAGCAAGCACCAAGAGCATGGTATGAATGCCTTCGTGATTTTCTTATCAAAAATGGCTTTGAGATTGGCAAAGCCGATTCTACTCTTTTTACTAAAAGACATAATAGTGATATTTTTGTGTGCCATATATATGTCGATGGCATTATATTTGGTTCTAATAACAAGTCTTTTAGCAAAGAGTTTAGTAGGATGATGACCAAGAGATTTGAGATGTCCATGATGGGTAAATTGAAGTTCTTCCACGGTCTTCAAATCAAGTAACTCAAGGAAGAAACGTTCATTTGCCAAACAAAGTATTTGAAGGACATGCTCAAGAAATTTGGGATGGAGAATGCAAAGCCAATCCACACACCTATGCCATCTAATGGGTACCTAGATCTCAACAACCAAGGTAAAAATGTGAACCAAAAGGTATACCGTTCCATCATTGGCTCTTTGCTTTACCTTCGTGCATCTAGGCCCAATATCATGCTTAGTGTGTATATGTGTGCATGATTTCAAGCCGCTCCGAAGGAGTATCACCTTGTGGCCATGAAAATAATTCTTAGATATTTAGTGCACACATCTAATCTTGGCCTTTGGTATCCTAAGGGAGCGAGGTTTAATCTCATTGGTTATGCCGATGCGGATTATGCCGGATGCAAAGTGGATAGGAAAAGCACATCGGGTACTTGCCAATTTTTGGGTAGGTCCCTTGTTTCTTGGTCTTCCAAAAAACAAAACTCCGTCGCCCTATCCACCATCGAAGCGGAATACATCTCGGCGGGGAGTTGTTGTGCTCAACTTCTTTGGATGAAACAAACCTTGAGAGACTATGGCCTCAATGTGAGCAAAATTCCACTCCTATGTGACAATGAGAGTGTCGTCAAAATAGCCAACAATCTCGTCCAACACTCCCGAACCAAACATATTGATATTCATCATCACTTCTTGAGAGATCATTCCACAAGAGGTGACATAGACATCCAACATGTGAGAACCGACAAACAATTGGCGGATATCTTTACCAAGCCTCTAGATGAAAGTAAGTTTTGTGAGTTGAGAAGTGAGCTAAATATCTTGGATTCTCGGAATGTGGCTTGATCTAATGCATGCATTTTGATTGCTAGAATAGGTTTGCATACCAGTTTATGACAAAATGGACATTCAAGTCATGGATGCACACTAGTCACAGTTTTATGGAGAAATTAAATCTATGTGTATGGGGATTTAATTTCAATGAATGTTGGTCCTAGCAGAACATGAGATAGATTCACACATTTCTTCTCTTGAGGGTAAATTATCTTATCTCATGGTAATTTACTCTCTTTTGATCCTCGGATCAACCCATTTGACTTGTGATTATTGTTTTGTGTGGTTGATTGATTGCTAATTACAAGTTCAAATGGGGCCAAGTTGTTCGACCAACACTCCTTCCAATTCCTTTCAAAATGTTTCTGAAAAGTTTTCGTCAAAATTCCATGTGAAAACCCTTTAAAAACCTGTTTTTCTGCATTTTCGGAATTTTTGAAATTTTTCAGAAACTCCGAAAATCTGCAATCCATCCGAAAGTCTCCCAGGTATTTTTGGAATTTCCAAAAAATTTTCGAAACTTCCAAAACTTCCATAACCACTTCGGCCATGTGCGCAACTCTTCGGACTTGTCCGAAAATTTTTGGATAAGTCCAAAAATTCCAGTTTCTTTATATAGTCCTCTATCTCCTGTGGATACCTCTCTCTCTTTTCCTCTCCTTTCCTCCACGGGATCCCTCCCTCCCACCACTCCCAACCGGCGGCAACGCCTCCTTGACGGCTCTCCAGCGTTCCCCTCCACTCCAATATCGTGGGAGCACACTTGGGGGCCTCCTAGAGGGCTACATTGTGTCATCTTCAACTGATCTTCTTCGTTCTTGAGGTATGCATCTCCAAGATCGAATCCCGTTGATTCCTCTAGTTAAATCCATTGATTTCCTCCTGTGGTAGTTTATCCTAGTGCCATAGTTGTTGTACATTCAATTTCATAGGTTTTCCTAGGTGGATTTGTGCGGGATCAAGGATTTAGGGATTGGATAGCCATTTTCGAAATTTCCAAAAATTACTTTTGGAATTTTCTGAAAATTGCTGCCCGACCCCTTCATCCTCTATCTCGCATGATTTTTCACTCTTGATCCTTGTTAATTTCAACCTTGACCTCTACTCTAACTTATGTCTCTTTTTCATATTCAAGGATGTCTCCTCGCAAGCTCCTTGCCTCCAAGCATCCGAGGACTCCATCTCCTTCTCCCTCTGGTTCAGAGGACTCGGACAGTGATTGGTCCGGAGAAGGGGAGGCTCGCCAGCCTCAAGTGACCAAAGTGGCCATGGGTGGTGCTCTTCCTCCACGGTGGACAGCTCGATCTCAAGGCAATGAGGGCCCCTCGCGGCAACCTCCTCAATCCACTAGTGAGGGTTTGTCTCGGGGTCCTCACACTCCTCTGCACAACCCCGCTGCTCCCATTGGCCTCTTGTGGGTGCACACTCTGAGAGGGATCCGGCGGTGATGCGCCATGCCAAGAACTGGCGTTTGAAGCCCGAGGTCCTCAGCGGGCTAAAGATCCCCGCAATAGCTATCACACGGCTTCTGATGCCTGCTTCTGGACCCAATTCCAGCAAGACTACTATGAGACAGTCATCATGCCCAAGTAACCATGATCCTACTCTTGATTCTATCATTGATGCTTGTGGTGAGATGGGGGTTCGCAACTTCATGGCCCTTCAGCATTCATGGTGTGAGGAGATTATTGCTCAATTCTATGCCACCATGTACTTTGACAAGATCTGAGCCATGCATTGGATGACTTAGGGATCTTGGTACTCCATCTCATATGAGAGGCTTGCTGATCTGTGGGGTTTCAACTTGCACCGGATAACTCTCTTGCCATACTTGCATGATGCACTAATTGTCAGTGATAGAGGGCTTGCTCCTCTCTATCTTCCTAGTGGTGTGCTCGGCGTGATCAAGGGTTTCAAGCACTTGCACTCCTATCTCAACCGAATGCTACGCAAGACATTTGTGCCTAAGGAGGGAGATGCTAGCAACATCAACCACTACTCTCGCAATGTTCTACTACCATTTGATCCTCCTTCCACTCCCTTCCATGTGTTCAACTTTGTTTGGGAGGAAATCCGGTTGGCATCCTTCAACTACATGAAGGGTCTAGTCTACGCTCCTCACATCATGAGGATGATCGAGGCTGTGACAAATTTGGAGTTTGAGCACGAGGTCACCCATCATTAGCTCCACCTTCGCCTACTCAAGCCCACGCCCTCTTCTGGTGCTGGCCGCTCCTCTAGGGCAGGCACTTCTTCAGCTGCTGCGGCGACTGATATCCCCTCCACCTCTGCTCAGCCGACTACCCCTATAGCTCACCGACAGCCCTCTCCTTTGTTTCGTGTTTTGCGGAGTCTCTTTGGCCTTTGCTCTGCAGAGGCTAAGAAGAACCGCAAGGCTTGAAATGAAGTCAAGAGGATGGCCCGGCGTGTGAAGGAGATGCAAGCTCAGATGAACTTGCACTTTCAGGTGGAAGCGCCTCCTTCACCTCCTGGCTTTGAGGCGGAGCCGGATGAGCCCGAGGAAGAGATCGAGGATCCCTTCGCCGGCTTTCCTCCGAAGAACGACTTCGGATTTGACTTTGGATTTGACCATCGACCTCCTCCTCCTCTGGAAGATCCTCCGCAAGCTCCGTTCGTTTGAGGCGACGCTTCTTCCTTTCTCCCTTTTTGGTGTCTTGATGCCAAAGGGGGAGAATATCTATCATTTATCTTCGAGTTGGTCGAGCATTTGGTTATTGTCTGTATGAGACCATGTGTGCCTTTAAATTTGTGTAAGACTTTATCTTTAAATTCCTATGTTTGCTTAAGACTTTGTGTGGATGCTTATGATATTGTCTACGTGGTGTGATGTTATTTCTATTAGTCTCGTTTTGCGTGGATGTTAGATGGCATGTGCATGTTTATTCTTTCACATTATGTATGAGCTTAAATGTGGATGCAAAGTTTTAGGGGGAGCTCTCCACTTGCCTCTAATGCACACATTAAGGGGGAACCTTCTTACTAAAATCTTGCACCAAAACTCTCTTTTATATACACTTTCATTATGTTCTAATCGTATTGTCATCAATCACCAAAAAGGGGAGATTGAAAGTGCATCTAGACCCCTAATTATTTTGGTGGTTATGACAATCCGATTAGTGAGGACTAATGTTTTAAATTGAGATTTTGTGAAGGAACATTAGTCCGAATTTGTGGATGATTCGATGCAACACCCTTGTGAATGGAGATGTGTCAAAAAAAGGGCAATGGAATCCTTGGGTAAATTGTAAATTTTAACTTCCATTGATAGGAAAGCCATACTACAAATGGGGATGATGCATTAATAATGAGCAATGGGTTGAGTGCTCAAAAATCCTTTTGAAAAGTGGTTCTTATTCTTTTGGTGATTTTCTGTGATTTTTGGAATTTCCAAAAATAATTTTCAGAATTTTCAAAAAAGTCTGAGAGCTAGAATTCGGTACTGGTCATTTTTGGACATGTTTGAAGGTCACTTTCGAAATTTCTGAAAATGACCATGAATCCGGAAACGGTTCTGGATAGTTTTGGAGTTGTCCGAAAGCAATTTTCGGAATTTGTTCTATTTTGGATCTTTTCGGAGTTGTCCGAAAACTATTTTTAGAATTTCCGAAAATGTCGTGCAACTGAATATGGTTCTGGATCTTTTCGGATTTGTCCGAAAAGTATTTTCGGAATTTTCAAAAATTCCTGTGATGCCACTTTTGGTTCTGGACATTTTTGAATTTGTCCGAAAAGTGATTTTTGGAAATTCCAAAAAGTGGAATTATTGCTCTCAACGGGCAAATCTGAGAAGGGTGCTATAAATACCCCTCACCCTCCCCAAGTCTTGTCTACTGGTTGACTTAAATATTTTGTGTCTTTGGCTTGCTACTCTTGAGATCCACTTTTGAGCCTTGCTTGCTTGATTCACCTCTCCACCGGTCTTTGATTTGGATTTTGTATGTGTGTGAGAGTTGTGATTTTGAGTTTGTGTGAGTGCTTGGTGTTGACTTCGGGAAGATTAGTGAGCACTCATTTCACTCCCAAGAGATCTTTGCATCATTCATTACTTTTGGAGGTTGAGGACTCCTAGACGATTAGGTGTCACTCTTGAGCCACCGATCTACTTGTAGTTGGCCGAGAGAAGTTTGTGAAGGTCGGATCTCACCTCTGAAAGGGAAGAGATACCACTAGTGGAAGGAGGAGTATTTTGTGCAACCTCTTGAGGAAAGGGTTAGGGAAGACCCGGCTCTTTGTGAGGTCCTCAACGGAGACTAGAATCCCCACAAGGATTCGAACTTCGGGAACGGGAACATCTCATATTGCAAGAATCTCGGTGAAATCCCTTTCTCCCTCCTCTATCTTTACTTGTTTATGTTGCTATTACTCTAGTTGTTGTTTGTGATAGTATTTCTTTGTTGTAGGCTGCTAGATCTAGCATTTCTTTACACTTGCGCATAGTCTGTAATTTTCAGAATTTTCAGAAAACATTTTCAGAATTTTTGAAAAGTATTGCTTTCGCTTTTCAGAATTTTCGAAACAGTGTTGCGTTCGGTGCTGGAACTTCTCAAATTGAAGGCTAAACACGGATGGTCTGATACTAGCTTCAATGAATTGATGAGTCTATTGAGAATTATGCTTCCTAAGCCTAACTTGTTGCCATCCAACACATATCAAGCGAAGAAATTGATATGTCCATTATCTCTAGGTGTTGAAAAGATTCATGCATGTGTAAATCACTCTATATTGTACCGCAAGGAATACGCTGACTTGGATAGGTGTCCAACCTGTGGGACGAGTCGGTACAAAACGGGTAACGGAGCCTCCGATGGTGAGATTGTCAACCAAGATTCATCGGTGAAATCAAAAATAAAGATTCTGGCCATGGCGATGTGGTATCTACCAATAAAAGATCGCATGAAGCACCTCTTCTCAAACCCTAACGACACCGAGTTGATGATGTGGCATCAAGAGAACCGTAAGACAGATGGTATGATTCGACGCCCTGCCGATACTCGGCAATGAAAAACCTTTGATTTAAAACATCCAGAATTTGCAAAGGATATGAGAAATGTGAGGTTTGCACTGAGCACGGATGGAATGAACCTATTTGATGACCTAAGTAGCTCACACATCACTGTTAACAGCAGATTTTCGTAATCTACTCGGAGAGGAAAGAGAAAACCGATGCAGAGAAGGAGGAGTAAAGTGAGTCGAATCGGTTACACTATCGGACCAAGCCGGAGTCGGACCAAGTTCTGTATCGGACTCAGCAGCGCATCAGATTACGTGGAGCGCTAGCAGAGGGACCGTATCGGCCGATACGAGTTCAATACGGCCATCGACCGATGAGAGCAGGAAGCTGATGGAGTCAACATGGGCTCTGTTTGGGCTCGAGTTAAGCTTCAAGGAGATTGCCAAATAGAGATAAGGCTCGATTTTAGGCAATCATCTCTCTTTAATTAGGCAGTTAGAGTAGATTTAATCTAATCTATGGCAAGAGTCCGTCATAAGGACTTGTTTGTTAAGTTGTAGATAAAATCGTGTCCTATCTGGACAATGTTGTAATCTCGGGTATAAATATCCCGGTAGTTTGTACATAGAAACTCTCTCAATCTCTCAATCAATTCAATAAACAATCTTGTTTCAATTTACTTTCGGCGCATCGCCAATCCTCGCAAGGGGTTAACTTCCGGCGAGTTCTTGCTTTTCCAGAGCAGAGGTAAGAACTCGTACCCGACGATTTACATCGTCGGGGCTAGCGTGTCGCTTTAGGCACGTTAAGCCCTGATGATGTGTTCGTCGTTTATCATGTCTTGGAAGATCTTGATATAGCATCTCAATTATGCTTCGCCAGCAATAAACTCGCTTTAGGGTTTGTTGCCGATGGTGGTTTAATTATTATGCTTAGCTAGATCCTTCAATGCATCTACCATCCCCAAAAGCGATCGACAGCTTGATTTTCTTTGTGTTAAGTCTCAATTCACACTTTGAGTTGCTATCGACCTTAGTCCTGTTTTGAGATCTAATTCAAATCCTGTTTTCGATCGTAATTAAGGATAGTGCCGGAGTTTCAGCCGGTCTTACCTAATACATGTGATTGTTTTTATATGTATTTGCCACTTGTATGAGTGGATCAACAAATATAAATGTATTTATCATAGGTTACTTTTAAGGGTTCCTCTGTGATTAGTATATTTATATTGGCCGATTGGCTCATACAGGTTTGCGATAGAGTATTAGCTAGTGTATTTATCTTTTATACCCTTCATCGGCCGGGGTCATCTGATTGATATTCGTATATTAATGAAGGCCGATGAGATTAGATCTATATCTTGTCCTTATTCTTATTATTACTTCAAATAGGCCAATATAGCTTTGCCTTATCGGCTAGGCCCTTACGATGCGACATCGGCCTATCGGTCGATCGGCCATCGTTTGCTAACATGGTTTACTTGTTTATTCTTGTTGATTACAGATCAAATCAACTGGCACGCCCTAGATGCACCTAGGCAAGCCATTGGACCTGCACTGGAGTTAAGCAGATCTCCCAGGCCGCCGTGGAAACGCGGAACCCGTTTTGACATCTGGCGGGTCAAAATTCTGCGCCAACACGCTTTTGGCACGCCCGGTGGGACCAAGAAGAACACAGGCTACGCACCAACAATAAGCTTGTTTCAAGATGTCGAAGCAGACCGACGTGTCAGAGGAAAACGTTCTCTCTGTGATTGCCGATCAGCTCAATGAGGAGCAAAAAACTGAGATGAACAAGCTGGTCGAGCAATTCCAAAACATGTACCTGCAAACCTACTCTAGGACTCAGCAAGGCACCCTCATCCAAAAATCCAAGGTGATCATCCCGAGCCCTGGAGACGGAGCTAGCACGTCGGCGGCAGCACACGACCAAGCCATCAAGACTGAAGAGGATACTCGTAGTGCCGCGCCGACGCTACAGGACCGTATCGATTCCGCGGTCCATTCAGCATTAGTCAACCAATTCGAAATCCTGGTGAACACATTGACCAATACGGTTAAATCAATACTAGACGGTTCCATTCACCAGTATAAGCCTCAAGGACCGATTTTCTTGCCTGAAAACAAGTTCCCTGCATATCGGACCTTGAGGACGGACTTGAGTATGGCTCCACAACCGATAGCGCCGATCCCACCTCCATCGGCCCAGCCAGTGTCAACCATGCCGCTGGTCTTGACCAAACAAGCGGGAGGAAGCCCCCAGCACATCACGGAGGATAAATTCGCACAATGGACGAGGAGGAAACAACCGATGGTCGAGCTGAGGCAGCAAGCCTCTGCCAATCCACCATTAGCCCAGCAAGCCCAATTCTCTATACCGAGCAACCCTCCACAAGCAACTGCCTACAACGCGCCGCAAGGCTACCGGCAGTACGCTACAGGGCAGTACGACGCGCCAAACCTAAATCATCACTTTCAGCCGTGCTCCCCTAGGCAATATCGGCCGGAAGGTTTTCAACACCCTTACCATCAAGAGCTTCCACACCAGCCTGCAGGGCTCACTCAAGGGCACTGGGCCGATATGATAGCCGAAGTGATGCGTGATCAATTCGGCTTAAAGCCCAAAGAGAGTGCAACCGTGTATCAGCACCCATACCTAGAGGAGTTCGACAGAGTGCCACTGCCTAGCCGATACAAGATCCCTGACTTCTCCAAGTTTTCAGGGCAGGATAATGTTTCCACCTATGAACATGTCAGCCGATTTCTAGCTCAGTGTGGTGAGGCATCGGCTGTGGAGGCGTTGAGGGTGAGATTTTTCCCTCTGTCCTTGTCAGGGTCAGCATTCACGTGGTTTTCTTCTCTACCTTGCAATTCCATCAGAGGATGGGTTGACTTGGAGAAATAGTTTCATAGATATTTCTTTAACGGTGTACAAGAGATGAAGCTGTCCGATCTCACCGCCATTAGGCAGAGGGTTAACGAATCGGTCCCAGACTACATACAACGATTTAGGGACATCAGAAATAGGTGTTATAGCCTCAGTTTGACCGATTCTCAGCTGGCCAATTTGGCGTTCCAGGGATTGTTAGGGCCGATACGAGAAAGGTTTTCGTCGCAAGAGTTTGACAGTCTAGCCCAGCTAGCGCAAAGGGTATTGGCCCATGAACAAAGATTCCAGGAGGCGAAGAAGTTCGCGAAGAAGATTAACAGCATTTATCAGTACGCCTCCGATGAAGATGATGAAGTTCATGCCGAAGTTGATCTGGCCGAGTGGGCCCGGATGAGGAAGCCGATGACATGCCAATGGGCCAAGAAGGGCGACAAAGAGGACAAGTTCGACTTCGACATCAATAAGGCCGATAAGATATTTGACCTACTACTGCAGGAGAAGCAGATACAGCTGCCAATAGGTCATGTATTGCCATCGGCTGAGGAAATAAAGAAAAGGAGATATTGCAAGTGGCACAACACGTATTCTCATCACACCAACGAGTGCAAGATTTTTCGGCAGCAAATTCAATCGGCCATCGAGCAAGGCAGGACCAAGTTTGATGAAGCCAAACGGCCGATGAAGATAGAAGGACACCCGTTCCCAGTCAACATGGTGCGGACTGGCAGGGCCGATAGCGATGCCTATCGGACCAACAAGCGACCTCATCAGACCTCAGAAGGTCTGATCAAGAAGTACCAGCGGAGGCGGGAGGAGCAAGCACAAGATTACTCTGACCAAGACAGATCCTATGATCCCCATTGGGAGTGCGAGTTTTTCCGGTTCTACTAGAACGAAGGGATGAGGTTGCCATCAATACAAGAGTGCCCTGCATGCAACGACGTCGAAGAATCTCACCAGGGCAGCTCAAGTAGACAAGCGCATCAGCCGATCAAGCAGAGAAAATCTGTACATGAGAGGCTAGGGCCGATGCACCACGATCGTCGGACTGAAGATGACGAGCAAGTCCAGAACCCTCAATGGTGCCCAAGTGACGTATTCAGCAAAACGCAAAAGCGACAGGTTCAGAGGCTAAGGCAGAAGGAACAGATCCAGGAGCAGCAGGCGGCGATCGCCCATTGGCCCACCAAGACTAGAAAAGAGTGGAAGATAAAATCTACAGTGGTCAAGGCCGATGAGGGCGCCACAAAGTCAACTCAGGCTCCTGCGTCTGCAAAAGGTAAAGGCATAGCATCGGTTTCTGTTAACATGGTTTTTCTGTTGCCAGCAGAGTACAGTATACAGATGGCTGATGAAGCAGCAGCCAATGATGAGATAGAGCCATCTTCGGCTAAGCTACAGTTGTCACCAGAACAAGCCGTGTTCGACAAGCCGGCCGACACCAGCTACAGGCACCTCCGGCCATTGTACATCAAGGGCTACGTCAATGGGCGGCCGATGACGAAGATGCTGGTCGATGGCGGCACGGCAGTAAACTAAATGCCATATACAACTTTCAGGAAGCTTAGAAAAGTACCTGAGGACCTCATCAAGACCAATATGGTGTTAAAGGATTTTGGCGACAATGCGTCTGAGGCAAAAGGGGTGCTTAACGTGGAGCTCACAGTGGGCAACAAGACGATCCCTGCCACCTTTTTTGTCTTCGATGGAAAGGGTTCCTACAGCCTGTTGTTGGGACGAGATTGGATCCACGCAAATTGTTGTGTCCCTTCAACAATGCACCAATGCCTTATTCAATGGCAAGGGGATCAGGTCGAGATCGTGCAGGCCGATTGATCAGTACACGTGGCCAATGTCGATCTTGCAGTGTGGGAGATGGAAGGAATCGATTGCCTGTCCGGACGAGTTTGGGAGGCCGATTTCTTAAAGGTGACTGACTGCGACATTGAGCCGATCGAAGATCAAGACAAGCAGTTACTTTAACAAAGGTGTAGCATCCACTAGCCAAGATAAACAAGTTAGTCCCTACACAGATGATGCGGTGGATGAATTAGATGTAAAATTGGGACAAGGCTTTACGTCGGCCGATGAACTTGAAGAAGTTGACATAGGAATAGGTGATAAGCCTAGGGCGACGTATGTAAGTGCTAACCTACCAAGGGATTATAAGGAAAAATTAATAAATCTTTTGAAAGAATTCACGCATTGTTTTGCATGGGAATATCATGAGATGCCAGGATTAAGCCGATCGATTGTAGAACATCGGTTACCTATAAAACCAGGCTATCGGCCGTTTAAACAAGCTCCCAAGAGATTTAAGGACAATATGCATGAAGCTATCAAGGCAGAGATCACAACGCTTTACGACGCCAACTTTATCAGACCTTGCCGATATGCGGAGTGGGTTTCTAATATAGTTCCAGTATTGAAGAAAAACGGCAAGCTCAGGGTGTGCATCGATTTCAGAGATCTAAACAAGGCAACGCCAAAAGACAAGTACCCTATGCCGTTGGCTGATTTGCTAGTTGATGCTGCATCTGGACACAAGATCATCAGCTTTATGGATGGAAACGCAGGCTATAACCAGATTTTCATGGCTGAGGAAGATATTCACAAGATAGCTTTCAGGTGTCCGGGGGCCATCGGCCTATATGAGTGGGTTGTTATGACTTTCGGCCTAAAAAACGCTGGAGCCACATATCAGAGGGCAATGAATTATATTTTTCATGATCTTATAGGCTCTTTGATCGAGGTTTACATTGATGATGTTGTCGTGAAGTCAAAAGAGTATGATGTGCACTTGGCCGATTTACGCAAGGTGCTAGAAAGGGCAAGGAAATATGGCTTAAAGATGAACTCTAACAAGTGTGCCTTTGGTGTATTGGCCGGTCAATTTTTGGGTTTCTTGGTTCACGAGAGGGGAATTGAGATCACGCAGAAGAATATTGATGCTATAAAGAAGATCAAGCCTCCAGATAACAAGACCAAGTTGCAATCTCTGCTTGGGAAGATCAACTTCGTCCGGCGTTTCATATCAAACCAGTTAGGCAGGATAGAGCCGTTCACTCCACTATTGAAGATGAAGGACGATCAAGAGTTTGTATAGGGTGATAAGCAGCAAAAAGCGTTGGACGATATCAAGAGAGTTCCCCGCCAGTTCTAATTCCTCCACAAAAGGGAGTTCCATTCAGGCTGTACCTATCGGCCGATGAGAGGTCTATCGGCTCAATTTTGGTTCAGGACATTGACGGCAAAGAAAGAGCTATTTTCTATCTCAGCAGAAGATTGTTAGACGCTGGAACAAGGTACACGCCAGTGGAGAAGTTATGTTTGTGCTTATATTTTTCATGTACTAAATTGAGGCATTATTTACTTTCCAATGAGTGCATTGTGGTAAGTAAGGCCGATGTGATGAAATACATGCTATCGGCCCCTATGTTAAAAGGGAGAATTGGGAAGTGAATTTTTGCCTTGACAGAGTTTGATCTCAGATATGAATCGGCCAAAGAGATCAAAGCACAAGCCCTGGCCGATTTCATTGTTCAACATAGAGATGATTCAATCTCATATTCAGATATTGTGCTATGGACACTGTATTTTGATGGATCTGTTTGCAGACATGGATGCGGTATCGGCCTAGTCATCATATCCCCTCGGGGGGCAAGTTTTGAGTTCGCGTTTACTATCAAGCCTTATTATACTAACAATCAAGCAGAATACAAAGCCGTTCTCAAGGGTTTGCAGTTATTACAAGAAGTCGAGGCCGATTCCATAGAAATTATTGGTGATTCACAATTGGTCATTAATCAGCTTTCTGGAGAATATGAGTGCAAAAATGATATTCTCAGGGTTTACAATGAAGAGTGCAAGGAGTTGCTACAAGCTTTCAAGACTGTGACAATGAGGCACATACCCAGGACGCAAAACTTCGAAGCCAATGATCTAGCTCAGGGGGTATCAGGATACAGGCTGATGGTTAAAGATGTTAAGGTACAAATCGCAATCGTGGATGCCGATGACTGGAGGTTCGCTATCATTGAGTATTTGAGAAATCCTTCTCAATCGGTGTCACGAAAGATGAAATACAAAGTTTTACATTATGTCTTGCTCGATGATGATCTATACTATTGGACGACTGATGGAATCCTACTAAAGTGTTTAAGTCAAGAAGAAGCCAAAGTTGTCATGAGCGAGGTCCATGAAGGGATTTGTCGAACACATCAATCGGCCCATAAAATGAGATGGTTGTTGAAGCGCGTTGGATATTTTTGGCCGACAATGCTAGAGGATTGTTTCAAGTACTGTAAAGGATGTCAAGATTCTCAAAAGTTTGGAGCAATTCAGAGAGCACCGGCATCGACTATGCATCCAATCATAAAGCCGTGGCCGTTTCGAGGGTGGGGTATAGACATGATCGGACAGATTAATCCACCATCAAGTAAAGGACACAAGTATATTTTAGTGGCTATAGACTACTTCACAAAGTGGGTTGAGGCCGTCCCTCTCAAGAAGGTTGATTCCAAGGATGCAATTCAGTTTGTCAAGGAGCATATTATATATCGGTTTGGACTACTACAGACATTGACTACAGATCAGGGATCAATCTTCATGTCCGATGAGTTTGTTAAGTTTGCTAAAAGCATGGGCATCAAGCTGTTGAATTCTTCTCCATATTATGCGCAAGCTAATGGGCAGGCAGAAGCTTCTAACAAGACTTTAATCAAGTTGATCAAGAGAAGGATTGACAAACAGCCAAGACGGTGGCATACAACGCTGGCCGATTCCCTTTGGGCGTATCGGATGGCTTGTCATGGTGCAACCCAAGTGCCGCCATATCAGCTGGTTTATGGACATGAAGCTGTGCTGCCATGGGAGACCAACATCGGCTCAAGAAGGATTGCATTGCAAGACGACTTGACAGCCGATGAGTACCACAATCTCATGGTCGATGAGTTGGATGATTTGGCACACGTCAGATTGCGGGCTTTGGAAAAAATTAAGCAAGATAAAGATCGAGTTGCTCGTCATTATAATAAGAAAGTTGTAGCCAAGTCATTTGAGGAAGGGGATCTTGTTTGGAAATTGATACTGCCAATCGGTTCCAAAGGTAACAAATTCGGCAAGTGGTCACCTAATTGGGAAGGTCCTTTTCAGATTCATCAATGTGTTCTTCGCAATGCCTATCTATTAAAAGGATTAGATGGAGAAGTTTATGGCAGAGATCTTAATGGCAAATAGTTAAAGAAATATTACCCAAGCATATGGATCGACTCATGATCGGCCAGCCAGCCGATTTATGATAATAGCCGATGTACAGTGCATCGCCTTTAGATGGCCGATATACACTATCGCTCTTAGTTCAAATTTTACAACATGAGCCCTCATCTTCCAAAATTTGGGGGGCATATATATATTCAGCAATTCTACAAGTTCATCGGATAGATTCAAATTTATGCACTTCAAAAATTTTTCAGATGGACTTTTTCAGATCATATTCGGCTACTCGGCCGATGGGATATATATTAATCAAAACACGAGGTTACTTTTACAAAGAGAAGATAAAAAGCATATTACATCAGCCTATGAAGTTTTGGATAGCTGCAATGACCTTGCGACGGATTTGATCGATGTCATCTATCGTCTGAGCGTCATCGGCCGTCGACCCTGGAATTGGCTTCAAGGACTTACTCAAGGTCACAAGATATTTGGCCGATGCCTTCAGTTTCGTAGTCTGGTCCTCTATGGCCTTTGGGGATGCAGCTATCTTCACCTCAACTTCTTGGATTTCTGCGCGAGTTGCCTCTAGCTTCAACAACAGGTCTGCTTCGAGGCGGCGGAGTTCTTCAAGCTTTTTGTTCAAGGCGATCGGCTCAACAACTAGCTCGTCCAGCTTAGTCTTGTTAGAGTTAACTTGAGCTTTGCTGGCAGTTAACGCCGATTCCAAGCCTTCACGTTCCTGCCTCTCTGCAATTCTCTCTTTAGCCCTGTGAAGCTTGAAGTGGTACTGCTCCAAGAAGATGGCTGGCGCCAGGATCTCCATCAGGTCTTCAGGCAGTTGATCTTGAATTTCTTGCACCCTACTCCTGATGGGATTACAGTTCTCCACCAATGATTCTAACGATGATTCCAGCCGATTAGCAATATCAGACAGCCAGCTCTTTAATTCTTCAGAGACCGATGCCTTGGCTGTGCTGGGTGGCTCTTTGTCCTCATCATGAAGAAATTGGCCGATATCAAAAGTAAACATATCGGCTAAAGTCTGCAATCATCAAGATAGGGCATGGTTAACTCAGTCAAGCAAAATCGGCAGGAGGCTCAAAGTGATCTGGTTTACCTGTGATGGGACATCGGTTGTGCCTGCATCGACCTCCTTTTATTGTTCTGAAACAGCAAGTGAAGGGGTTGGCCGATGTGGTGCGGGTGATGGAGCTCGTGGCTAAAAGGAAAAACAAGAATGCGACAATCAGATACACATTATCAGAAAGATAAAGATAAAAAGATCAATCCTTACTGAAGCAACCGGAGAAAGCGGTGGAGAAGGAGATGGTGTTCTCAATCGGGCCTTGGCTTGTTCACGTTTTTGCAAAGTGGCCTTCTTAGTCCTGGGTAGTGGGATCGACTGAGTTCTCTCCTTGAGCAAAGACGATGCAATGATCTGAAAGGAAAATCAAGTTATAATAGACCAGCAAAAGGGAATCGCATGAATTCAAGAGGGAGATTATATTAACCTTGCGGACTGCATGTCTGGTTCTCCTTGGTTGAGCAGCGTCAGTTTGGTCGTTGGCCGGTGGATCCGCAGTGGTTGTGGCCGATGCATCTCCAGTTGGCCTGGCCAATGGCTCTTCAGCAGTGTTGGCCGATGGGTTTTCTTCTTCGGGCATATCGGCGGCTGCTGCATCAACCTCCTCCTCCATTACTTGGTCACCCAGGAATTGTTCCATGGAGGGGTCCAACTTGTCAAGATCGGCCTGGTCGTCAGTTTTGGATTTCTTGCCGGGTTTCTGAATTTTTTCCTTTGCCGGTGCTTTCCTTTTTGTAGTCTCTTTGACTATCGGCCCTTGAAGCAGTGTTGACACCTTCGGAGCAGTGAGGCCGATAGTTGACTCCATGACAGATTTGCCTGACGGAGTTAGGACCAGAGCATAAGTTACCTTCTGCCCACTGTTGCTGACGGATGGAATTGGGGCATCAGGGACCTGAGGACTAATGTTGTCGATAAGCTCTGTCAGATAGAACCTGGCCGATTGGTGGAAGATGTGAGTAGCCCATTCCTGCCACCATGATTGGAAGCTAATATGGATAAAGGCACTCAGCCACAATCGGTCACAGTTGCCCAAGTTTGGAATCCTGGTCTCCAGAACCTTGCTCATGATCAGGGCTGATGAGACCGTACCCCTGCTCTCTAGGAGCCAATGGAAATCCAGGCTGATAGGAAGTTGTCCAAGCCCGCATTGCCTGGCAGCCACCATGGGGTTTTGAAATTCATACGACAAGCTGGTGCTTCTGTCCTGAAACACGCCTACTGGGAGCAGGCAAGGAGTGACGCCGATCATGAAGACTTCTCTTGAGACTATATCATTATTCAGCTGACCCAAGGTCAGATCGGCGGGAAGCTCAAAATCAGAATCTGAAGGATAAACAAACATGTCCATCTTGGCTGATGGAGGGCCGGTGTAGAATCGGACGAACCAAGTGGATATTTCTTCGGCCGATTGGTCAGCCCCGGGATAAATAGAGGCCGCTTCTCCAAAGGACATACATCTCCTGGATGAGGGATCTTCATTATCACTGTAGTCCGATGGGAAGACCGAGTCTGACAGTGGGGGCCAATCGACCATGGTGTTGGTGTAGATTGGTAGCCAGAGCTGGATGAACCACCATGGACCTCCATGTGCCACTGTCCGTTTCAACATCAGATCCTGAGTGGCAGAATAAAGCAGCCGATAGACAGCTCCAAAGAGGTATCGGCCAAGAGGGAATTGCTTCTTTTCAACCAGGGCCTGAGCTAGATGTTGGCAGTTCAGAGTAGGGCCGCAGGTTGATCCACAGAAGACGAATCTTTCTAACCACAGAGTCAGAAAGGCTACATGTTCTCTCTCCGAGACAGATCCTTGCTCCATGTGCTCAGATATGTACCCAGACCAGCCTCCAATTTTCTTGGTCTTCAACTTATGGCTGCTGTTAATGAGGAGATTGAAGGGATTAATCTCAGAGAGGATATCCAATCCTGTCAGCATCTTGACATCTATCAATGTTGGGGTAATCGGACCTTGCCGAAACAGGAAGGCATTCAGGGTGCTGGACCAAAAATAGGTGTTTGTTGACATAAGGGGTTCGTTCTTCTTGGTATCGGCTAGAGACAGAGCAATGCACTGGCCGATCCCTATTTCATCCCAATGAACTTGCTTGGCTGCGGCAATCCTCTTGTACCAAGTTCTGTAGCCATTGAGCTTTGACGGCCAAGATCTGAAAGTATGCTTCCATGAGGAGACATTGGGTTTCACTTGTTTGAAAGGGATTCTGTTCGTCTCCGCATTTATTAGCCAGGTGGGGTCAGAGTTGCCCATGGGGCCCAAAAGGAATCGATGTGATTTATCATTTGTGGGGATCAAAATCTGGTTCTTGAAGACCTACGGCATTTGAACCGTAATGAAAACTAAGACCCAGGGGGCAAGAGCAGAAACCCTAGTTTGAAAAATCTCGGCGGGAAAACGAAAATGTAGCTTTCAGAAAGGATTGATTTACCTCAGGGGTCTCAGAAGCGTAGAACGGCAAGGATGCCATGGATGCTGTTGAAGAGGTCGCCGTTGAGGGAGTCGATGCTGAAAAGATGTCGATGAGCCGCCGGAATCGAGAGGCGCAAACGGCTAATGAGGAACTGCGCGAGGAAATCGGCGGCGGGAGGCTGCAAATCTGGATCTGCGTGGTTTTAGACAAGCCCTAGCGAAGAAGTCGATGGGTTCCTTGGAGCTAATTCCGCCACATTATATATTGAAGCGGAATTGGGGGGCATGTGTTAAAGCAAATTTTCGTAATCTACTCGAAGAGGAAAGAGAAAACCGATGCAGAGAAGGAGGAGTAAAGCGAGTCGAATTGGTTACACTATCGGACCAAGCCAGAGTCGGACCAAGTTCCGTATCAGACTCAGCAGCGCATCGGATTAGGTGGAGCACTAGCAGAGGGACCGTATCGGCCGATACGAGTTCAATACGGCCATCGGCCGATGGGAGCAGGAAGCTGATGGAGTCAGCATGGGCTCTGTTTGGGCTCGAGTTAAGCTTCAAGGAGATTGCCAAATAGAGATAAGGCTCGGTTTTAGGCAATCATATCTCTTTAATTAGGCAGTTAGAGTAGGTTTAATCTAATCTATGGCAAGAGTCCGCCATAAGGACTTTTTTGTTAAGTTGTAGATAAAATCGTGTCCTATCTGGACAATGTTGTAATCTCGGGTATAAATATCCCGGTAGTTTGTACATAGAAACTCTCTCCATCTCTCAATCAATTCAATAAACAATCTTGTTTCAATTTACTTTCGGCGCATCGCCAATCCTCGCAAGGGGTTAACTTCCGGTGAGTTCTTGCTTCCCCAGAGCAGAGGTAAGAACTCGTACCCGACGATCTACATCGTCGGGGCTAGCATGTCGCTTTAGGCACGTTAAGCCCTGATGATGTGATCGTCGTTTATCATGTCTTGGAAGATCTTGATATAGCATCTCAATTATGCTTCGCCAGCAATAAACTCGCTTTAGGGTTTGTTGCCGACGGTGGTTTAATTATTATGCTTAGCTAGATCCTTCAAGGCATCTACCATCCCCAAAAGCGATCGACAGCTTGATTTTCTTTGTGTTAAGTCTCAATTCACACTTTGAGTTGCTATCGACCTTAGCCCTGTTTTGAGATCTAATTCAAAGCCTGTTTTCGATCGTAATTAAGGATAGTGCCGGAGTTTCAGCCGGTCTTACCTAATACATGTGATTGTTTTTATATGTGTTTGCCACTTGTATGAGTGGATCAACAAATATAAATGTATTTATCATAGGTTACTTTTAAGGGTTCTTCTGTGATTAGTATATTTATATTGGCCAATTGGCTCATACAGGTTTGCGCTAGAGTATTAGCTAGTGTATTTATCTTTTATATCCTTCATCGGCCGGTGTCATCTGATTGATATTCGTATATTAATGAAGGCCGATGAGATTAGATCTATATCTTGTCCTTATTCTTATTATTACTTCAAATAGGCCAATATAGCTTTGCCTTATCGGCTAGGCCCTTATGATGCGACATCGGCCAATCGGCCGATCGGCCATCGTTTGCTAACATGGTTTACTTGTTTATTCTTGTTGATTGCAGATCAAATCAACTGGCACGCCCTACACACACCTAGGCAAGCCATTGGACCTGCACTGGAGTTAAGCAGATCTCCTAGGCCGTCGTGGAAACACGGAACCCGTTTTGACATCTGGCGGGTCGAAATTCTGCGCTAACAATCACATGACCAGTTCTGCTCACCATATACAACCTCCCTACATGTATTTGTCAAAAACGAAAGTATATTCTCTTGACTATCCTTATACAAGGGCCAAAACAACCTGGCATCAACATAGATGTTTTTCTTAAACCTTTGATGGAGGATATGGAATATATGTGGAAAGAAGATTTACGACTTTGGGATGAGTACCGATGGGAGTACTTTACTCTACATGCTTTCATATTCGTTACAATCAATGACCTACCAGCCAACTTTTTGCTATCCGGCCAGATTAAAGGGAAGACAGGGTGTCTTATCTGTCTAGACAACACGTCATACATGTATCTGAATGCCTCATGCAAGACAGTATACATGCGACATCGACGGTTTTTACCCTGGAGACACAAGTATCGTACGATGGCGAGATTTTTTGACAAGACAATTAAGGACGCGACTGCTCCTGAAGCAAAAAAGTGGTACTGTCGTGTTTCAAATGACAAAAAACATTAAGACTATTTTTGGGAAGGGAACTAGGAAGGTGACAGCAAAGAGAAAGAAAGCAGGAGAGGACGAAAATACGTTGCCATTCAAGAAGCACTCTATTTTCTTCAAGTACTTGTCATACTGGTAGGACCTCGAGATTCATCATGCCATTAATGTCATGCACCTTGAGAAGAATGTATTCGAATAGCACCATCAGCACTTTACTACACATCCCGAGTAAGACGAAGGATGGACTCAAGTCACGTAATGACCTGGTAAATTTGGACATCAGGCAAGAACTTCACCTAAAAAAGCTAGCAAATGAAACGATTGAGATTCCTTCTGCCTGTTACTCAATGACACTAGATGAGAAAAAGGATTTCTGCAAATGTTTGCAGGGGGTCAAAGTCCCTACTGGTTTCTCATCAAACATCAGGAAGCTAGTCTCAATGAAGGATCTGACCATCTCAAGATACAATGCTCGTGATTGTCATAGGATGCTAACGGTGTTCCTCCCTATTGCTATCAGGGTTGTCAAACTAGTTCACACGAAGGTGGTGATAACAAAGTTGTGTTAATTTTTTAATCGAATATCACAAAAGGTATTTGATCCTCTGGAATTAGGCCCGCTTCAGAACTTTGCAATAGAGAACGTTTGCCAGCTTGAGATGTATTTCCCTCCATCTTATTTCAATATGATGAAGCATCTAATTGTTCACATCGTTCGTTAGATTATTGAACTAGGTCCATTGTACTTACATCAAATGTGGGCGTACGACCGGTACATGGCAGTTCTAAAAGGTTACGTTCGCAATCGACCTCACCCAGAGGGATCGTTGATAGAAGGATACACAACTGAAGAAGTGGTTGAATGTTGTTTGGATTACACAAAGGAAGCCAATCCCATTAGGATACCTATGCCTAGACACGAGGGAAGATTAGCTGGAAAGGGAACCATAGGCAAGAAACGGTTCTACGATGATGATTACAAAACAGTGTCGGCAGCACACAGCAGTGTACTACAACAGCTCGCTATTGTTGAGCCTTTTATTGAACAACACATGGAAAATATCAAACTCGCTAGTGCCAGAAGAACCGCCGACTGGGTCGCAAAAGAACAAAAGCTACGTTTCCCTCAATGGTTGAAAAATCAAAACCTCCCTTTTGGTGATTTTGTAGAGAAAAGAACAATGCACAGGCTCGCATCTGACCCGTCAAGTCTTGTGACCTCATGGCAAGGGTACGACATCAATGGATATACATTGTACATGAAAACAAAGGACAATAAAAGCACAGCCCAGAATAGTGGCATTCATGTAGAAGCATTGGACACATCGGGTCAGAAGAAATCGTATTACGGGATCATAAACGAGATTTGGGAACTTGACTACGAACTAAACATCCAGATCCTCATGCTTCGATGCCAATGGGTGAAAGACCAAAAAGGCGTTACCTTTGATGACTATGGCCTAACGATCGTCGACCATAGTAAAACAGGGCATAAGGATGATCCGTGGATACTCGCAAAGCGTGTGGCACAGGTTTTCTATGTAAAAGAGTAATAAAGTTGTGTTCAAATATGGAGTAATGCAAAGACATGCCTTTTGATTTGTGATCAAATATACATTGGAAAATATTATTAGAATTTTGAGACAAATCTAAAATAATATTTGTAAGTTTTATCTAAAATAATATTAATTGAATTTTGTGATTAAGCGGCTGCATGGAAAGATTATCTTCCATGCGGGTGGCATAAGGGGCCACATGGAAAGATCAGCGTGATCTTTCCATGTGGCCCCTTATGACGCTCGTATGCGATGATGCCAGGCTATATAAGTCCTCACGTGGGACTTGGAAAATTTCTAACTCCCGTAGACGCCAGAACACTAGACCATGTTGTCAGGTTGCACAAATCCAACGCCACCGCTGCCACCGCCGGACTGTCGACCGCCTCCTTCCCGTCGGCGCCGCCGTCCTCACCACCCGCGCCTCCTTTCTCCACGTCGGCGTGTGGGGACACCCCGGGTTAAATATTATGTAAGTTATTTGAAATGATAGCGCGAAATATTTAGTTGGATGGTGTCTAATAATAATCGAGTAAAATAGTAACCATCCAACCTCATTGCTTCCCTATCAAGTCAAATGACATACATAGTATAAAACCTGAAGCGCCGAGTAGAGAACATAGGAGATATTGCTGGGACTTTAGCATGCCAGTCAACTTCAGCCTGAGACATGCCCGTCATACCACACGAAGATGGCGACCAGATGTGTTACACATCTCAGGAGACTTGACAAAATTCGCTAAACCTCTATGACATCCTAAATGCTCAATACTCATACCGGTGTAGAATTAGATCCCAGGAAAAGCTATAGTTCCACACTTTCATCTAAGCTATGAAAATCAGAATAATAAGGAGTAAACACAAATAAACTTTACTCTACATTTTAATTTAAATACTTAGGCCAAACGGCCAGATAATTACTGATCCGCGGAAGCTTGTTTACTCGAAACCACAAGCAGCCGACTGGGAGATAACCCGTTTAGATCCAGTCCTAGAAGAAACAACGATTCCCCAAATCACTCAGATTGGACTAAGCATATAACCTGCAAAATGGATATTCCAGTATAATAAGAGTCAGTACATTAAACGAGTTAATGTACCGGCAAGCACAAGACAATCCTAACATACTACATACATGGCATATAATCAAGGAAAAGCTATATTTAGCTCATTTTAGCATAAAGCAAGTTTTAGTTCACAAACATTTGTAAAGGAGTTGACAATTCAATTAACAAAATATTAACGTAGTTGAATCGTAATAATCACCATAAAAATATCATAAACATACTCTGGTTGCCCACACCGGCAACAAGTCATAATCTCATCATAATAATATATTTGATTGCCCACCCGGCATCAAGTCACATTCATCATCAATATAACATAGTTATCATAACTTAACCCAATTTACCATTTCCAAATCCATAGTTCATAAAGCATCATTTGAAAACATAAATCAAAATCTATACTCATGACACTTCACCAAGTCGCTCATGACCGTGAGCACGGCTAATCGATTAGTTTTAGACTCTACAGAGTTTGTACAACTTTACCCACATGATGTGAATCGCTCTAGTTTGTTCGGTACCCATCGGTACCACCACACTCTACACATTGAATGTGGTCTAGAGGTCACAACGTAGCCTTTACATTACTTAATGCCTAACCTTGCATCAGCGACGGCAAGTGTGAATCCCTCCTGGGAATGATCCAGAACCGTTAGGTGGTGGGCCCATGCCTTAAACCTAACGTCGTGGCAGCGAACACATCCGTTCCCCCACGAGGCACTATATCGTTAAATTGGATAGACTTAGACGCCTAAACTACCCCAATTAATCAGTGGGGTAAATAAGTTCCTATGAATCATCACTCAGATTAATTCATTCTACTCCGGCCTACCAATATGCAAGGCTAGACTTTAAGTAACTTAATTAACTAAGGCTACCCCATAAATAGCACATGTGGATGTACGGTAAATAATAGTGAACGACACAAAGTTCGGTCCTTAATCAACCCGGGTGAACACTCCCCCTATCGGTGCACAACTAACACCATATGTGCACCACTTGTCACCCAAGTATAAAAACATATTTAAATCCATTTTAGTTCTCAAATAATCATAATTCTCATTTCTGTCCAGAAGTAAAATAATGCCCAAATCTCATTTATAAAGTGATCACAATATTATTCAGCAAATTTCTAAGCATGGCTAAGCATATGACACATGTAAAGTATAATTAGACCCAATTAGAGTACAACCAATGTACTTCAATTATTCCTATGGTTACAATCAGCCATGAGTGAAATTTATCAAGGAGGTTTATGCAACAAGTGGGTTATAACTACCATCTTCTCAACAAAATACAATTTTCTACCAAATAGCGCATGCAATGTTATAAACCAAACATTTGCCCATAAAATGTAGGATTCAATGTGTTCAAAGGAATTGGGAGGAATAACTTGCCTTGATCTGGAATAATGTGATTACCACCTAAATCACTCTTTCACCATTGATGCGAATTATTTATACAAATGACACGATATGCACATAAATACCAAATCATGCGAAAAATACAAAATGCTCTAAAATGCATGATTTGTGTCCAGTGGATAGGTTCTGACCTAACACAAATTTAGGTGAAGGAATTCCTATTTTATCTCTTTTTATTTGTGAGTTATGAATTTTCCAAGTTTGCATTGACCAATAGTATTATTTAATAATGTATTGCTGTGAATCATTTTTAATATATGATTTTGATCAAATTAACCTTACTGGGATGAAGAGGATTGTTTTCTAAGATGAATACAATTGGTTTCATAATTTTTAGAGCTAGTATGAATTTCCTATAAATTTTACAATTTAAATTGTACATGTGGTGGTCATTTCTCTATATATATTATAAGTACGGTTTCTGTTACATAAAGTATTGTATTTTATATTTCTAAATTAAAGTTCATACTTTTGTGACTCTACAGAAATTTGGTTCACTCCATTTGGAGTACAGATGAATTTTCTACAAATTTTACAAGTTCTATGTTAACTATTTCATATTTGAAATTTTAAAATTAAATATCATACTGTAAGCATCACATTTTATTTCATAGTATTAAAGTCCACCATTTTACAGAACTACCAAAATTGAATTCACCTGAAAATGAGCTATATTTGATTTTATATGAATTTCACAATTTTGAGATAATTTTTAGTTGAAAAGATAAAGACTTATCCATTTCCTTTTATATTTCCAAAATATAATTTCTTGGGTCCACAGGTCAGCCTCTGGTTTTATGCAGAAAGGTCCCTAGGGTTCTCAGGAATCAACCCGAGCTCCATAACACGTGCTAAAGCAAAGTCCATTAAGAGTCCTCAAGGTTTTCCCTATTTATAATTAGGTCCTGGGTCCACAAGTCATACTAAGGAACTTTACAAATTAAACCCTACAAGTTTTAAATCATCGCTAAGCCGAATTCTTAGGCGCTAATCAAGTGGGGTCCGCTTGTCAGTGGCTCGGCGCAAAGAGGAGCAGGGCAGCAATGCTTCGACGAGTTTCTCGCCAGCGGCAACGGCGAACGGCGGCCGATCTCGACGGGCGGCTAACAGAGAAAATGGAGAGGATTCCACAACGAAGCCATTGGTGGTCTTCTCGCAAGCTGCGGTGATCGGGATCGATGGCGACGACGGCGCAGGCGGCGGTGGCTCTCGGGTTGACGACGCATGTTGAGGTTCGGCTCGGTTTAGTGCGAAAGGGTGCATGCATGTGGTTCCATGGGGTTCCTGGAGTTTCATCGAAGCATTGGAAGGAGTCGGCAAAGCTCAGACAGTGACGACGATGGAGAAAACCCCCAGGCGGTGGCAGGAGATGGCGGCTTCACGGCGTCAGCTCGCTCCGGTCAATGAATACCTAGAAGAGAATATCCGTGAGGTTTCTAGGGTTCCTAGGATAACTCATGCGCAAGGAATCGTAGCGGGGCTCACCGGAGAAGAAGGACTTGAAGATGGAGCCCGACGGCCGGAGTTGGGGAAGAAAAGGTCGATCTCCGGCTTCACGGCTTCGTGTTCGATTCCTTCAGTTGGCGGCTTCCTGGGATCACGATGAAGACGATGGCATGGCGGTTTGGCCTAATTTAGTCGGAGTTGGCCGGATGACGATGATGCCGTAGCGGCGGCGCTCTGGTGCTTCTATGGGCGCGGCGGCGTTCCGGCGAGTTGGCTGCAAGACATGAGACGAGGTTAGAGGGGATGGGATTGGCATCTCGTGTAGATAGTAGAGCGTCAAAAGAGAGGTGATGACCGTGGCTCGAAGGAGGTGGCGACAGTCGTCGTCTCCACGGCCGGCGGCGAAAGAATGGGCGACGGAGAGGCTAGGCTCCCTTTCTCTCGGTTGGATCGGCGCAGGAGTGAAATGGGAGAGGAGGCGATGCACTGGAGAGGATATGACGAGCTCGGTGGCCGCCATGACGACGGACACGCGTCGAGCACCGCTGGCGCCGCTTTCTCCCTCGCTCTCTGTCTTTCTGTGCTGGCTTGAGCGGTGGAGTGTTGGTGCACAAAAGTGAAGCTAGACAAGGGTCCAGGGTGATGCACACTTAGGCAAAGTGAGAGAGATGGGTAGAACTCTTGGTGAAATACTGTACAAGCAATTTTCAAAAGATTTTATTATTTATTTCCTTCTCCTATTTTTATAATCCTATAACTTAATTTCTGTGCATGATAAATTAATGTGGATTTTTCTGGAGGTAGATAAAAATAACTAGTTTCCATGTTCTTTGGTTCCACATAAAAATACTCTATATTTTATTCTCAGGAAAATAGAGAAATTAGGTCTGGCCAAAATTGATTTGAATTTTTCGGAGGTCAAAAATTATAAAATAAATTATGGAAAAATTATATTAATTAATTATAAATAGAGTAGTATTTGAATAAATTATATCCTCTATACATTTTCATGTGATAAAATACACTTATGAGATGTGTATCGATTTTGCCGATTAGGGTTTAGAATTAAATTATAGTTTGACTATTTTGACCTAATTATTTGAGGTATCAAATGTACATATTAAATTATACAAAAATTCCAGTGAGATTTATGTATTGAAGGGTACCTACATGAATTTCCCCATGATTTTATATTGCACCAATTATTTTTAAAATATTCAATGAGTTTACCTACCTTTAAATGTTCTTATTTTAAATGTATATTTAAATGATCAGAAAATTATATTCTTAGTTTGTAACGAACCAGAGATGTTGTGTTTAGACTTTAATTTCATTTTACCATGCTCAAGCTCACAAGATCCTTATGCACTAGTGTGAATATATTTGAGTTGGACTAATGGTACTTAGGGTGGCAAATAGTATAATGCTTCCAAGATCCAAAAATATTTAAAAGGTCTCGTATCACACATCCTATTTAGTGAAAATGTTTTACATATCAAATAAATTGGAGAAAGAAGAAGTTTTAAGTCATTCGCAACTTTGCACATAATCACTAGCTAGTTTAACCTTACCTAGGTTGTATATTTGAAAAATTTTGGTCATCAACTTGAAAACACATTTTTATTATTTAGCTAAAGTCAAAATTTGAAATTCGAATTTTTGGTATGTTACACGGCGCCGCCGTTCCCCACACGCGGCGCCATCCTCCCGCGCTGGCCTCATCCCCACCAGAGCTGCTGTCCCCATCCTGCACCGCCCTCCTCCCTGTCGGCGCCGCCGTCCTAACCACCCGCGCCGGCCTCCTCCCCGCCGGCGCCACCATCCCCTACCCGTGCCGGCCTCCTCCCTGTCGGTGCCGCCGTCCTCACCACCCGTGTCGGCCTCCTCCCCGCCGGCGCCGCCATCCCCTACCCGCACCGGCCTCCTCCCTGCCGGTGCCGTTGTCCTCACCACCCGCACCGGCCTCCTCCCCATAATTTCATATGAGCAATTTTTTATATCTGCAAAACTTTTTAGATGGTAATTTGAGATGCAAAGTTGTAAATTTTAGATGTGCAATTTTAGATGTAAATTGTGTGCAATTTTATATGTGCAATTTTAGATGTAAATTATGTGTAATTTTATATGTAAATTGTGTGCAATTTTATATGTAAATTATGTGCAATTTTATATGTAAATTATGTGCAATTTTAGATGTTAATTATGTGCAACTTTACATGTGCAATTTTAGATGTAAATTATGTGTAATTTTAGATGTAAATTATGTGCAATTTTAGATGTAAATTATGTGCAATTTTAGATGTGCAATTATGTGCAATTTTATATCTGAAATTTTAGATGTAATTTATGTGAAATTTTATAGGTAAATTATGTGCAATTTTATATGTAAATTATGTGCAATTTTAGATGTTAATTATGTGCAATTTTATATGTAAATATGTGCAATTTTAGATGTAAATTATGTGCAATTTTAGACGTTAATTATGTGCAATTTTTATCTGTGCAATTTTAGATGTAAATTATGTGCAATTTTAGGTGTAAATTATGTGCAATTGTAGATGTAAATTATGTGCAATTTTTATACGTGCAATTTTAGATGTAAATTATGACAAAATTTTGAGATGGACATTATTGAAACACAATTTAGTTGTAAATTAACATGCCTGATATCGTGGAGGTCACCTCCAAGATTGTAAGTATGACCGAGAAGTAGAAGTCAGTGGAGTTCGTTCCCAAAAGGGAGCACGATCAGCTGACAGCAGTATTGGGCAACGCCGAACACTCCGGCAGGATAAGAGGTCTATCATCAAAGACCAATTGGAAAGAAGGATTTCCACGGGAGGTCAAGAGTTACAAGAAGCGGGACAGGTACAAAGAGAAGTTGGAAGAAAAAATAGCCGAACAAGTGAAGACATATTTCCACTCTCTGGCGGCACAGAATATAACTGCATTCCCCAACCTACATCTCGAAGTGCCCCAGCAGACCGCTCAGATGCCGAGCAGTGTCGAGACGGTTGAAACAACTCCATACCAAGTGGATTTTATCACCTTTCCAACGCTGTGCAGTTTGGTCGTTCCCATTGGCAGAGGTGGGAAAACAAGAGAGGTTGGGACTGGCTTAATAATTTCGGCCGAGTACGCAAGGGTGCAAGTGGCAAAGGTCCTGCATCATTGGAGCTAGATATCCCAGCACCTGAGGGGGTAGAATTACTCAGGGATGCAGTGAACCAGTTCATATTATGGCATCGTCAAGACATCATTCTATCCAGACAACCACCGTCAACACTAGCTCAATCGGCACCAATGAAACCTGGACCGTCGACACCAACGAAACCAGGACCTCCTTCCCCACCAGGGTCTCCTGCCCCACATGGCCCACCTACAAAGCCATCCCTACCAGGACCTCCTTCCACACTAGGGTCTCCTACCCCACAAGGCCCACCGTCCCCACCAGGGTCTCCTACCCCACAAGGCTCGCCTTCGTCACCCATTGATCTCGTTCATCAATCTCCTCCTACACCACAATCAACTCTCGTGCAACAGTTCAACTCCCATAGAAAGCCACATCCATCCCCATTCCTACCACTGAAGCTCATTGGCGAATACCAATAATGGTTTCCAAGTACGATCCTAAGGAAAATGTAGTATATGAAGCGAGATTATCATTTTCGTCATTCAGGGGGAGAAGTACGACAGAACCAAGGAAATAAGAGCCTGCACAGCTGTCAAAAGATCAAAAATCAGTACATGATTGCGTGGACGACTTGAATTCTTGGTTATCTGACGACGTGCCACAAACAAACGAATATGGCAAGCCATTCTTATCCTGACACGTCATGCAAGATCTTCCTTGGCAAATGAGGTTGTTGTATGAGTGGTACATGAAGGCGACCAAAAAGGGCCTCGGTTTTATTAGTGTCATGCTCCCTGAAAACTATTTCGTCAAGGGACCCAAGAATTTCTTGGTAATCGATTTCAAGGACCTGCACGTCCTCTTCAAGCTTGATAAAATGGATATCAATCTCGTTACAGCATTTTGCATGTAAGTTCTTACATCTTACATAATTGGTGCAAGTGAATAAATGAAACAAACTTCCATCTCATCAAAGTTGTGTTATTTTGTAGGTCACAAATCCATGCAGGGCAAAATGTGGGGGAAAAGATAGGCTACGTAAATCCAACAAGGGTTTGTAAAACACAACATACGGTGCAACTTCGAGATGATGATTCTGCCTTAAGGAACAAGACCGTTGAGGAAAAAGAAGCATATATCAAGGGTTTGTACACTAAGAAGAGGGTCGAGGTGGCCATGTACTTGGGACAAGCAATGCTCAGGCACCAGGACAAAAATGTTTTAATGGTCCCTTATGCTTTTACGTACGCAACATCCATCTTAAGTTGTGTTATTCATTGCATCGTACTACATCATTAGTACTAAAAATAGTGTTGAATTAATCTTATCTTACTTGCAGTGACCACTATATATTAATTCTAGTGTATCCAAGGGACAACGAGGTCGTGGTGCTCGATCCGACACACTACGACAAGGAGACGTACATGGATTTCCTAATTTTACTGAACTTGTAAGTGCTAACGTACACGTCGATAAGTAGTTTTTTCGTCAAGTTTCAAATTAACTCAACCAATATTTCTCTTTTTACATAGAGCACACAAGTACTACATTAGACACAATGGGCCACAGAACAATCCAAATAAGACAAACCTTACCATGAAGACAAACTGGCCGATAAGATGTGTGTGCAGTCAACATAGATTGTTGTCGTACTTACTTTTCTATATTGATGGATGCTATTTGTTTTGTTCCCAGTGTTTCAAACAACCTGCGAATACTAATCTGTGTGGGTATTACGTGTGCCATATGCTTAGAGCCGGCGGGAGGTTCACAACAGAGAATGCTACTACAAGTCCGGATATTGTTCTCCGTACATGCTACTCTGTCTAATTTTATTTGCTAACTTATGTTGCCTTCTTTGTACAGATCCCAGAAATACTTACTAGGAAAATCCATGTCGACAAGAAGACCATTCTTAACATATGCATTGACCTGTGCCACTTCCTCCGCCACGAGTGCTGCAACGCATTAGTGGTCTTCTACGACAATCAGAGCCAACTTGCATTAGAAGACGACTTCAAACCCCTTAGGGATTGGGAGAAAGAACATGTGCATTGAAAATATTCAATATTGATGAAACAATCAATAATTTGTACTATATATATGAATCAAATATATTTGCTTGTTTATGTGAGAGACACAACGTGTGTACATATGTATATAAATGTTTTCGGTTATTTATATTGAAAGACTAATTATTTGTCAATGTAATATTCTACAATCTATGTGCGAGCAATGACGACTCTCTTATATCGTATGCGTATCATTCCAAATCTCGGTTATTAAAAATATAATATTACATAAGCAACATGATCTTCTAATGGGCAAGTAGTATTGCGGCTGCATGAAAAGATCGATATTCACATGCGGCCGGCCTAAGCAGCCACATGGGAATATCGATTATTGCATGCGGCCAGCTTAAGCCGACCACAAGGGAAGATCGATCTTCGCATGCAGTTGGGCCGGCCGCATGCGAAAAAAGTGATTTTCGCAGACCTTTCCGTGCATGCGGGCCGACAAAACGCATGCGAAAATCGGATCTGGCCATCTGCAAAAACCTTTTCTGCAGTAGTGGTTGTCGGGACCTACGAAAACGGAATCGTCTCGTCGCCAGGGTTCGATTTTTGTAGTTTTCAGAAATTTCTGTTGGTTGGTTTTGGAGTTGATCTAGGGTTTGCCTAGACTTAGCTATGCTTCTATTTTAGCCATGCTTGTGTCGAGAGGAGGAAAAATTGGTTTTTGGAAGTAATCAAGTTTGATTCAGAAAGAAATAGTAGATTGGATTGGTGGAAAATTAGTTTCCTTTTTTATCCAGACACCAAATCCAAACGCTAGTGCTACCGGTTTCCCCTCCACCTCCCCACCGCATGCCTCCCACTCCACCTCCCCACCATACGATTGTTTCCTCCATACTGTGAGTTGCTACACCTTGGTAAAAAAAAAAATTCTGGTGTCGGATTCAAGCTCCATTTGCAAAAAGATATCCATACGAGGAGAGCATTCCATTTTTGTATAGATCAAACTTTAGGGTATGGACTTTTACATTTGAGTCCCTGTAATTTTTATATTTATATTTGAGTCCCTATAATTTTACACTGAGGTCCTTAAGCCGGTTTTAGTTAAAAAAGAAAAAAAAGAAAAGGCAAGAAGGTGCTTAAACAAATAAAAAAGAAAAGCTGTGCCAAGAAAAAGGAAAAAAAGAAAAAAAAAGAAGAAAGAAAGAAAGAAAAGAGGAATGCTATCTTTGAGTTTGCTTTTGTATAATAGAGATGTGCTTGAGTTGATCCTAGTGCAATCTTATGGTATCGTTTGTGTCTAGGCTCTCGTCTCTAGTATGTTCTAGCCTAGGACCAGCACGGTACTGATTTTGAACAGTTATTCAACTTTGCATTCTCTAATTTGAGCATTTGCTATTCCTTTGCTATATATTTAAGCCTACCCAGAGCTCCACAGATTTGATTGCAGCCGTACAATAAGTGTTTGCCAAGGCATCGATACATCCAACCTCTATTGGGTCTAGGTTGAGTCGATGTGGTCACCATTCTGCTTGCTTTGCTAAGATCTTGTAAGAGCTTGGCTAAAAGCTTGAGTGTGTGTGATATTTGGGCCTTCACTACCTAGTAGTTGATAGGAGCGTGCATATTCTTGTTGTCTTTCTTGTTTGCAACTAACCATGGCAGGAATGCGCAAGGGGATACGAGATGGTCATGCTCAATATCAACTTCTTCACCTTCGACGAGGTATCACGACTTCTCTACATGATGCATATGAGGTACTTGACTATAATTTTGCACGAGTTGAATCTAATTTACCATTCTACGATGGTAAGTACGATTATGTTGCTTATGTCGATTGGGAGCTAACAGTAGACAACGAATTTGATGAATATGATTTTTCTGATGCTCAAATGATTAAGCCTGCTAGTAATAAATTTACCACTTCTGCATTCTTTTGGTGGAGTCATGTTAGTAATAAGCCTGAAACTTGGGATGAGTGCAAAACCATGATGAGAAAGCATTTTGTGAGTTCTTATTACAAATGTATTCTTCTTGAGAAATTAGTGTTGGATCATGTGATGATCTTGGTGATGAACAATTGTCAAAGGTAAGTGTTTGTGAAAATACAGAGTTGTGTTTTCAGACGGTGAATAGTGCTGACAGGTTGTGTACCGATCAGACCGAGCTGAGGTGGCTGGTCAGACCGAAGGTATGCGAGCGGTTAGACCGGCCATCACGCGGTCTGACTGGCAGAGTCGGCAGAGGCTGAATCGGTTTCGGATTTGAATGTTTACTTCGTGGATTTGACTTATAGTTGGTTTCTATACGTGTGGATACTGGTGTTATGCTAATGTGAGTCAAGTTGGGGATAACTTGCACTCGGATATGGAGTTTCTTTATTGTTCACGTGCAGGTGTTGCTTGAGGCCATGGAAGTATAGCCGGTGATGGATCGGGACTAGGCTTGGGAGAAGTTGAGGTCCAGACGGTCGAGAATATCACGTGGGATGCTCAGGCTAGAGAACAATGCATGTGGAGGTGAAGGTTTCCATATGGCGTACACGTGGTGTTGTATGCGTATGGAAAGCGGAGTCAAATTTGGTATGAGTCCAAATTTGGAAAGTGTTGAGTTTGTTGCTTGTATGGGAGGTTTCCTATGGGATTAGGACTTCTTGTATGAGTAGGATTCGTGGCTTAGGGCAGCCACGTTGAGGGTATAAATAGAGGGGCAGGGTGTTGTTTCTCTGCATCGAGTTTTAGAGATTAGAGTTGAAGAAAAAGCTAGGGTTTCGAGTTTGTTCGAGATTTTGGAGAGGAGTGCTGTTGTTGCACTTTGTAAACACAGAGAGAATCAATAAAGTTCCAATTTACTTTAAGAGTTCTTTGATTTGTGTTTTCTCGGGTCTCGGCGGTCCAACCGGCGAATCTACACCGGTCAGACCGGCGGCGACTGGGTGGTCAGACCGGAGGTGTCTAGGCGGTCACACCGACGCACAGGGGTGGTCAGACCGGACTACAGGGGCGGTCAGACTGATAGAGCCAGCTACAGGAGATCGCATCTACATCTGAAGAGGGTAACTTTAATATTCCGCTTTAAGTTTTGGTTTTTGGGTACACCAACCATTCACCCCCCCTCTGGTTGGCTTGGTTAGTGGGATTCGATCTTATAAGTGGTATCAGAGCCTTGTTTTCTTCTTTGGATTTTTACCGATCTAAAGTTTTAAGCCATGGCTAACAAGTTTTCAACCAAGCCACATGTTTTCGATGGTGTCGATTTTCCTTATTGGTGTGACAAGATGCAATCTTACATTATGGCTCAAGATTATGATATTTGGCTTAAGGTTGCTCATCCCTATGAAATTCCAGATCAAATAAACACTACTGCTTTGAAAACTAAATTTGAAAATAATTGCAAAGCTAGAAATATTTTATTGAGTGGAATTTCTCGTTCTGATTTTGATCGTGTGTCACATCTTAAAACTGGCAATGAGATTTGGAATGCTTTACGTAACTTTCATCAAGGAACTTCCAACATTAAAGAATTGCGTAAAGATCTTTTCAAAAAGGATTATATAAAATTTGAGATGAAACCTGGAGAAGCCTTAGATGACTATCTTGCTAGATTCAACAAAATTTTGAGTAATCTTCGATCTGTTGATTCTGCTTTTGAAGTTAACTACTCTCAATCCGAAGTTTCTCGTCACTTTTTTTAGGTTTTGGTTTTTGGGTACACCAACCATTCACCCCCCCTCTGGTTGGCTTGGTTAGTGGGATTCGATCTTACAATTAGAACATCTGAAACAAAGTGATAGAATTGTTAGCGAGTACATTTAAAGTTTGTATCATCTATAGTGGTCTAAAAGAATACAATGAGAACACATTGCGTAGATATTTCAAAGGGCTTAATTCTGATATTCAAGTTATGCTTGCTAATGTGACAAATAATCATATTGGACATCTATTCATGCTTGCTCGTAGCGTTGAGAGTCAAATCATAGCAAATACGAGAAAGCATGAACAATGTGATTTATCTCCTGTTTCTGAATCTCCGATATCATTGCACAATGATGATGTGCAAACATGGAATGAGCAATCTTTTGTGTCTTCTGTTACTAACGGTTTGCAGGGAGTTCAGAACATTCAACAAAAGGAGGAGAATGATGTCCTTGAGAAGAAAGAGGAGAAGCATGAAGCCCCTACGATGCATAAAGAAAGTTTGCAAGGTAAATTAAATAATGCTGAGATAAATGAAGGTGAATATTCTCAAGCTGAGCTACACATATCCACTTTTCATGCTATAGTAGAGCAACCATTAGTGGAACCAATTGTTGAGATGCCTTTGTCACAAGTTGATTTGTTTGCTATTCCTTGTGATAAAGAAGAGTTGTGTGATAATGCTTCACTTATATCAATGTCACAACTAGTGAATAAACATGCTATTTCTAATATTAGTTCTTTATGTGTTGATTTTAAGCATGTTGTTCACATTGCTAATGAAGTTGAGGAATGTGAATTGCTATCTTCTTTAAGAACTTTGGGCTATATTTTGTTTGATGATTTTTATGAGCTCGATCATTTGAAGGAGAAATTGTTTGCTACTAATTTTTCATGTGCAACTAATACTATATTTCATATCTTTGGCAAATATAACGATAGAGGAGTATGTTTGGTGCAGCGTGTTTACATATGTTCAGTTTCTGAACCTCCTGTAGCCATACATCAATATTGCATGCTAGAGAGTTATATTATTGCTAATCATGCAACTTCGAGTTTCTCTAGTTTTGATTAGATGAAACAGTTTATTT
This sequence comes from Oryza officinalis, assembly GCA_008326285.1. NCBI lineage: Eukaryota > Viridiplantae > Streptophyta > Magnoliopsida > Poales > Poaceae > Oryza > Oryza officinalis. The sequence goes on along the minus strand of BDMV01000001.1, from coordinate 27,384,855 downwards.
TAAATGGACTATGGGAAGAGCACCATATGATAAAACCGAGGACGGTTTTCCGTGAAGAAGGGGAGGATGATGTGGCCATGGCTACTATGGATACAACCGTCGCTCACATCATATCTCAACAGGAAGATGTCAAGATCAAGTTGTCCAAGTTCTCGAATTCAATTCGGCCACCTACTACAGTGCTGATTTCAAATGGTTGCAAAATATGTATATGAGCTCCGTTTTGGGCCCATGAGTACTTGATGGAAAGCTCTTGGTGTCCTCTTTCCAATGGATCCAGCCGCATCTCCAAATTCCATCCCAGTCAGCCGCAATCACAGAAACAAGGTTCTACGTCACCTATAATGGGCCTATGTGCTTGTAACTTTATCTAAGACCCTGGCCTAGGTGGGGCCCATATGGGGTGCACCCCAACCTAGTGGAGCACGACCTAGGAACCCCCTTGGTCATCCTTCCATCCCTTTAAATAGCTATGTACCCCTTCAGGGTTTCTAGGGTTTTGTTTAGATTAAAGTTTAGCTTCGCTACTTTGCCGTGTAATCTCGTGATCGGTTAGATCGCCGGTTTGCTCGTTACGGAATCCCAACTTATCATTTGTATTCAATTCCTATTTATAATTTAAATTGCTTTTATCTTGTTCTTGCTTGTTTCTTCGATTTGCTTGCAGGAATAAGATTGATCTGTACAGGCAAGATCAACAAACCACGGAGAGGTGTATTGATCGCTAAGGCGCAACACAACAACGTCTCGTACGGTTGTAGTCAGGTCGTCAACGTTTCTCCCAAATCATTGTTATCTTCAACTCGTCAAAAGATTGGGACAACCAGATCCCTGAGCGTATCGAGTGTAGTTCAGGGTTTATCAAGTGGTATTAGAGCAGCTCAGAGTTTATCTCCGGCCACCGCATCAAAAGCAGAGTTGAGATTAGTGATAGTGCACTCCATTCGCTTTAACCACGCATCTGCTTTCGGGTAGGTTACTGGATCGAAAGGAAGTTGTCGAAGCAGGTTATTGACGATGGCGAAGTGCTTGGCGGGAGTACGGACAGGTTCTATTTGAGAAGGGGTTGTGTCTCGAGATTGAACGAACTCGCCCTCCTCTATAGAACCCCGTGTTGTCCGGTCATCCACACCTCTATCCTCGATCTCGATATCGACCATGTTTACATTGAGCGGAGAGCTTTAATCGAAGGATTCCACATCATCTAGGCTATGAAGAACAGATAGTTTGTCAGAATCGATTCCAATGAAGCCCACCATGCGATCTGAAGGGTTGTCGTCCATAGACGTCGTATGAGATCAATCTCTATGAGCATGGATCGGGTAACATGGAACACGGGTAATTGGTTCCCGCAAACTTCAAAAATGTCATGCAGCTAGTTAGGGGGTGACTCTTGGACTTGTGAATTAGACAACATGCCTTGCATGGAGAAACACGCTGAATTTCACACTCCTCGCAAGCATGGAATTCAGCTTTCACTCGGATTATGACACGGCATCCAGCCAACGAATGACTAGAATTATTGTGGATTGGACACCATGCACTATCTTTGTCGGCAGACTTCCCTGTCAGCACACGCTTATTGGCCGAAGCCGAAGATCGGGCTGCTTTAGGCCTTCTGTCAACGAATCGAGATTCCGACGCCTCGTTCTCGGAACGAACCAGAGAGACGGCCGTTGAAAGAGATGCTTGTGTCGTCGTCACGGCCTCACTCTTGGCATGTGCTAAGGGGGGCGAGATCGGGACGGTAGCGAAGACTAGGAAGACGATGGAGCGGACTTGAACCATGGTGAAGGCTACCTGGTTGGATCTCCTAGACCAAGTAGATCTTAGAAGCCCTCGTTAAAGAATCCTGCTCTTGAACTCATCTCATCGTAAACTTGAAGCACCAATCCCCTGTCACATCTTGATTTTTGTTCGGGTATAATAATCGTTTAATAAATCATTTCTACAATTTATATTAAATTGTAAAGCAATTAATCAAGTGAAATTATTGAGGGAAATAAAATTTCCTTTAAAAATCATGGCTGGAAATATTTTTATAATATTCTCCATGCCTTAATATACTCTTTGGAATTTCCTGTGAATTTTTGAAGCTCAAGTAATTTAAATAATACAAACTTCATTTAATCAATTAATTAAATAAATCTCCTCCTGGTCCTTAGGCCATTTTCAGCCCAAGTCCATTTCCTCTCCCCGCGGCCCTTCCTCCCCCTTCTTCCTTTCCTGGCCGGCTCCCTCTTTCTCTCTCTCCCGGGCCGGCTCCCTTACTCTCCCTGCTCGGCACGTTCCCTCTTGAAAAGTCTGCTTTCCCCTTTCCTCGGCCCGTCCTCCTCTCCATCCCAGACCGGCTCCCTTTCTCTCTCCCTAGCCCGCTCGCCTCCCCTCCTCCTTGGGCCGTCGGCCCATTTGCCTCCTCCCTCGCTCAAAGTTCACTTTACCTCCTCGTCTCGGTTTTCCCTCTCTCTCTCTCTCTCTCCAATAGGTAGGACCGGTGACCCCACCTGTCATCCCCAACGGCCAGGAGAATCGGCCTCTCCTCTCCCACGTTGCCACCCATGTCCTCACCGATCCCACGCTCTCCCGCCTCCCACATTTGCCTCCGGATGGCATGGACCTATCGTGGCCCTTTTCCCGCACCCGGTTCCCCACTCGTCCCACGAAATCCGATGCCAGACCGAGCCCACTCGCCCAAATCACTGTCCGGCCATTGCCGCCTCTTTCGGCCTCACCCCGGCCTCCCCATCGCCCCATCGGGCTATAAAGAGAACCCCCGAGCCCCCTCTCTCTTTTTCACCATTTCCCCGAGCTCCCGCCGAGCTCGAGCATCACACGCCATCGCTGCTAGCGCCGCCACCGCGTCTTTCCACCACCGTCGTCGGCTTCACCGCGCCACGGAGCATCCCGGCCGCCCCTTCTCCCTTTCAATCGCCACCAGAGCTCGCCGGACTCCCGCCACCACCACCGCACTGCGCCGGTCATCGTCCTTCCTCACCGCTGAGCCTGTGTGCCACCTTCTAAGCCAACGGCCGCCCGGTGAGCTCTCCCTCCCCATCTCCCTTCTCTTCGCTACCTCCCGTGCACCGTCGCGGCGCCATGTCTGGCCAGGCTAGCTTGAGCTGAGCCTGCGCCCTAGCCGCCACCTCCCGCCCTATCGGATTCACTCGAGGGTGAATCCGGGCCATCCGCGTGGCCTCCCGTTGGCGCCCCGTGTGGCTGCCGTCATGGCGCTACGTCGGGGCCATCTCCGCTCGCCTATCCGCTGTGGCCACCACGTGGCCGCTACGTGGTACGCCCGCGGACCGGTGCGTTCGTGGACCCGGTCCATCATGCGCCGCCTCCTTGACCCGCTGACGTGGGAGGCTTGTGTGTCGGCGCCGACGCCCCATGCTGACATCAGCGACCGCCTTTTTCTTTGTAAAAATAATTAATAATTATGCAATAAATCGTATTAATTTCCAGAAATTGATTCAAATGGCTCAAAACTTCTAAAATTCATAACTAATTCATACGAACGCCAAATTGAGCCATTCAACTTGCAAAATTCATCTAAAATTGAGCTCTACATGTTTGTTTACTTTCCATGTACTTTTTATTTGGTTTTTATTAGGGTTTTTCCTCGTTTTGTGTGCTAGCGTGTAGAATCCGTCGTTTCGAAAGATCACGCTCACGAGAAAAAGAGTTCGGAAGATTAATTGAAGAAGTAAGGCACACATGCCCCCTTGAGCATGTTGAACCTATTTTATGAAATGTTTTATCGTTTACAAACAAAATTGCATGTTTTGCTAATTACACAGGAATAGGGTTTATCTATCTGCTCGCTTGTGCCTTATTTAATTGATATTCATCCTTTTCCAAACTTGGGTGATAATTAGACTAGCTTGTGTTACTTATGTTGACCTTACTAAAATTATGTTATGCTTAGCCATGCTTAATTACCACTAGCTCACATAATGGGATAACCACATTATCTACTTTAGTATCTTGAAGAGCTGCGAGCTCGAGACATCTGGCTATGTTTTATTGGTCGTAATTATCCAACTAAAATATGGTTTAATGGTGGGCTGTGGGTGTATAGTTTTGCTTGTCGCACCCATGGCAATTAAAGACCTGTTCGCGGGAAACCTTGGAAGACTTACAGTTCTTACCACAAGCAAGCGTGGGCAACTGTTGGACTTGTAGTATAGCTCTTCCCTCTCTGACGTTCCTAGGTGAGGGCGGACATGATGGAGTTGGGTCGGCCCCGATTATAAGGGTTGATCGATGTAACATCCTGAAAATTCGTAACAATAAAATTCACTAAAATTTCGAACTTTTTAAAATTTTGCATCATGTTGGTTATTATGGTTGTTATTGCTTGGCCAACTGTAAATTGTCACAATGGAAAATCAAATTAAAGATGCACATCTAAATAAATACAATTTCCAAGAATACATTATTGTTATTAACCCCATAAATATTTATGCAGGAGAAAGCAAAGCCAAACAAGTACAATATAATTATTAACATCTGTAATATAAACTACATGTCAAATATTAAATACTTGGACCCGGTGATAGGTGTCATGAGATATAGGTACACATGAAATAATGATCATCACTATAATGATCCATTATAGAAAAGAGCGTTCCACTAGAATAGTAATAATTAATATCTTAAGAAAAGGCTTTATCAAGCCTCTCATGACATAAAATTCACTCATATAAAATAGTTGGTCATGTAAATAAATTGAGCTTTATATATGAAATGGGTCTATATGTGTGTCTAATTAAATGATTAGATCAATGTTACACCAAGTCCCAAATTACTTCCATGGAATAAATAGATTTGACAGTTCGTGTAAAATACATTGCTATACAAATAAGTCAACCAATGTGCTATTACATTAACACAGGTCACCTTAGAATATTTTGATTAGTTTTAGAAATATCAAGAGCCTCCAAATTATCTAGATTAATTTTTGGATTTAACTTTATTTGAATAATGCAATAAAAATATATTGGTGCCATCACAACTTTTGGGTAAAATGTAGACTTTTGGACACTAAATATTAAATTTCGTTGCCTAGAAAATTTACGGATTAAACTCTCCTCTTTTTCCTATTTAAATTTCTCCCTAAACCCTAAAAAGGAAAATCGGCTAAATAAATAATTAAAGATATAAAAATTGTGGTAAATAAAATACTCTACCTAAATATCATAAAATTAATTAGGGTAATATAAATTTAAATATGGAATTATATATATATATATATATATATAATTAGCTACACATAGATATATATATATAAATGTAAATATATAAATAGGGGTGAAATAAAATTTTGGGTAAAATTTTTAGGGTGAAATGATACAAATATTGAGCAAAGTCCAATTGTGTGGAAATTTGAAATTTTGGGCACATTTTAAATAGGGAATCAACTCAAATTGCAAAAATCGGTTGGAGCACTATTCATTGCCCCTCAGCTGTTCGACCGAGACCTCTGCCACCTGCCCTGCCGCGCCGTTGCATCGCCGTCCGGCGCCTCGCGCCCCGCGCCACCCCCTGCCGCCTTGAGCCCCGCGCCGCTGCTCCCCTCCACCGCGCGCGTCGCGTCGCCGTTCCCCGCCCTCGCGCCCCACGCCGCCGCGTGCCGTCGCATCGCCGCTGCCGCGCGTCGCCATCGCCGCCGCACCGCCTTGAGCCCCACGCCGCCGTGCCTCGTCCGCCGCACCGGCCGACGTCGCCGTCCTCCCCACGCCGCCTATAAAAGCCCCCTCCTCCTCCTCCCTTCCTCCCCACACCGCCCTCCCATTTCCCCTCTCCTCCTCTCCTCCCCGCGGTCGCCGTCGTCGCCACGCCAAGCACCGCCGTCACGTGGAGCCGCCGCCGCAGACTTGCGCCGCCCGCGCCAACGCCGCAGTCGGTAAGCCTCCCTCCTCCTCTCCTCCTCCTTCCGCTGTGCCGCCGCCGCATGAGGGAGAGAGAGCCCGAGAGAGAGAGAAGAAAAGAAAGAGAGGCCGAGAGGAGGGAGGCAGCAGTGAGAGAGGGAGGAAGCAGGAAGGAAGAGAGGAGAGAAAAAGAAAAAAAAGAAAAAGAAAAAATAATAGCGAGAAAAAGAATAAGGGAAAAAGGAAAAATAATAAATAAAAGTAAAGGGTAAATTTAGGAAATCGGGGGAATTTAAATTATATAGATATATATATATATACATGTTAGTCGGTAAATTAATCGTCGATTATTTTGGGAACTTCTATAAAATAAATCGGGATTATTTAGTAAATTGAGATTATTCACTTAATCAGGATTAATTACCTAATGGGTTATTTATTCAATGAGTTATTTATTTAGATATTTATTTATTAAATTATATATATATACGTATATATTAATCAGAGGATTAGTTGTCGACTATTTTTGAAAATCCATAGATAATAAATAGCGGTTATCTATTTAATCGGTTGATTTATTTAGGTATTTAGTCTGTTAATTATCTATTTAGTTTTCCTCATTAATCTATTTATCCACCTAGTTATTCTTTCTTTGCGGTTATTTAGTCATTCATTTATTCATTAGGGTTAATTATTAAATTGGAATCTAATTTATTTGGAATCGCATAAATTAAAATGAGTTAATATCTTATTGGCTAACACAAATATATTAGGACAAAATGGATTAAAAATAAATTAATTATGAACAGTATATTTTCACAATTTCTCGAATTAATTCGAATTTGAATCTTTTAACGAGCGTAACTTATTCATTTTAGCTCCGATTCGAGTGAAACTTGAACCTAAAATTCGTCTAAATTCATAAGCTTTCCAATGATATATAATTCACTATTTAATTAAATATATTTATATTCATAAAATAATTAATATCAAGAGATGAATAGTGGCTAACTTAAAAATGTGCTAATAAATAAAATTGATAATGTAAAGTAGGTACGAGTATAATTACCTTTAACATGCTTTATCACTGTAGAAACCATGTAAATTATTTATAAATATTGTTTCAAATTAACTAAAGCATAGAAGGTACTAGTGCCATTTATTAATACGTGTCCATGTGTAATTATAACCATGACTTCCAAAAGTATACAAACGAAGTTTAACCTTATCAGTGTTGCAACTAAAATAGGGATACTCACGGGTAAAACCATGGTTTGTTTACGAGATATAATATTAGAGCTAGCTTGACTAAATCACCTACACGAAGTTAATTAACTGCGTTCCCTATATCGTAGTATATGTTTAGGTTGGTAATCGACCCTTAAGTTAATAAACAGTACCAACTCGTCGAATCCACTTAGATCACTTCCCTATATCGTAGTATATGTTTAGGTTGGTAATCAACCCTTAAGTTAATAAACAGTACCAACTCGTCGAATCCACTTAGATCACCTGTATTGTATAGCTTGTTATGATATGCCCATTGTTTAATAAATGATTCCCCTACTAACACATTCCTTGGACTCACATATATATAGTACGTCTATTTAACTGGTACAATACACCCCATTTTACCCATACAGTAGAATAGTAACCTGACTTATTCCATGTACTAGACTAAGGAGTATGTGGCAAACATGAATGTTTGGTAAATACTGGTTATAAATCTTGACCTCATATAATATATCCCAACTATGAATTAGGATTATTCATTGTAAAATTATGTAATAAGATAATCTGCACATCTAATATTAACAACCTCACAGATCTAACATATAGAGCTTGGATAATTATTAACCTTTTATAATGTCGGGTAAGATCTATCCATAATTAAAAAAATGGCTCTATTGATAAAATAATCGAATAATTCACTGAAATGATTCATTGATCCGACGTTTATACTATGACCATTGTATTTAAATAGAAGCACGAGTAGTATGAGCTGCCCTAGGTACGACTCCAACATTTATATTTGTTTGCGCATGTTTGATTGTTGGTTGAATATTGGTTTTTCTCGCGTATTATAGTATTGGTGTATCGATTAGTCGTGAGGCTATGTGTGCAGCTTCCAGGAGATGAAGGTTGATCAAGATTATAGAGTAAGGACTATCTTGAGCAGGCAAATCATCACTACCTTTGAACATGTTGAACCCCTTTTTGCGAACTTATGTTGTTTTTAAATTAAATATGCATGCTATATACGTGAGAACTCCCATACTTGTTATAAGCCATGCCATGATATCGATTCCTTGTATATCCTTTGTACCCTATAATATCGTGTGTCCTTTAGTCAATATTTTGACAATGCTTAGCCAATGCTAAACTAGATTCATGCATTCTCATATTTATTAAATGCTATATGCTTGGGCAATTACCTTAGGGAAGGTAATTGATATGCGGCATGTGGAGACATGAGCGTCACATTGCCTTGACATTGATGACATGGTTTGCGAAAGGAGAAATAAAACTAAACAACTGTTTTAGACTGGGGCGGCTGGATGATTTGGGGTGAAATCTGGTAAAGGCTAGTGCCGTCCCTGGTCAGTTAAGGACCGAGCCATGAAGCTAAGCATGAAACTACCCTCGTACAACCGTACTTCTCGAATGGGTATAGACCTAACGGAGTAAATAGCCGAGCGGAGGCAGTATCCATGCATAGTGGTCTTCTTGATGTGTATGAAAGGCGAGGGCCTACGGTGGGGTCGCCACCGGTAGGACCATCATGTGTAAATCTAAACTTAATTATAACTTAATGCATGTGTAAGTCTTCCCTCCCCGGGAACGCCAGAACTCCTTTCACTGCTAGAAACCGTGTACGCCTAGAGTGCATGAGGATGCAAGTTCATGGAGTGGGTACTGCCAATGTGAGGTTATTGAAATGCTTTGCCGTGACGCATCTCATTCGTTGGGACTTCGGCTCATGTGTTGGGTAAGTCACGGAGTACAGGTAAAGTGTACATCCACTGAAGTGTGAGTAAATCAAATCTATTCGAATAGCCATGCTCACGGTTATGGAGCACCGGAACATGTATTACACTTGGCTAGACTCTAAATTCTTAAACTAATTGGGAGGGGACATTGCATGATGATTTTTATGTTGGTGGATCCACTTCTCGTGAGGCGAGAAGGGGTAGACCCCAGAAAACCATGACGACACAATGACGGGAAACTATTCTTGGAATCACAATGGATGATGGACAGAACCGTCGTTGATTAATGAACTATGGTATTAAAATTTGATTAGTCTATGCTAGGTCTTAGGCTTGTGAAAAGATTTACAAAACTTGCTCTGCGCAAAAAGGACCGGAAGCCATTCCTTGAAATACCCTCTATCATATGCATTTTTGTGTGTGGTGGCTTACTGAGTGCTTTTGTACTGATTGTTGCTCTATATATATCTTTTAGCAGAGTGCTTAAAGAGATGCCCTTATTGGTACGCTTGCGTACCTAACAAGATGATCGGAGTGCGGCCCCGTTCTATGTCTCATTCCCCAATCGACTGCCTGTGGCATGTCAACCGGGCCCTTGTATTGTTTTGTCTTCCGCTGTTGTTCTCTGATAGTTGTTGGCCTGCTTGGCCCTAATGTAAGCACTTAACCCCTTTAGCCTGAATTCATCTGTGATATGTTGTGATTCGGCTATGTATGTGTGTACCAACTACTGATCCAGGGATTGGTACGGATAAACACATAAGATTTCTGATTTCCAAAATCGGGGGTCGACAATCGGTTTCCGGATTCACCGCGGCACAAGAAGGGCTGCCCACACTGGTTTTAAGGGTGGGGGCGAAACCTACAATGTGGTGCGCTTGGTTAGGGGGAGTTATGCGAAGGGTCTTGTCACGATTTTTTCCTTTGCAGTACCATGGTGGTACTTCGGGGCATGACAACATGTATGGAATTGTGTCTTGTGGGTACAGTTGTACACGTCTGGCCAGAGTAAAACTATTCGAATAGCCGTGCCCGTGGTTATGGGCGATCGATCAACTTCACCGTGATTAGTCTCACCCTATTAATTAACTTGATTTAATGAACTGGTGCAGTTTAGGTGGTTTGGTTGGGCCTGTACAATGTGGTATAGCGTTGTTTAGTGCATATTTAGTCTTACCTTAATTAATAAACTATTTTACTGTTTTCAACTATAAATGTTTATAAATGCCTTTATGCAAATAGCCACAGACCTCCCTTTGCCTCCCCTTGCACGACTGTATCATTGGTGTGGCTTGCTGAGTACGGTGATTGTACTCAGTCCTGCTATTATTTCCTCTTTTCATAAGTGTAGTGCTTCTGAACTGAAGACAAAGTTAGAGGACCAAGGCTTATACCCCAGTTGAGTTTTTGTCTGTGAAGTGGAGCTGAAGCCCCACTAAGATCGCCTTTTCCACTGCTGCTGCTTTCATTTTGGTGTGAGGACTAAGTGCCTCTTCTATAAGTATTTACGCCTTATTTACGTTTGGATCTGTATATTAATTTGTCGTTTCGTGTACCCTAGCTTGATTCCTGGACAGGGATTTGTGCACAAAATAGTTTGGAAATTTGGCTAAAATTTTGGGCGTGACAGCCCTCTACCTGGCACGCCACTGTCGACGGACTATATGCTGACCACAGTATTTGTAGAGTTTGGAGATCGTTGAAACCTGGCTATTCACGAGAATCAATCAAGCAGACAAGGGACAAAGGTTTATACTGGTTCGGGTCCTCAGGACGAGTAATAATCCTACTCTAGTTTATATGTATTATGGATTGGAATATCGCTCAGAGTATAATGGAGAATAGAACAACTGGTGGAATCTGCTAACTAGAGGCTGTCGAGAACGGTCCGACGAGATCTATTCAGTGAATATGGCACTGACTTTCTCCGGATTGCTTCTGGACGTGGGTTTGACTATGACTTGTAACTCGTTGCCCTAATCTGAACACATGGACCTTGTTTAAATAGTAGAGATTTTCTTCTTCTCCAAGTAGAATTCGGAGAGATAGAATAGAACACGGTTCTAAGGAGACCTTATCTTTCCTAATTAGGACTCTGACACCTTCTATTTCGGAAAGATAATTTTTTTCTCGACCGTATTTCTTTGATTAAAACATACCTTCTCGTATACTATCGGATATATAGTTTTATCATATTTCATTAACCATGTATAGAAGGTATGTCTAATCCTTGACATTGACAGTTACTAAGTGTGCATCTCATGTGACTAGCATGACTTCACATACCCTTTTTAACCAACTTGCAAGCATATTGGATACCAATTCGTAACCATGCCGAATGATCAAGTCGACAATGTTTGCGAAAAGATTATCCATAGCAACCTTTTCACAAATAGATCGGACGTGACCGGTACCTTGATGTGAAACATGCCGTTAGTTTTCATTGGTAGATTTGGTCTGACAACTCCTTATTTATTCAAGAACGTTCTTGATAATGGGGTGCATTATACCTCTACCGACTAGAGTGCTTAGTGTTCAAATGGATGGTGGATTATTTCCTGAAAAATATTTTTCTAGAAGGCAATATATATAATAGAGTATATCGAGCATGTACTCACAAAACTTATATTTTTAGTATTGTACGGATATAATAAGTAAATTTAGATAAAATATTTGATACTGTATTTGTCGTAGACATGCATGATTTATATATAATAGAAAAAAAGCAAGCCTCAATATTAAACCGTAGTCAATTTAATATAGAAAACACTTACATAAAAAATATGTTTATCCAGATTTATAATATTAAATATGTCACATCTTATATATTAGATTAACTTATTGTGAAACGGAGGAAATAGAGCTATCGTCCCAGAATCCAATGGACCAAAAACCCTGTCCCACGTTTTGCCCGTGGCGGGCCGCCCAACAAGCCATGAAAGCGACCCCCACGAGTCGACGAGGCCCAGCCCGCTAACCCGCTAAGTCCCGAGCCAATCAACGCGCGGCATTTGATCGAGCCATTTCCGCCACTACCCGAGATGCGCCCCCTCCACACGTGGCCCTCCCTCGCCCAACCCCGACCGCCCGCCCAATCATCTTGCACCACGCGTCCGCCCCTCCCTGGACTCCTCTCGGTGGGTGGGGAGGGAGAGAGAGAGAGGGGGGAGAGGGAAGCGCAGACGACGACAACACAGGTCGCGAGTGGAGGAGGAGGAGAAGCGAGCAAGCGCAGCGCGAGGCTCCACCGCGTCACCGAATTGGAGGATTTTCTGCCCTTCCCTTTTGCCGTGGCTGGAGATGCAACCGTCGGGGCCCGGGGGGCAGCGCGAATCGGGCTCTCGTTCGGGTGCGGCGCCGCCGGCGGCCGCTACCTGAGGAGGATGTTCGAGTGGAACGACGACCAGCAGCAGGTGCGCCGCAGAGGAAATCCGTCCTTCCGTTTGCTTTTCTTAGCTATAGTTTCGTGCCGCGGATGCTGTGGCGGCTGGATCTGCTTTGCTGTGCGAGCACGTGTACCGCGCGAAAGTTTGCTAGTTTAGATGTGGTGGTCTGGGAAGGGGATATTGCTTTTCCGCCTTCTCAGTTTTATGGGATTTTAGTGCTCGAAGAGGCAGCTGGTGATTGGGAGCGAGCGAGCAAGGATGATAGGATTATTTCCAGGGAGGCTGACCTAGCAGAGAGAGCCTTGAGGTCATTTAGATGCTACCACGTGCGGTTGGGTTGTGCTAGGTCTCATAAGATAAGATTACACTAAATTGGAAGTTATGTAACCTGTAGAGTTGTCTATTGGGTCGACGGGAGGCGGATGTCCCAAAGTCTTCCCTAAAGACGGATCCACGGGAGTGCTGCAGTCTGGCTTTCAAACATCACTATGATGCTATCGTTAGTCTTCCCTAAAGAGCAGTATTGTGAGCTAAGGGTATGTATTTTTTAATTCACGTGACGGCTGCTGGACGCTGATAACTTCAAGTTACATTGTTTCTGTGGTGAATTATTAGAAGCAGGATCATACTCATGTCATTTAGTGCACTAAAGTTCTCTTATAGTAGGTCACTCTTTGGGTCATGTAAAATGGATTGGGTTGATTATGAAGAATGGCCTTCTTTCTGTTTATCAAAATTCATGATTCGGACAGCAGGCCTACCCATATGAATTAAAACATTGTGGCTTAATAGTTTCGGATCAGTGACCTAAATTGTATAATCTCATATCACTCTCGATTATGAATAGAGAACCATGATTGGAATTTTGCACTCTACTTCTACACATTATTTGTTCTACTTTACAAACGATACAATTGAATTTATATTGTAGGATATATCCATGTCTGTACTGCCAAATAAATCGTTTCAAAATAACTTGACAATGAGACTGCTTAAATTTCCTCAGAGTATTTTCAGATTATCGTTTTGAATTGCAGGTGGGAGATGCAATATGGGCCGAGTTCAATGAGAATGAAGACCATATTGTGCTTTACCCTAAGGATACAGAGGATAGTGCATTAGTAAGTGTTGGAGGCCAGAAGAAGAATAATGAAGAGACTGATAATATTCCGAGCCTTACTGAACGAAGTTCAAGTGGTCAAACTGAGTTTCCGGTTTTGGAAAAGCAGCCTGCTTCTCAGGCTAGTGAACATTATTCAGCTACACGACTTGACGTTGAATCCTGGCCTGACTTACCTTCTTTGAATGCCACACTTGATAGAAACTACAGTGATGATAATATAGCATCTACATATTTGGATTTCAGTTCTGCACCTAGTTTAGAGAAGGTCACAGGAAACACGACAGGTTCGTTTTTTTTTATTCCTGCTTCATTTTCATAACAGTTGATCTATAAGCATGTTGATGCATGGAAAAAAGGATACCATTTATGTAAAAGAAGAGAGGTGACATAATTTTTGAGCAAATTATGTAGCTTTTGTTAACCCATGTACAGTGCAGCTGGATGGTGAAACTGAAGTGTTTGGTAATGATCATGAAGAAAAGAGTAACAGCTTCCTTGATTGTGACTGGGGTAATATCGGAGATTTTGATGATTTTGACCGCTTATTTAGGTAATATCGGACACTGGAAGAGGTTTTCCTTGAAATCTTATGAATTAATATCACATGTTACTATTGAATAAACTCATCACATGATGTTATTGTTTACAGCAATGGTGACTCCATATTTGGTAATGAGATGGTTGCTGATGGCAGTAATTTTCTCTCAGCATCTTCAGATCTGGTGGATAGTACTGTACAATCAATCCCCTTTCCAGTATGTCGATACATTAATAATCTTCTACTGTGAATTTTAGTCTCTTTCCATAATTTTGAGCCATTTTTTTATCTATACTATTCACTTGATGGTTTCACAGCATGTACCACTGAATAAACAACTATCTTCTGATCATGGATCTTCGCTTCTGATTAATGAAACGTCTGGTGGAACTGCCAAACCAGAAAGCAAGGTAAATGCCTAAATGCATGCATTTATGTGACATAATTAGCAGTTACTTCTTGGCTACTCCTGTTATCCATTTTTAGCAGGTAGTAGACGCTAATGCTAAATTTGGAGAGCAAGCTGAGCATAAAAATCATCTGAATAATGAATATTCTGGAAAACCAAATCAGTTTCCAAAGGAGGTAGTCAGCTATGTGATGCATCCTATCAACTTCTATGAATGAAATTCATCTCCCACATTTCGTGATAGTGATACACTGAAAGATGTCGAGGTTGTTTTCATTGGTGTGATCCCTCATATAAGAGTGTTTACATTTAGGGTAATAAGTATGAAGAAAAGCTGTTCATTTCGAATTAGTTTTTTGTTTTACCGAATTCTTGATTAGCATGTATTTTAAATCCAGGAATCCATCTAAACTGATTTAAATATAAATCAAGGTCCTTTTTGACAGTTTAAGTAAATTAAGCACTGTGAGGCATCATAATTACCAACATACATTCATTATATACCCCAGAATGTGGTGTCCTATTGTTCTACTTTTCTGTTTAATTATTTTTTATCTAATAATCTTCTCTTGTGATTTATGATACTCTTTTTTTTTGTTTCTATTGGAGGTTGTCATGTTTATCTGCCTTTTTCATTATAAATGTCATTTTTTTCAGATTCAGATTTGAGATGCAGTTGAGCATTGATTAGTTTATCTGACTTGAAGGGAACAAGTTTGCTCTCTTCCTAACTAAATGTAAATATGCTTCTTAACGCAAATATGCTTCTCCATGTAGGAAGATGTGCAGAAGAAGTCAGTGAGGTCACGGAGAAGAACAGAAGAAAGAGGCAAAAGTAAAATGTCCAATAGTACAAGTGGCTTCTCCCAGAACCAAGGACAGCGTCGACCAGCCAGTTCGCATTCATTGGCCAAAGCCCCTGTGCAATCCCTTCAGACTCCTCAATACTTGCTGTTACATGATAACAAGAACATGGGGCAACTTCAGCAGGCTAATCAGTTTATGTTCCCTGGCTATGGATATCCTTCATATCAATTTCCTGGCATTCCTCTGATGTCAAATGTTCAGGCTGAAAGCCATCAAACAAAGCCAGCTACTACAAATTACCGAACTTCAATAGATTCCCCAAAACAGTCAAGTTCCACAGAAATGTCACAAGATATACCATCAAGACCATTGATGATGACACCCCAAGAAAAGATTGAAAAGCTTAGGCGTCGACAGCAAATGCAAGCACTGATAGCTATTCAACAGCAGCAGCAGCAGTTTGGTCAAGATGGTTCTGGCAGCGATACCATGGTACCTCAAGCATACTCACCAAAGAGCAAAAATCCAGATTCCTTAGGGAGTTCTGTTGTCATAGATGATAATGCAAATAAAGTTTTCTCACCGGAGCTGATTCCAACTAGCCATGAAGAGATTCAGAAGAGTTCTGGAATTCCTGATGACCCCTTTATAGAAGAAAAAATATATTACCAGCTTCAAGATGCTCTTGCGAAGGTAGCTTATTTAGTATTTCTTCAGATTTTTACATTGATTTTTTTATGCCATGTAAGACCATATCTGTTGCAGGGCTTCTTTCAAGATAAATAAATTGACCATATTTTCTTTACACAGTTGGATACCAGAACTCGGCGTTGTATTCGAGACAGTTTACTTCGTTTGGCCCATAGTGCCTCAGAGAGACAAATTACTAGTGACAGAAGTAGTGCTAACAAGAGTAATAAAGATGAAGATGAAGTTTCAGAAGACACATCTAAAAGAAGGTATGTTTTGCTTCATGCCAAAATGGTTTCATTAACTATTACCATCCTAGCATTTGGACACTGCTAGTAGTAATACGTTGCTTTACTGTGCATAATGCAATATTGCAATACTCCCTCCATTAAAAGTCTAAGCATATTTCTTTTGTCACCAAAGCCAAGGAGAAATTAACTCATCCCTCGTGTAACAAAACCAAGGAACTATTTGCATGCATGCAACCAATGAGTATTAAGATGGCTGCTTGGGTTTCGATCAACAATTTAATTTAGCACATTGAGACTACAGATATGACCATCTCATTTGTAAAAAGCTTACCTAACCGCATTAATGGTGGCTCAGGCGAGCGCACCAGGCCGCATTTAATGTGGCGTGGCGCGTGTGGCCAGTCTATGACCGGTCACGGTGATTGACCGGTCGTAGACCGGTTAGATCACGGGTGAGACGGCGGCAGGGCGTCTGCACGCTACCCGCGCGTCAGGCGGTGTGCGGCACGCCTTGCCCCATCACAGGAGTAGGGAGAGCAAGCATTTGTATTCCCTGATTTTCCAGTCGCATATCGACCACACACAGGAGTAGGGAGAGCAAGCATTTGTATTCCCTGATTTTCCAGTCGCATATCGACCACACACAGGAGTAGGGTGTTACGCTTCCCAGCGGCCCGAACCTGTATAAACGCCTGTGTCCCTATCTCTTTCTCTCTCTCTCTCTCTCTCTCGTGCGATCGGGGAGGAACGAGTTTCGCCCTGCGCCCTTGGCCGAACTCACAAAGGGGGGCCCTCTCTGTCCCCCGTTAAGGAGCTAACCCTCCGTCATA
Organism: Oryza officinalis; assembly: GCA_008326285.1. Lineage (NCBI taxonomy): Eukaryota > Viridiplantae > Streptophyta > Magnoliopsida > Poales > Poaceae > Oryza > Oryza officinalis. Next base: position 27,367,961 of record BDMV01000001.1, on the reverse strand, counting down.
AGTAATATTGCTATTTTAGATCAAGATACACCTAAGTTCGCTGGACTAATTGTTTTGAACGATTGTTCATTTAGGAATAAAATTATGTTCCAGTCATCAACAGTACATCTGGCACAACAGGGGGATAATGATCCGAATGGCATCATGTTTGTGTACTTCTATCTAATTAAACTAGGATAACAGTTCTAATATTGTGAATTGTCCTATCATATCATATTCACCCAATGAAAAGTTTCAACTTCTTTGTTTTGTTGGAGTTTCTCATTTCTTTTGAGATTTTATTTGTTAGTTCATCCTTAGTTCAAAAGGATACTTGATTGCAAAATATATTTGTCATATGGATCCAATGCTGGTTTTTTTGGTGTACTGGTTGGTGGGAACAGCTGAAGGTTCCCCTGACATTTTGGTTGTAACTGGAATGTGCAGCCTTGTGCACAAAGGTTCTGAAAATCTCTCCACAAAAATAAACACAACCCTAGCCAAGAAGCTCTGAAATTCCTTCATCATCCTAGCAAGTAGTTGAACATCTGCAATTTCTACCTCGTACCATCTCATCTTATTTGTACCATCTTTTTGCTGCTTGGAAGTAACTAGCTGCCGTTGCATATATATGAGTACAATAGGTATAATTTTTTTCACAGTAACACATTCTTGATTGATACAATTGCAGATCTCCAGCAAGTGAAGCAGAAACAAACACAAATCCAATCGACCGCATTGTGGCACATTTACTGTTTCATAGGCCTTGTTCAAAGGTTTCAACACCTGCAAAAGAAGAGATCATATCCTCAACTCCATTGCCAACTGAACCTGGTGTGTGTGTGTGTGTTTTTAATATATTTGTTGGTTAACTAGTCTGAATATGCCATCATTAGGTATGTATACACAATGAACTAACATGATGCTTGGGAATTACAACACTCTGCAGATTCGAAGATTCCTACAGACTCACCTGGGGGACCATCAGAAAATCACCAGAATGGGCAAGAAATGACACTGCAGCCTTCACTGTAATGTAAGATGTATTAATTGAAGATTTTACTCAAAGATCAGTGAGATCATAATTCTTTATGTGTATCTGATGGCCCAATTTCTCTGCGAATGGCTGGTATCTCCTTAGAGTATGTGGCTGGAGACCAATGGATTGCTCAACGTCGACATGGTTAGCTGCCTCTAAGATGGCCATCGCCAGTCTGCTGATCACCTCCACTGTCGGAAATCATTACATGATGTATCCTGCTGTATCAGTTTCACCATTCTAGTGTCTTGTGTCATATCCAGCCAAAAAAAAATAAAAACACTGTAGAGTGTAGACTGGATTCATGCCGAGGTGACACTTTGGGTGTGTATGTTACCCTGAAAGAGAGCGAACATTTGGCTCTAGAAATACTTTTGGTCGTTGGAAATTCCTTCGATCTAATTCCCCAGAAAATGTCCTGTTCCACTCCATAACGTTCCTGTGCTATGTGCTGGTTGCAAGTTTGTTATGCAAATTCAGACAAAAATCATGCTATGATCCAGTTGGGGATTGTAGTTCGGGGAAATATGTTGTAAAAACTCTAATAAGTAAAAAAACATTAGAACTGTACCTAAAAGTTCTCTAAATTAATTGGAAAAATATTATAGATAGGTATCTGCATGAAATACATTTACGCTAGATCTCAAGTCTAAATTCAATTTCATAACTTCATTTGCGAGAAAACAAAAGATAAATTTCACGTGAATAGTGTTCTATTATTATTTATTCAGATTTTTTTTTATTTTCAAATGAAGTTAAGTTTTGGACTTAAGATTTGATGATAATGATAATGCATTTCATGCATACACCTATCCCTAGTAGTTATTTATAAATTTACAAAAATTTTAATCCGATTTTACATGGTTTAACTTATTTGATGGTTTTCACCGTATACCCCTTGTAGTTTAGTGGTATTTGTTATTTGTTGTTCTGCAAGATCGTTATCGGAGAAATGGAAACCATATGTTGTTTAGCGCGTCCCTATCACCTATCCCCAAGCACGGCCCACCGGTGGCTATTCTCGGGGCACATTCGCCCTTTGGGCTTGGCCCCCGTGGGCTGTGCTCGAGCACCACTATCACTTGCCCCCAAGTACTCGGGTGGTCGTGACAGATCAATCCAGTCAAGCCTCACATTTAATGTGAACTGACGTATAACAATCCGTCTCATACACATCCCATCAACAACATAGGGAGCATGGGGGCGCCTGTATCGTGCGTCACCCAGATGAGCCCACGACCAAAGAGGCAAGTGTGTTCTTTTTACTTTGGCACTCCCCTTCCGTCAGCCAACAGGAGAAACTTTCCCTAGAATCGGACCGAGCGACATCGAAGAGATAAGCCATGACACACTTAATGAAGTAGTGCCCATCCTCATGTTTATGTATTGGCACTATGAACTCCTCTTGGTGTATAAAAAGAGGATCCATGCTATCGGAGGGGGGCCTTGGCCCTCAAAACTGGATCATGCCATATCAACATGATAGGAAAAAAGTCGCATGGTCTCCCACCTAGAACAACATCCTCCAAAAGCTTCACTGTAAATATGATCACCATCATCCGTCAAAGAACACAGGAGTAGGGTATTACGCATCCGTGTGGCTCGAACCTATCTAAAAAAGCTGGCCTCCCTCATTTTCATTCACGCAATCATCGCCTCGTTTCCGCAAACTCATCCCTGGCCGAATCTCGAAAGGAGTCCTTGCTTCCCCGCTAGAGAAGTTTCATACTCCGACAATCGTGGTTATACAAATACAAACAAAAGTTAGGGATTTTCTTTTCATGTAGCAGGTACTAACCCTTATGCACTCATGCACTGGGTCGCCATAGGTTCTCCGATTCCAATCCGAAGGATACAATTTGCAGTTACGCTCATGCACTCGGGTGTTATAGGTTCTTCAATTTCAATTCAAAGGATACATTCACAGGTGGGGTATTTTTTAAAAAACCGCCCACATCCTATATACAAATTTGCAAATAACCGCACGTGTAATTTGTGAAGACATTTAACAAAACCTTTGTACCTGCGTTTGTTTTTTTCCCTGTTACCAATTTATGAGCATGTACATTAACAACTGTAGTCCATTCACAAATGTCACTCATCCCATCAAACTGGCGGCATGTAAAGCAATCATCTCCCTGAATTTCTCTATACAGTATTTGAATTAACCATGTATGTGTATCAAAAAGAGAAAAAAAAATTAATCAAAGGAACTCTGTAGGAGACCATGCTACTCCTACCATGGTTTCCTCTGTTCCGTCTCGCTGTCCGCGTGGTGGCGCCTCCTCAGCTCCGCCCAGTGGTCGTACGCGTCGCGCAGCCGGCGACGGAACCGTGCCATGTCCAGCCGCACGTTCTGGCCGTCGAGGTAAACCTTCTTGGTGACCTGCCACCCCTTGGCGTTCACGGTGTCCGGGTCGGTGAGCACCGCGTCATCCTTGGCGTACTGCCGGTACAGCGAGCTCTCCACCGGCTTGATCTTGTACGGCATGTACCGCAGCCCGAGCAGCCGCGCCGGCTCGCCGTAGTACGTCTCGGCGGCCCAGTCGGTGCCGAGCGGAACGACCTGGATGAACACGGAGCCCGGCCGCATGAAGAGGAAGTGCGTCATGGCCGCGCCGTGCACGCCCACCATGACGTCTGATGCGTTCAGGGCGCGGTACATCTTGGCGAGCTCCGTGTCCTGACGCGGCTGGAGCACGGCGACGCGGAACCCGGCGCCAGCAGCTGCGCGCACCAGCTCGGCCTCGTTCTCGATCGCGCGCGACCCGTTCCGTGACACGATCAGAAGCCGCGGCTTGTCCTTGAGCGCGCTCTTCTTCCTGATGCTGCCTTGGGTCGGCGTCCCCAAGGCAACCGCCGCGGCCTTCTCCTCCTCCTCGATGATCGTCTGGATCCGGCCGCGGTATGCGTCATCGAGCATCCGACGGAAGTCCTGGATGGTCCGGTTGCTCGGCATTCGTGCGGCGTCGATGGCGAGCTCGTCGTGGATGCGCAGCCCAACGACGGCCTCCGGGAAGCAGTGGGTGCGGCGGTCGTTGGTGAAGTCGATAGGCGGGTAATCGGAGAGCTGCTCGACGATGTGCCCGTACTTGGTCATCCACCAGTCGTGGTACTCAAGCATGACGAACACCACCTTCTTGTTGTACTGGCGCGCGGTGATGTAGAGCGGGATGATGCCGTCATTGAACTCGTGGTACACGTTGCCGGTGTACCCGCCGGTGGAGAACACGACGGCTGGGACGTCGTGCCGGACGTCGCAGCTCGCCGGCGCCGCGGTCCCCTCCGGCACGGCGCGGAGCCGGAGCTCGTCGATGGTGCTCATGATGCTGGACTCCCACTTCCGGGTGTAAGGGCGGATGCGCTCGTCCCGGCCAGCGGCGGCGGCGGTGGTGGAGTTGTCCGGCGGCGGCACGAGCAAGAAGAGAGAATTGGAGGCGGCCTCCGTCCGGACGTCCCCGCGCATGACGCACACGTCCGTGCGCATCGCGGTGCGGTCGCAGCAGATGGTGCCGTTGGCCACGGCCGCGCACGGCGGCGGTGGCGGCGTCTTGTCGTCCAGGTGCGTCCTCCCCATCTGCAGCAGGTCGTCGACCGCGGCTGAGAAGGGGCTCCCCGGCAGCAGCAGCAGCAGGCAGGAGACAAGCGCGAACCCCGCGAGCATCCGTAGCAGCGCGTCGTGGCCGTGCTTCCGGTGGTGGCACGCGTAGTCCACGAGCCGGCGCCGGAGCTCCTTCATATTGCCGGCTCCCTCCTCGGGCCCTAGCTGCTGCCCCTCCTCTGCCGCCGCATCCCCCTTCCTCTGCTGCTGGTGCAGCAGGAGGGTGCCCCGATGGTGTTGCACCATGTCACCCAAAGCAATCGCACCTCCGACCACAAGTCCAGAAGAGAACAAGAAAAAAACAGAGCAAAACGAACAGGAGAAACGAACAGAGCAAATACGGTAAAGAGCTTTTCGCTCCTAGTTGCCGTGCAAAGAAGCTAGTATAGTATCTATCCTCCACTCGGTGGCGTGATGGTGTGTCTCGTAGCGTCTTTTAAATGTGGGGGGACGGCGTGAGGAACGAATTGGAATTCCCCCACTAATAAACCGCGTCTCGGTGAGGGTGGCTATATAGCTTGCGGGGGAAGGGAAATTGGCTGCGCCGCTGACCACTGGAGATGGACTAGTACTGGAACGCAGCGGGGCAGCGAGAAGGAAGGCTGGTGTGGTGGGTGGTGCCGTGGTGGCACCGAACGAACCTGCCTGCCTGCCTGCCTGCCTGCGTCGCGTCGCGTCGCGTGGGTTGGGTTGGCGGCTGCAGCTTGCTGCTGCCGTTAGTTGGAAGCATCCCACGGGATGGAAGCGTTTGCGCGTGTTTTCCAATCGTTTTTTTGTGGGCAGCATGGGAAAGCGTGCGTGCTAGTACTCCATTAGCTGTCTACAGTTCATGCTGCACTGTGGCTGTTTGGTGCGTCTGGGACTGTATGACGCATGGAGCAAGCGAACGAATTGGGGATGATATTACTACTGCTATGCTTTCCTTTTCTTTCTTTTTTTTTTTTGAAAAACTAGCTTCCTTTCTTTTCTGCCAGGGAAGTTCGGTACGGTTATTGCTTCCCAGTCCTGCCGCTGAACTTTCGAAATAGAAATGGGGACATATCTATTCCTAAGTGTGAGTAAAACAAAACAACAACAACAACAAAAAAAAGATGAGCAAAACAAGAACAGGAGACTGTTGCCTTTTATATTTCTCCTTTCTGGTCGATGCGCATCAGTCTGACCATTACTTAGTTTCTCGAATATAGCAAAGAATTTTCTTTTGAAAGAATATAGCAAAGATGACGAAATGTCCTAGCATGGACTAAAGCATGTCTTTCTTTGACACGGAAGCTCATTATCCATGCTAAAAGTTGAGAATTTTTTTTAGAAATAATAATATTTTAATGGAAAATCGCAAAACTAGCGGACTTTTGCAGAAAATCGTAAATCTATGAGCCTGTCGACCCACGGAGGTTCGACAGGACCTAATCGAACGGCGGAAAGATAATAGGCCGGACCGATCGAACGGCCGAGTATCGACTCGGCCCAGTCGAACAGCGGAAGTTCGATAGGCTGAGCAACCGGCCCAGTCGAACTGCGGCTGTTCGACAGGCCCCCAGTCGAACGGCGAACGCCTGGCCTGCCGGCCTGTTAAGTATTTTTTTAGTTATTAATTAATAACTTTGTAGTAATTAATTAATGTCATATTTGCTAAGAGTTGTTTTTAACTTTGTAGTAATTAATTAATGAAATATTTGTTTAGAAATGATTAATTAAAATTTGTGAGTTGTTTTCATAATTAAGTTTGTAAGTAGTTGTTTCAATTATAATTTTATTATAATTGAATAATACCTTTTTTAATTGATTGTTTGGAGAAACACATCGGATATATACTTTATTAATTTTAGATATATCCATTTTTAATATTGTAATTTATAGAATATTTTTTTAAATTTGGTAAGAATTGTATTTAAGTTGTTAGTAATTAATTAATGACAGAATTGTTTATAGTTGATTAAATATAATTTTTAAGTTGTTAATATAATTAAGTCTTTAAGTAGGTTTTATAATTATAATTTATTATTATTGATTAATACACATTTGTAATTGAATATTTGGAGAAACATATCGGAGTTATAATTTAATAATTTTAGATATATCCATTTGTAATTTATGAATTTACAGAACTTTATTTTGTTTATCGGTTATTTTGGAAAATTCGGAAAATCACTTTCGGATAGGGCCGAAAATTTTGCAGAAGCAAAAATTGGTTCTGTCTATTTTCGAAAATTCAGAAAATCATTTTCGGACGACTCCAAAAATTTGAAATTCATAGAACATGTTTTTAGAAACCGAGAAGAAACATTTTTTTAGAATTGATGTGCTCATTTAAACATGATACATCTGGTTTCATTGCGGTTACATAGATAAGATTAGATTCGAACTAGAAGGAAGGTAGTGCAAGAGTTGAACACGACGACGATATAGTAATGGGATAACGAAACATGACATCACATATTTGACTAACGTAAGTTGTCCGATAGTAGCTAACCCCTACGTGAGGATCCCTCTCCCCTCTCAAACTGCTTTTTAGTAAACCTGTATTGCTCTGGCAATTCAAGCTGCACCACACAGGAAGTTGGATCACTTAGAACCTTTTTGGTGTCTATCCATTCTTTGTATTAGCATCTTCTTGGCGGTTCCTGCGAGAAACGAATAGATGTGAAGCGAACAAAGTTACTGAATGTTGTGACAAAATAAGGATTGATGATAATGAAAATATTCTCATCATGAAATCGTCGTCTATAATATTTGGGCAAACAAAGAACCTCTGACCCAAAGTTCTTGGCTTGGTGGAACGGACAACCTGGCAACGATCACCGCATCTGCATTTTGGACGGGCTTCCCATGGAGGGAGTGCTATCGTTAGCACCCGCCAGTCGCACTGTTCTTCACGACATTGTTGTTCGTAAGCAAATTTAAATGCCAAGTATTTCTCAGGACTTTCTGATGCGAAATGCCAGCGTCCTTCTTGTTGACAAGTGGTTAGGTCGAGAACAGGATTTTCTGTATCGACCCACTCGATGTATCCACAAGCCGTAGCGCGAGCCTGACGAATAGATTTTAATGAAGAATAAACAATCCCTCATGCATACTGAATAAGCATATGCAGAGAATGAAATACCTTACAGTTGTAGTTAGGGCACATAAAGAAACGCCTTCCTCGAGTGTCTTGATCCCTCGAAGCCATTAGTTGGCATCGGTCACCGCAAAGACAGAGAGGCCGCTCGCACCAAGGTGGGAATAGGTATACCAAAGGATCACTACGCCAGTTGGGATCCTCAACGCCCCGACGTCTAGCCATTGCCGAAAGCTGGTGCGATGAAGGGTTGTGGTAGCGCTTGTTGCCAACACAGATGAAGAAATTATGTGCTGCATCGCTCGTTATGGGGACTTATGTAGGCACCAAAGATAGCAGTGAAAACCTTTATATGTCTACATCATGGGGCACGATGGGTCCGCCCTTTTAGAGTGCTGGATGGGGCACGCGTGAACTCACATGACTTTATCTTACAAAGCAGTGCCGAAAGTTGATCGTGACAAGTCGAACTGACAGTGTGTCCGTGCACTGTGGTATAATGTGCGATGTAATGGACCGGACACCCGAGCGCCGAAAGTTTGTTGTCGTATGCATAAGTAGTTGTGACATGTAAGGGCGTGAGAACCCATTCCGCAGTCGTATCGCACACGAATAAAGGAGGTTGCATCGGTGCAACCGAAAGTACTCGTGCATGCACCGATAGTAGTTTGTAACCACGCGCGAGCACAATGAGGTCGATAGTGAATTTTCTCTAAATCTTGTAGAAAAAAATATGAAAGAAGTCATACTTAGCACAAGTTAAGAATGCCCCCCTCTCGCACGCTTGCTAGGCCCTCCCTTCTTACGTTGTCTGATCTGCTCCGTGGGATAGGTCAAATTATCAGGTGGGTGCCTATGTCGTGCCGGCTGCTGTGGAGTGGCATCCTCTGGCTGAACGGACTCCTCCTGCTGCATAGGCTGCGTGACCGGAGGAGCACCGTACCAGTAGTCTATGCCAGCTTGCGCATCGGGTGCATCCGTCGCAAAGAAATCGTCCACGAACTGTGTTCGAGGAGAAACAGCAGGACCTGCAGAATGCCCCTGGGAAAACCCGTAGTCGTCACCTGTTGCAAAATAGAGACGATGCCATACTATAATAGTTAGTAACTACGCATAAAAATTAAGCGAACGATGATGGTTGCCTTGGTTGTAAACAATACTTACTTGTGTGCTATGTGTACCCTAACTCCGGGGCACGCGGAGTACAGTAGAGTCCCCAACCCGGTGTAGGCGCCAGGTTGTGACCTGTCGGCAGGTAGGGAAAGTCTGGCTCCTCATAAGCTGCCTGCGTATCGTACACTTGCTGTGGCTGTTCACGTTGCGGAGGTTACGAAATGGTATAAAACGAAAGTTGAGTACGATATGAACTGGATGTTAAGCAAGGCAAACCTACCGTACCGGAGGCCGCGGTGGTAGCATACTCGATGCCGGAACCCCAAAGTCAGACGATCTCCCTGGGCAAACAGGGGCCGGCGTCTCCTGAAGCGAAGGCCGAGCGTGCGATGGACCGGCGTCGTCGTAGTGGCGACGTGAAGTAGAGGAGCGGAACTGGTCCACACTAGAGTGTCGTGGTAGTGGTGGCGATCCTGCCCGCCTGGTGGGCTGCACAACATCAGCCGCGCTCCGACAGGAGACACGACGAAGGAGCGCCGCAGCCCGCGAACGGAAACTGCGAAGGACGGACGTCATGTCATCCTGCCTGACGTGCTGAGGCCTCGTCTCCATTCTCTGTAACAATGTGTTGGACTCAGTGTGAACCTGTTCCACAAACTCGGCCTATTGAACGAATAGTGAAGGGCGTTAGAACAATTGAACGTATTCCACATTTAATGATAATCAATGAAAGCACCGTCATACCATTGAGTTGTACGCAGCTCGAGGTTGTGGGGCAAACGTGCCGTGATCGACGCCTGGTGAGAGACAGACGTTTCCCCTTGTGGCGGGAAACACCTTCAGCGCGTAACACTACGGTACCAACGAAGGTACTGTCCGTACGAAGCTCCGTCGTCTGGAGGTGTTTGGAGAACCAAGTGCTCAGCCGCATGTTCCCACTCCACAACCGTTGGCGCGATCGTTCGAACAATGGTCCCCTCATGGGACAGACCGAGTCCCTTCCGGGTGTACCTGTGTAGGGCGTAGTGAGCACGTAAGAAACATTTAAAATGGGGTAAAACACACTACTTGAAATTAACATTGTCGGACGTGTACTTACTTGTGGAGGGTAACAGCTAATGAGCGTCCACCTCTCGGAGGGAAGTCCTGGTACATGCCGAGCTGTTTAAGTACCCTTTGCACGTGGTACGGCTCAACGTGCACGTCCAGCACGAGGTGACAAGTGGTCCTCCAGAGCTCTACGTCGCGCGTGCAGAGGTGCGCAAGACCGTGTGGTGGCTGCTCGACGACATCGTGATGCGTGTACGGGGTCCAGCGAACACGGTCGGGCGTAAGCTGATCGAAGTCCGCTACGAACTGTGTGTACACGCGACGTGTCGTTCCGCTCACCCACCTCGGCTGCAAAAGCAAGAAATATATGATTAGTTCCCGTAACTCGAGATAATGCGCAGAATAAGAGGGTGCTATGAAAAATGCCTTGCAATGTACAATTTACCTCGTGGTGTGTCCACAGCGATCCCATGGTGGGACGATCGTCGAGGTCTTCAAGTCCAGACTTGTACATCTCATCGACGCGTACGACTCTAGCTGTGGCCTCTCAATGTCAAAGCGCTCATGCGCCCATAACATTAGAAGCAGAGGGCATCTTGTCAGAGAACTTCCCTTGTTGTTCATGTTGCAAGCATCACAGAGACCGGCGTACGTCGACGCAAGAACAGCCGACCCCCAACTGTACTGCGGAATGTCCTCAACAAGTAGCTCGGCGATCTGCTCTGCGTAGTGGATGAAGTGCTTGTCCACGGAGTCAGCGTGAGTCCCCGTGAACATCACCCACCCAAACAACCACAGTAGATACGCGACGAAGTGTCGGCGCACTACCCAGTCCTCCTGGTCCTTTGGGAACACCTCTTGGTGGAACTGGTGCAACCAACTCCTCGTGGGCCCATGCCCATCTGTGAGATCATGCAGCGGAGCAGCCACCACTCCACCAAAACTGGCCAACAGATCATTCGCCCATCCAGCGTGAACCTGTGTCAGGCCAACTGCTGCACCCGCTATTGGTAGACCCAACAAAAAAGACACATCCTGCAGAGTGGGTACCATCTCTCCAACTATCAGGTGAAAGGTGTGTGTCTCGGGCCTCCATCTATCCACCAAAGCACTCAACAAGGCCGCATCAATGTTGATATGGGGTGACCTTCCACGTGAAGGCTCAACCAAGCGTGCGAAGGCCAACAACCCAGCGGCTCTCAACCTGTTACATGTCAAAAATAAATAATTAGCAATGCGAGAAAATTTAAATGATAGCACGAGGTGACGAATGGTTTTTCACATGCCTTGGAACCCAACGAGGATCTATACGCCAATACTGATCCGGTCCCCGCATTCTCAGCATGTTGCATAATGTCCCCTGACTAAGTCGTCTCGATCGGTGATGTTTATTGATCACCTCGTCGATCAGCGATACGTCATCCCTGGCAGCCATACCTACAAAATGCATGATTATCAGTGACGTGAGCATCAAAAATGAATTAATAAATGACAAAATGAGCGTGAAAAATTATGCAAAACAAAATTTTAGAAATATAAGTCAAATACTGATAAAATGAAGTGAACACAATGCGGTGCTGGTAAATATAAATATTACAAGCCAGAAACATGAAAAATTGAGCGTGAAGAAGCTATGCAACGCGATAGTATAGTCGTACAGGTTAAATACTAACAGGTTGAAGTGAACACACTCTATGACTGGTAAATTTAAATATTACAAGACGAATAACTAAGGATTCTTTCTCAAAGTCGACCTCCGCCCTGGAACACGCCGAATATCGCCACCTTCTGGATCTTTGCCTACATTGTACATGCTGCAATCTTTACGGCTATGGTCTCCACTGCATACAATGCAAGCCTTTGGACACCGCGAACGGGTGTTCGTTTCAGCTTCATCCATGTGGTTCTTGATTCGACGGGTCTTGCGACGCCCCTTCGTTGCAACTAGCAAATTTGAGTCAGGGACCCAGTTGGCTTCCCCTGGGGGTGGGCGAATGAACTCACATACCGCACGCCAACCACGCAATTCACCACGCCAGGTTGCCTCCCATGCTTCCTTAGTAAAGTAAGGCGAGACGAATATGTTCGCATCGACACCACCCTTTGCGGATGCGGCAAGAACATGAGAGCATGGTAGATGTCGAAGGAAAGGCTTGTTGCAATTTCACTTGCAAGCATGATAGTCTGGCCACAACGTGCACTCCAATGTGATGTCCGTACTCCCAATACCGACACCACTCTTGTCACGCAGACGTACCTCAAACAGCAACTCCCTGTTCCCAGCAGGCCAGACCCTGTGCATTTCGCCCTTCTTGCTTTTCTCCTCCATGTACTGTGTGATAGCGGGGCTATACCTAACATTAGGATTGACAAGGCTAAGATTAGCCATGGCGTATCTTTTACAAAGATACTTCTGTGTACCCCTTGTGATGCCCTCCAGGATAGCAACCAGTGGTAAAGGACGTGTATTTTTCATCACCCAGTTGTACACTTCAGCAAGATTTGTTGTCATCACACCATACCTTAGCTCATGCTCTATCCAGTCAGTGAAGCACTTCGTAGCCCTCCCCCCTTCCTACATCGAGTAACAGATGGTGATTTGTTTGGAACGGGTTCTAGGCCTTTCGGCTCCTCTTGTCGGGCAAGAACGGGTTTTTTTCGAACCTCTTGCATGTGAGTAGTGGTCAGCCGATCCAGCTGTTCCCATATGACGTCGAACTTTCTTTGTTGATTCTGCTTGCACAATTTTTTGAACAGGTCTATTAACCTCTTACTCTTGAATTGTCTGTAAAAATTTGCCCTGAGATGTCGCATACACCATCTGCTATGCAAATCTAGCCAGGAAACCTCCTCTGTCACATCTTCCTTTAGCTGTTGCACCGCTAATAGAATGCCGGCATGGCGGTCATGCAGAACACACACATTTGGTCTGTTTTGAACAACACACCTTTTAATGTGACGCAGGAACCATAGCCAACTCGATGTGTTCTCGCTTTCAACAAAAGCAAAGGCAACGGGGACGACATGGCTATCAGCGTCGACTCCGATTGCGGTTAAAATTGTTCCCCTATACTTGCCTGTCATGAAAGTACCATCAACACACAACAACAGAATGCAATTTCGGAAGGCCTCTATCATGCACCCAAATGACCAAAATGCACGACGAAGGACGTTTTTCCCATTGTCATTAACCTCATCGAGAATAGCCATATGTGTGCCCGGGTTTCTGGCCTGCAACACCTCCAAGAGTGGGGGAAGGTTGTGGTATGAATCTTCGTAACTTCCAAATCTCATCTCCAGTGCCTTCTGCTTACCCCTCCAAGCCTTGTCGTACGATATCTCATACCCGTACTCTTTCTCCACGTCATGCATTATTGTGAACGGCGACAAAGAGGTTTTTTTAACAACCTTTGAGTACACCATTTGTGCCACGAATGCAGCCGTCATGTTCCTGTGTACCAAAGGGGTATCATCCAACAAACAGGTATGCTCCTCAACCCTTGAAGCTACCCATAATTTGTCATGTTGTGGCTTGTAACCATGCACTCTCCAAGGGCATCCGGGCTTTGTGCACTTCACGTCATATGTTGTCCGATTTGAAACCTTCACCCTGAACTCCCGCTTCTGCAGAAAAGCCCACCTCTTCACCGCGTCTTGTAGGTGCCCTTTGTCGTGAAACATCTGTCCAACTTGCACCTTCTCTCTATCATATCGCCAGTGGGCATCTAAACCATCGTTAACCCCCAGACGGCTCATGGATATGGTCGTCCAATCTTCAGGTACGTTGGTTTCCTCGTCCCACTGTGCCGTATCTTGCCCTTCCACCATGAACGAAATATATTCCTCGTTCTCCATTTCCATCTCTTCCACTACCGCATCGTTCTCCTCCGCTGCATCAACAGCCAAAGGTGAGTCTGGCTCATCGTCATCCAATTTGTTAACCGGACAATTGCCACCGGGCACAACTACATCTGCAGTAGCCTCCTCCTCTACTGCTTCCTCTTCACCACTCCTGGAAATATTAGCCTCTTCCACGATATGCGCTTGTTTCACCTCCGTGCGGCTGGTTTCGCCGGTCCCAACAATATCTATTTTCTTTTGCACCAATATTGCCAGGCTATAACCTTTCTCTCTTACTTTAGCCACAAATTTTCTCCAACTCCCAGTAGATGCAACCTCTACTACTCTCCACTGCCATCCGTATTCACTCCTTACTGGCCACACGGCTTTTATGATGAATTTCTCAATCAAAGGATTTATCCCGAACATATTATGCAGCCACCCTAGCACTTCGTTCAAAACCAACTGCTCTGGTGTATTTAGGGTAGTATCAACAAATGCATATATGATCAAATCTACCCCGCTATCACAGAGTTGTATTGGAGCGTCACCATAATACACCCGAACGGGCACACCACCTAACATCCTGAAATAGCATGCCAATTGCTATTAATACGTCACTACCCACTAAGGTGTCGTATGCTCTATGCTTACATTATTGACCTAACGTATTCAAACTATATTTCATTACTTAAATATAAGTTTCATTCGATTTTAACTAATAATAAACGTATAATACCTCCATTCCATTTTAACTAATAATAAACGTATAATACATGTACTAACAACCAACAATGATTAATAAAAAAAGTTTGTCGTCGTCCAAAGGGATTACAAATTTATACCTTCGCTGTCGTTGCTCTTTCCTGCACTATTGCAGACGTCTCCTACCCAACCACGTAGTAATTCCCTTTGGCCAAGTGACACAGCTCTGCATTGTAAATTTGACTAATTAAATATAATTTCCTTTCGATTCGTACTAACGCTCAACATTGATTTCTCCCCGATGATAACTATCTCACCATTACAAAATTTCTAATCACCTCAGCAAACATATACTAACTTCGAATTATTTACAATATACAACTACATAACTATATATACTAACATTACACAATGACTAATGGTTAACAGATTCAACAGATTATATGTACTAACAACAATGACTAACGATTCACAAATAAAAACAACGAAATAACAAACCTCATATGTACAAGTTAAAATTTCACAACCTAACTTAAGGATTGCAAATTTATACCTTAATCACTGCAGCTTGCCTTCTCTTCTCCTGCTGCTATCTTCACGACGACGTGGTGCACCGGTAGCCATGGCAATGGCGACGGCAGGCTGGCGCGACGGCGGCCTGAGCTGGCGGCGGCGTGCGACGCGAAGCTAGCGCGAGGCGAGGAGATGAGGTGAGACGACGAAGTGGTCCTCGAATCCTCAAATCGGGGCTTATAAAGCACCCTGTCGGCACACGAGAGCCATAGTACATTCCACCAAAGGTATTGGATATGCCGCAACTAAGCATACTCCCCTGAGAAGCCAAAGCCGAAAGGAAGAAAGTCAAAAAAGCTAGTGGAGGTAAACTCTTTTCTTTTTCATGTTTTCTCTTGGTATGCATGGTATTGTAGTATGAATTCCAACATGTTGTCTACCATGTAGGTACCGAAGCCACCCCCTCCTCTATGTGACTTTGTGGAGTGTATCGATAAGAAGATTCATCCGGAAGATGCCGATAATCTTCGAAAGGGGGAGCTTTGATGGGATTAAGAATTTCACTACTGCTTTATGAGTGGACATACAACTCAGAGAGAAGATGAGAATCGAGGAGAAAGAATAGAGGGAGAAGGCAGAGCGCATGGCTGAAAGGGAGAGAAAGGTTGCTAGGGGTGAAGAAAGCGAGGCCAAAGGCGGCTAGGAAGAGGAAATACCCACGTTGCATGTCAATGATCGTTTGAACCCTTTTGTAGTCAAATCGATTGAGGAAACGTCGAATCGATTGAACCCTACCAGAACCAATTTATGTGTTTTCAACTCTAACTATTGTATCCATGTATTCAATATTGATACATTTGTTGCTTGCATTGTGAAATTCCTATAAGTTGCTTCCCTCCCGAGGACTTAGGGAAAAAAGTTTGATATGCTCTCCAAACCACAAAGCCAAATTGAGTAGCGCCGAACCATTGAACCTCAATGCCATTTACACCAGCGCTAAGGTCTGGGACTTAGCCACACGAGGCTAACCCGCCCAACACAGCTCTTGTGTTGGGCGACCACGCGGCGCCGCACTGGCCAACCTCAGCACCAAGGTAAATGGCGCTGGAATGACCAATCTCAGCGCTAGCCATCCTAGCACTGAGCTCTGGGACTTAGCCGCGCGAGGTTGACCCGGCCAAACACAGCTCCTGTGTTGGCTGGCCGCAGTTCGTTGAGGATGCAGGTATTAGCGCCAAGGTCCTTGGTGCTGAGCTAGGCTTTTAGTTGTATGCTTGGGGCCACAGCTCAGCGCTAGGCCATATGGCGCTAAGCTTGAAGGGTTCAATGCCCTTTTGCCTAGCGCTGAGATATGGCCCTAGGCAGAGAGTTAGCAACTAGCTCTCTACCCAGTATTCACCACCTGCAAATCAAAAAATATACCCTCCCAGCATCCATCCAAATCCATTAATCCAAAATCCATACATCAATACATCTGCATCCATACACATACATACGTCCGCATCCATACACATGCATCCATCCAAAATATAGATCCTGACAAGTTGAAGTTAAAATATCGATACAAGTCTATCTAGTAGGTTTGGACATAGGTAGATGCACTAGAGAGAAAAAAATCTTAAACACCAACATGATTCCAACTTAGTTATGTCTTCCTAATCCTAGGAGTATGAGGCTGGTCTAGGGTGTAATTCCAGTCCATGCCAGGAGACCGCTTACGCTGTGGTCGAGATGCCCCTCCTGTGACGGTTATGGTGCATCCTGCAGTTGGGAGGAACCGAGCTCAACTTGCTCTTCCTCCTCCTCTTCCTCTGCCTCTTTCTCCTCCTCTTCCTCTTCTGCCTCTCCTTCCTCCCCCCTCTTCTCACCCCTCCAGGTCCCATCTAGCTGGTTCGACGACATCATCAGCCCTACATCCCAGTCATGCCACCAATTTCCTACATTGCTGGCGTAGAGTTTGCGACCAAGAGAACGAGTTAGGCTTTCGGTCCATGAAATATGTAGTGCACATGGTTTTTGGATATGTACCTGTAGTGCATTGCGAAGAATGCCGCTCTCTTCCTGCGAACCAGGGGCTGTGCCCAGCGCCACGCCTGCATTGTTCATGGTCCTCACGAGCTCCCGTGCCTAATTGGTGCAAAGATGTGCGAAGTTATAACCACAAAGTTCAAAAAGTACATTTGAGGAAAACGAGACGATATTCACCACTCTGTCTCCAACTGGTCCTGTCTTGGCTATGGTACCTATATGGGTACGTTTATCGTACTCGTTCTGCTCCTCTACATTAGCCAGCACTTTCGCTATGTCGGCTACCGTCCAAGCTGGACGTACCGCAAGGTAGTAGTTCCTCGCAAGCCAGGCTAAGTACGAGTCGAAGTCACGGTTGTTGTGCATTGCTACATCCTGCACATGATTGGCTTCAAGCTAGTTCCATCACTCGATACACGTTTGTTGATAGGCATGCCAATCGGTGTCTTCTTGTTTTTTCTGATGATAGACCTACATACAAGATAGAACCACATAAGCGAGAGAGAAACAGAAATTGTTGTATTTTTGGTATTCGGGGTAAAGATACTTACTTGTGGAGCTCGATGCTTGTCGAGAATCTTTGTGGGATCTGTTGGCACGTCCCAAATTGCCTCATCACCTGATGACAAAGCTGGTACTCTACTACGTAGAAGCAAATCAAGGGACACCAAAGGATATTCAGCTCGAACTCTATGTGGCATATGTTGTTGATCCCTAGGTCATCTACTCCTGCGATGTGTAGGGCATCCACTCCACCTGGGTTGTTACACAAAATATGTGTTAGTATAGTTAGGAAATCAAAATTTGATTGTGAGAAAATCATTGAGAACTCACATGGTTGGGTTGGAGGTAGTCCATCTTGTTCGTGTAGTGGTAGTAGGCCATATTTCTGTGGCCTACTACCGGCGATGGAACCTATTCCCACAAGAAAGAAACCGTAGGGCACCAATCTAGATCCTCAAAGGGCTACTCCAGACAATTTCTCCATGTGGGATGACCAACCGGTAGGCGAATCCACATCTAGACCTGCAACGCACATGTTAACATTTGCAATTTACAAACAAACGGTTGAGAACATAAAAATTTGTATCAACCTGAAGCAACCAAACACAGCTAGCCAGGTTAGCTTTTGCACTTGTCCTCCGGCAGGCATCGCACAACTGCCTATACAACCAAGCTAGGGCAACAGAACCCCAAATGTATGTACCCACCTTGTCCCAATCAGCCTGCAAAGGTAGCCACATCTAGGAAGCCATGTTGATCTCCTCCAGTGTTAGGGAAAAGAATGCTACCAAAGATGTACACCACGTAGGCCCTGCAGTAACGCTGAACCGTCTCTCGGTCGACGTCAAGAGGACACCGGGAGAAGGTGCCATGCAACCAGCTCAGTGGCACGCCAGAGGTCTTAGGCCACTTTGTTGGCCACTTCTTAGGCCGCTCCCCAATCAAGTCCATGAGGCGCTTGATCTCATGTAGGAACTCTGCTTTGTGGTTTATTTGACATACATGGTCCTTCATCTCATCTTGTTTAGCTCCAGCGCTATAGAAGTTAGCGTAGAAGTGCCTCATGCACCATCTATGGTGAACCGCTCTGTGCCCTAGTATCTCGTTGTTTATGGAGTTCAATATGCCTAGGTGCCTATCAGATATTATATATGCTTCTCTATCAAGGCCGATCAGACGCTGCCTAACCATAGTTATGAACCACTCCCAGTTGGATGTGTTCTCCATCTCTACTAGAGCAAATGCCATGGGAACAAGATGTAATCCAACGTCAATTCCTACAGCAGTGAACAACGTACCTCTAAACTTTCCAGTCAAGAAGGTCCAATCAATAGCTAACACCGGCCTCAAGTGCTTGAATATCTCCACACACTGCCTAAAAATCCATGCAACACGTCCAAATACACATTGGGAGACTCCATCCACCATTCTTGACTTTTCTAGGTGAGCCTTAACACGAAAATGCATGGTCAGGTTCTTTGCTTTTATGGCATTTAGGAGTGTAGGCAATTGAACATATGCCTCATCCCAATCTCCCCAAATAACCTTCATAGCCACTTGCTTAGCACACCTAAGCTCTGCCATATGAAGGCTGATAGTGCCATATAAACTCCATTGCTTCGACAATAGCTGCGGGGGTCAAGGTTGGTTCCGCTCGAACAAATGGTTGTAACTTATTACCAATATACCTCGATGTTAGCTACAAGTGCTTACCCGATGCCTCGGCACTACAACAATTGTAATCTTAGCCTATGCTAGTTATTGTCTACCTGTTGGCTGTACTCTTTCTTACACAAACCTGCCATTTGCAGTCAGGACGAGGCAAGCCACCGTGTACTTAACAAATGCATTGGACCCCTTCACATGGAACGGGTGGTGCACCTAGATAGAGTAGCTCTGTACCCATATTTTCAAGTCTCCCATATATTGAAATTTCAACCCTTTCCTCGGTTCCTCCCCCATTGCATTGATAGCTTTGTCGTATTGTGGATCCTCGTCAACAACTGCTAGCCCAACATTGCTAAGATCCTCGAATTGAGTGATTTGTGGATTGTGACCAACGATTTTCTCAAACATCTTCCTCTCTTCCTCCGACATCTTGTCCACTGGATGATCGTCATCAGAGTTAGAAGCATACTCATCCACATCATCCTCTGAATGGTTATCCAACAAATCCACGTTCAATCCATCAAATATCATAGCCTTCTCACGCTCCTAGCGGGTGTAAATCTAAGATCGAAGCATTACTCTAATGAACGAAGCCACCTACCTATCATCAGGTTCACCTCCCATCTCATTCTCCACTTGATTCACATCCAAGCCATCATATGACAAATCCTCCCCTACCTCCACATCCTCCTCAACCCGTACTTCCTCCCCTATCGTGATGTATTCCTGAATTAATTCTTGTTTTCGAGCATACCTTGTCTTCTCCTCAACCTCTTCTTCCTTCCGATCCGCTACAAAAACATCGTTCTCCGGTTCATGACAATACAAAGGGGATTCTACGCGCGGACTTTCATTAAGGTCTAAGAATTCTTTCTTGAATTCCCTGCGCTCCTTATTCCAAGCAAACACCTCAAGGGATTTGAATTGTGACCCCAATAATATATCTACATATGTTTGTCATTCCGCCTCTCCATTCAATTCTTACACAAACTAATGCGACATGGGACCAATACCTATATCGTATCTTCCTTGTATACCAACCGACTCATCACTCTAACCCAATTCATCCTTCGTGCGGGAAAATAACTCCTCAAATGTGGGTTAGGCATGGAACACTAGCTACCTAACAATCATCCCCTCAAATTGGCTTCCACCGGTTCTTTCATCTACCACAGAACCACAAAAATGAAGATGTACCAATCTATCCATCTACAACATATAACCGATAAATAAAAAGAGAGCATTTGAAAATAACTTATAAATATCATGCCAATCCCAAAACTAACAAACCTAAGAATGTAGCAGTACAATAAATTACAACTAACCCTACCACAAACCCTACCTCACATAGTCCTAATGTTTCAAGAAAAAACAATGTATGAATCATAGTACAACGTAACTTTCAAACTACTACGAATTGCCTAAAAGAAAATCGTAAATCTTACCCTAGCCATCATCACACATTCAAATGTTTCAATACTTTAGAAATCAACATGAATTGTTTAGAGCAACATCAATATGGAACTACCACATAACTTTTTGTTCACACCAAAATTTGGTACGATTCTTTAGTGGATTCGGTTAAGGAAAGAAGTCAATCAGCCAATGAAAGCTTATCCAGAAGAGATTGAGTTTAAGAAGGAATCGTGAAGACCATGGCATGGGAATTTAATTCTATCTATTAGTTAGGCAGGATTTAGTAATTTTCCTTTTATCTTTCGAAAGTGTTTGTTTAGTGTCCGATCAAAACTTTTATCTTTCCTTTTATCCTTAGGAGAGATGTTTTGTGTCCGATCAGGATTAGTATCAGCCCAAAGTTATAAATATGTACACCTAGTGTCTTTGTAATCTATCTCTCGATCAATATACAACTTTCGACACATTGTCACCCTTTTATCCCTGTGAGTTCTTAGTTTCGAGCGGGGCTGCATCGGTTAAGTACGATCTCCGATGAGAAGTAAGTTCCGTCAACTTCGCTTGTATCGGCATGGCTAGAACTTTCTCCGTTAAGTCCGATATTCTATCTAGGTTGACACAAGCGTTGCCTATCTAATATATTGATTCTATCTTTAATTGCATTGCTATTTAGATTTGTATCGGCTTAGTTAGAATTTTCTTGGTTAGGTTTGATATTCTGGCTAAGTCGATATTTCTCTAATCGTACTGATGTTCTAGATAAATTTAGTATATCCATCACGTTTGCATAAATCTATCAGCTAAATAGATTTTTCTTATTATCTTCAATCTCATATTGTCTCGGTTAGGTCCAATCTATTAGATTGCGGTTGATAAGTTTTATTCTAGTAAGCCGATAGGTTTTTATGCAATGTTCATCGGAGTGCTAGCCAATGTTGTCATTATGTTGGGCTTCAGTTATAGATATATCAGTTAGTTAGCCGGTATACACTTTAATTTACTTGCATCGGATCTCCAGCTGATGTATGTTTTAATCATCGGATTTACATCTATCATCATTATATTAGTTTAGGCCAATTGGTTCATATTATATTATCTCGTTGTATCTTCTGAGTTACATCGGCTCATACTTAAACTTGTATAATCTTTAGTTAAGTCTATCTTTATCAATTTCAATCTTATACTGTCTCGATTCGGTCCGATCTATCAAGATTATTTTTTATAAAGAACGATTTATTGATGATTATGCATAGTTTAGTTCTAGCCGATAATAACATAAATCTCATTGTTTATCTGATTATGTGAATCTACAATGGATCTATAGCCGATTGATCAAAACCCTATTGACATCGGCTGGCATCGCTACATCGCATCGGTCTATTGGCCGATCAGCTCCTTGATCATCAATTTATCTATCTTGTTAGTTGTAGGATCAAACTAACTGATATATGCCGTGAACTCGATTGATAGGATCTTCACTGGAGCTAAACAGATCTCCTAGGCCTTCGTGTGTAGCGACGAATTTCATGTCAACACATCCCCACCCACATTCCCCAATTCACAATACATCCCAAGCTACATTCCCGAATTCATGGTTTCACCCAAAACACCCAAAATACATAGAGAAAGGTTAGGGGAATTAGGGTTTTTGAAGGAGTACCTTTCAAATCGATCTCCACCTCAATCCCCACGAAATCCCCTTTGTTCTGGGGTGGATTTGGGAAGATTTGGGAAGGGGAGAAGAGAGGGTCGGCGTCGTCGCACGAACCCTAGCGCGCCGGAGGATGAGAGGAGAGGAAGAACAGAAAGTTGGGTAAGGGAGGCCACACGCGTGGTTAAGTTCTACCTCAGCGCCAAAGGGGAGGCTCAGCGCCAAGGCGATTGGCGCTAAGATCCTACCACGTCGGCGAGGGGATTGGTTCAGTCGTCACGCTGGCAGAGGGGTTAGCGCCAATAAGCCTGGCGCTGATCTCACGGTCTATTTTGATTGAATTTTTTTACGTGGTCTAGTTTTGAAATAAGTTTTTGAAAAGGACCAATTTATAAAAAAAAAGATGAGCAAATAGCTATTATTGACGAAACAAGAAAAATTCTATACACTCGACCAAAATATCCAACTGTGGGATGACCACACAACATGCAGAACGTGCCCTCTGTGGGTTGCAGCATGAAAGTAACTTCCAACTCGTTGGCCCTTCCAAAAAGCAAGTCTTAAAATTTCGATCGACGAACTAAATAGAATATTAGCATGTTTATTATTATTCAATGTTTGACACTATGCTCTATGCTTTGTGGTTTTCAATGTCACGATAGCTATATTTTGTTTAATGCAACCTGTTATAGCCTTGAAAATGCAATTTGACATCGTTGTGCCTTGTTTTCCTTGACAGGTCTGAGTGTCTGACCAAACAAAATTTTCTTCATAGTTGTGCTTTCACATGCTTTTCAGCTGTCGAGATGTTTATGGCCCTTGATTATCACAAATAGCTTAATCGTGGACATGAACACCATTGAGACTTGATAACCTAGTTATAAGAATTGATCGTAGATGTTCATGAGTCATGCATGCCAAGAATTGGTAAAAAATGAGCTCTGCAACACTGCAAATAATTTCCATCGACGAAATTCAGGCAGAAGTTGTGTACGGCTGCAAGAGATGATCTCGCCGGACGACCAAGTCATAGGCCGCCTCACGCAGTCGCGTAGGAGTACTACGCTGCTCTGCCATTCCGGTCGTATGTCGGTCGGACGAATGAGTCGTACTTTCAGCAGGATTGACCAAACAAATGGAACGGATACACTAGAGACTACTACTAGTAGTAACTAATGATAGATTAGTTGCAAAACAAGTGGATGTTCAGATGATAATACAAGTCAAGTTTGTTTTAGATGATGAGATGATGATACAAGT
This sequence comes from Oryza officinalis, assembly GCA_008326285.1. Lineage (NCBI taxonomy): Eukaryota > Viridiplantae > Streptophyta > Magnoliopsida > Poales > Poaceae > Oryza > Oryza officinalis. Next base: position 27,344,533 of record BDMV01000001.1, on the reverse strand, counting down.
CTAGGGTTGTGTTCGTTCCCTGGCTTTGGAATGAATCCATTCCTTTCAGCACGTAAAACGAAACGATTTATTAGCGTATGACTAATTAAGTATGTGTTAATTTTTTTAAAAAATTAATTAATATAATTTTTTAAAGCAACTTTCGTATAGAAATTTTTTTGAACAACTTACATTTAATGGTTTAAAAACCGTACATGCGAAAAACAAAACACGAGTTGGGAACTCTCTGTAAAAAAACAAAGCCTAGTTGCAGCACTATACCTACGGAAAGAAACATTCATTAATATTTGTTGCAGTCAAATGGCGTTACAGGATGAAAACACTTTTCCTAATACCATCCATATGACAATACTCGCCCATGAATAGAATGACGTCACTAGAAAGATGTATATATAGCCCTAGGTATTCATTAGATTAATTCCAAGCTGTGTAATTTGCATTTGATTGTAATTCAAATTCTTGAGCTAAGTTTTAGCTACACTAATAATTACAACCTCCGTTTTTTTATATATGCCACTACTGATTTTTTTACATAATATTTGATCATTTATCTCATTAAAAATTTAATGTAAATATACAAAAATATAAATTAAGATCAAATTTTTTTGATGATAAAACAAATCACAACAAAGTAAATGTCATTTATATAACTTTTTAAATAAGACGAATATTCAAATGACTCGCTAAAAGTCAATAACGTTGTATATTAAAAACGGAGTGAGCAAATATTTTCCTTTCTCATTTGTGGGATCTCATCACCATTTTTTACGAAACCTTTATTTAGCTATGACATCCAGAATATGTGTTGCACCGAGACAATATATTATTTTATATGGTTTTCCAATAACAAAATATATTAGATATATAATCAAATTCTATCAACATTTTACTCCTAAACTATTTCTGCAAAGCACTTGTACCCCGTAAACTTCTCCCTCACTTTGGAACAAAGGATTTTCATAGGAAATTTGTAAGATTGAAGTCCTAAGGTAATCTTCCCTATGGAGCCCTTTGGTTTGAAGGATTTGGCTAGAAAATTTCCACAGGAATTCTTACTTTCCTTTACCTTTTGGAGGATTTTCAAACATGAGCTTAAACCTCATGGTTTTGGTTTTGATTTCCTTTGAGAAGTCCAATGCTCCATGTCTCTTCATCTCTCCTCTTAATAATATTTTTCCTTTGAAATTCAGGATTGGAAAAACGTTGGAATAGAAAAAAACATAGGATTTCGACAAGAATAAAAGTGTAAAACAAAGGTTTGCAAAACATAGAAAAACTTAGAAATGGTCGTTTGATTGGATCGCAGAAAAAACACATAAATTAAGAGATAAAGACTCAAAGAAAAGTTTTCATGAGGATCTACCTCATGTTAAATTTCCTTCAAAACTTGTATGGCAAGAGGTATTCCATAGAAATTTCATAGGATTCATTTGTTTATATTCTTTTGATTCAAAGGGCTATCTAGAAATAAAATCCTATAGAAATAAAATCCTCCAAAATTCCTACAACTTTCCTTTGAATTAAAGTGGGCCTCCTATGAATTTCCTATGAAGTACCCAAACAACAAACGCATGTGTTTTCAATCAATTCATGTGGATTGCATATGTCATGACTTCTTATTCCTACGTTTCTCCTGTTCCTATGTTTTTAATTCCTACATTCCAAAGAGGCCCTTAGATGATAAAATCCATAATTCACTCATCTTTTCTTTATTTCCTGCTTTGACAAGTTGCAGTTCAAGTTAAAAGTTTTTTTTAGATAATGAAATTTAATTCCGCTTTTGATTTAAAGAAGGTACAACCAATTATTATATGGGTTATTATATGGGTTAAAAGACGAATGACTTATTACATAGGTTTTAAGTAAATAAAAATCATAGGATGTTGTCTGACATCATACTTGATATTATCGATATCTGCGGAGGTTTGGAGCGCTTAAGTATAACCCCAAAGATATATATGAAATGCACACAGAATTTTTATGCAAAAAATGCTGAAAAAGTTTGATAAAAAGTTATGATTTCATTGATCATCCCGTTAAATCTTAATTTAAAATACTACCTCTAGTTTTAAATATTTGATATTGTTGACTTTTTAAATCATTTGACTATTCGTTTCTTCTGGAAATAGCAATATTTGTGCAAATAAAGAAACATACATGTTATCCTTAAAATACATTTATCTAGCGATACTCTTTTCATTCTACTTAACTAAATAATTGAAGAAATTCTTTCCTCAAAGTTCGAGGAAAAGTCAATGCTATTATATATTTAAAACCAGAGATCAGTTTTAGTACTACCTCTAGTAGAAAAATATATGCCGTTTTATTTTTCTCCTTACCAAGCTTATTCAGCTTGCCCATCAATAATTTTAAAACACTTAGTTCCAAAAAATAAAAAAGAAATGACATGCTTAGATTTGTCATTAAAAGTATGAGTTCATAAAAGTTATCAAATTTTATAAACTAATTCTAATGTAAAAATGGGTCGAGTTTGAACAATATAGACGGTAAAAAACTAAAATAACCCGTCTACTTTTAATCAGAGGGCAGAAACATGAGCGGAAAAAGTTCTACATCAAGACTGTTCTAAGAAGTAAAGTGAACTTTTTCCACGTGCTTGGCTGCAGCTTGCTTGAAACTGTTGAACAGATGAAAGAAGATCACATTTTCTATACGCACGCTGATGTTGGAAAAGAAAACCACGGATTTGTCTCTTTAATTATTTGAACCATATTCCAATGGATGTATACCCACTTGTTCCAATTAATGTATTATAACCCAAAACTTCATGTTTACTAATTAAACCCAGTAAGTCCAAGCTACGCGCTCTATTCCTAAATACTTCTCATAAGATACTATTTATATTTAAACTTTAATTTCTTCTAAAAATATTATAAATACTTAAAAATACCGTGTGTTTTATCCTAAATATAAACCGTAAGTTTTCATCCATCATGATTTAATTATTTTAAATTTATTAGTGGTCAACAGGATTAGTGTTGGAGCAGAGCGCTTATGTTTACCGTGTGTTAAAAAATGATGCAGGAATGGATGGATTTTATTTCCCTTTGCGAGGTACTAAAATATTTTATTAGTCCGCCTCCGCCACGACTTATAGAATGGCGATCGCCTAAAATAGACCCCGGCGTGGCTCTTGACCAGACTCGTACCTAGAGACTTGTCATACAACGAGCGAAAACATGGGATTTCAGGAGACGGATTTGGTCGGTCAGCGTGTACATGTCGCCACTTGGAAGCCATAATTCAACAAGGCTTTCAAGCTGGTTTGTCCTACTAGGACGTACGCGGCCGTTCGATCAATCCTACATCCCCACTCCCCACCAACAACGCTAGCATATATAGCTGCCCGCAGACTTTGATTTCTCTCACACTTTATCAATTAGCGTGTTAGTGCTTATACTAGTACAAAAAAATGATTGCTTCGACCTGGAGGAGGGAGCTATAGCTTTGATGGATGGCGACGCTGCAGCGCGCGATCGATCTATCGACGCGCACGAGGAAACATCGCGTCCCGTTAGGCCGTTACGTTGCACACAAAGGCGTGTATCTCTCACCGGTCCAATATAAATACACTTTGATATAAAATATAACATATTTTAGTATAACAAATTTTATTATTAGGATATGTCACGTCATATACGAGGACGAAGGAAGTACTACGTGTTGACTCGCGGTTTGGGAGAGATGATAAGGCGCGCGTGAGAAGATTATCTGTATGTTTTCCTTGCTTGGGGTAGAACCAGTCACTCCATGACTGAGCCGCCGTCGTCGTTCGCTGGGCTGATGGCTGTGACAACGTTTTGACGTGTCAAAGGAGGGAGGGAGATCCCGAGGGAAGGATCAGCAGCACAAATGCGCGTGGATCCGAGCTAAGAGATTAAGGGGTGATGTGCGCAAGGGTGTTCTGATCTTTCGATGAGAGGATAAGTCGATTGGATGGAGCGACATTGTCGATCTGACTACAACTGTCCAGGGACGTTGCGCCTTAGCAATCGTTACACCAACTCCAAAGACAGTCGTGAATATCGACGGATGCACGGTCAGCCCAACCACGAGGGTATTTGTTTCTGCAAGCAATCGAGAACTAGCAAGAACAAGATAAACAAGCAACTCAATTTGCGGATTAAAGATGTAGGATTGAATCAGCAAAAGTATCAAAGGTGGGGTTCCGTAACGAGCAAACTAGCGATCTAACTGATCACGGGATTACACGGCAAAATAGCGAAACTAAACTTTAATCTAAACAAAACCCAAAAAACCCTGAAGAGGTATTTAGCTATTTAAAGGGGTGTTGGGGTCGTCCCCTTACCCTAGGACGCGTTTCTAGTGGACCCAACTGTTAACAGCAGATTTTCGTAATCTACTCGGAGAGGAAAGAGAAAACCGATGCAGAGAAGGAGCGCTCTTAGTCGAATCGGTTACTTTATCGGACCAAGCCAGAGTCGGACCCAACTCCGTATCGGACTCAGCATCGCATTGGATCAGGTGGAATGCTGATAGAGGGACCGTATCAGCCGATACGAGTTCAATACGGCCATCGGCCGATGGGAGCAGGAAGCTGATAGAGTCAGCATGGGCTTGGTTTGGGCTCGAGATAAACTTCAAGGAGATTGCCAAATAGAGATAAGGCTCGGTTTTAGGCAATCATCTCTTTAATTAGGCAGTTAGAGTAGATTTAATCTAATTTATGGCAAGGGTCCGTCATAAGGACTTGTTTGTTAAGTTGTAGATAAAATCGTGTCCTATCTGGACAATGTTGTAATCTCGGGTATAAATATCCCGGTAGTTTGTACATAGAAATCCTCTCAACCAATACAACAAACAATATTGTTTCAATCTACTTTCGGCGCATCGCCAACCTTCGCAAGAGGTTAGCTTCCGGTGAATTCTTGCTTCCCCAGAGCAGAGGTAAGGACTCGTACCCGACGATCTACATAGTCGGGGCTAGCGTGTCGCTTTAGGCACGTTAAGCCTCGATGATGTGATCGTCGATTATCATGTCTTGGATGATCTTGATATAGCATCTTAATTATGCTTCGCCAGCGATTCACTCGTTTTAGGGTTTATTACCGACGGTGGTCTAATTATTATGCTTAGCTAGATCCTTCAATGCATCTACCATAACCAAAAGCGATCGACAGCTTGATTTTCTTTGTGTTAAGTCTCAATTCACAATTTGAGTTGCCATCGACCTTAGTCCTGTTTTGAGATCTAACCCAAAGGCTGTTTTCGGTCATAATTAAGGATAGCGTCGGGGTTTCAGCCGGTCTTATCTAATACATGTGATTACTTTATGTTTTATATGTATTTGCCACTTGTATGAGTGGATCGACAAATATAAATGTGTTTATCATAGATTACTCTGTAGGGATTGTCTGTGATCAATATATTATATCGGCCGATTGATTCATGCAGGTTTGCACTAGAGTATTAGCTAGTGTATTTATCTCTTATATCCTTCATCGGCCAATGCCATCAGATTAACATTAACATCTTGATAAAAGCCGATGAAATTGGATCTATATTTTAATCTTACTTTGTTATAATCTCAAGTAAGCCGATATAGCTTTGCCCTATCGGCTAAGCTCTCACGATGTGACATCGGCCTATCGGCCGATCGACCATCGTTTACTAACATGGTTTACTTGTTTATTTTGTTGATTGCAGATCAAATCAACTGGCACGCCCTACACACACTTAGGCAAGCCATTGGACCTGCACTGGAGCTAAGCAGATCTCCCAGGCCGCCGTGGAAACGTGGAACCTGCTTTTGACACGTGAGCAGGTCGAAATTCTACGCCAATACGTTTTTGGCACGCCCGGTGGGACCAACAAGAACGCAGGCTTCGCAATGACAACAAACTCGCTTCAAGATATTGAAGCACACTGACGTGTCAGAGGAAAACGTTCTCTCCGTGACTGCCGATCAGCTCAACGAGGAGCAAAAAGCTGACATGAACAAGCTGGTCGAGCAATTCTAGAACATGTATCTGCAAACCTACTCTAGGACTTGGCAAGGCACCCTGATCCAAAAAACTAAGATGGTAATGCCGAGTCCTGGGGACGGAGCTAGCACATCGGCGGCAGCACACGATCAAGCTGCCAAGACCGAGGAGGATACTCGCAGTATCGCGCCGACGCTACAAGACCGCATCGACTCGACGGTTCACTCTCCGTTAGTCAACCAATCGGGGATCCTGGTGAACACATTGACCAATACAGTGAAATCAATCCTAGACGGCTCCATTCACCAGTACAAGCCTCAAGAACCGATTTTCCTACCCGACAACAAATTCCCTGCATATCGGACCTTGAGGACCGATCTGAGTACGACCCCGCAGCCGACGGCGCTGATTCTACCTTCATCGGCCCAGCCAGCGTCAACCATGCCACTGGTCCTGACCAAACAGGTGGGAGGAAGCCCCCAGCACGTCACGGAGGAACAATTCGCACAATGGACAAAGGGGAAACAACCGATGGTTGAGCCAATACAACAAGCTCCAGCCAATCCGCCATCAGCCGGGTGACCTCAAATCTCCATGCCAAGCAACCCTCCACAAGTAGCTGCCTACAATGCACCGCAAGGTTACCAGCAGTATACTACAGGGCAGTACGATGAACAGAACCTAAATCACCACTTCCAACCGTACTCCCCGAGGCAATATCGGCCAGAAGGCTTTCAGCAGTCTTACCACCAAGAGCTTCCACACCAGCCCGCAGGATACTGGGCCGATATGATAGCGGAGGTGATGCGAGATCAATTCGGCTTAAAGCCCAAGGAGAGTTCCACAGTATATCGGCACCCGTACCCTGAGGAGTTCGACAGAATGCCACTGCCGAGCCGATACAAAATCCCGGACTTCTTCAAGTTTTTGGGGCAAGACAATGTCTCTACGTACGAGCACATAAGCCGATTCCTAGCTCAATGTGGTGAAGCATTGGCCGTGGAGGCATTGAGGGTGAAATTTTTCTCTCTGTCCTTGCCAGGGTCAGCGTTTACATGGTTTTTCTCTCTACCCTGCAATTCCATCAGAGGATGGATCGACCTGGAGAAACAGTTTCATCGTTATTTCTTCAACGGCGTACAAGAGATGATGCTGTCCGATCTCACTGCCATTAGGCAGAGGGTTGACGAATCGGTCCCAGATTACATACAACGATTTAGGGACATCAGGAACATGTGTTATAGCCTCAGTCTGACCGATTCTCAATTAGCCGATTTGGCGTTCCAGGGATTATTGGGGCCAATACGAAAAAGGTTCTCATCACAAGAGTTTGACAGCTTAGCTCAGCTAGCACAAAGAGTATCGGCCCACGAACAAAGATTCCAGGAGGCAAAGAAGTTCGCGAAGAAAATTAACAATGTTTATCAATACGCCTCCGACGAAGACGATGAAGTTGATGCTGATATCGATTTGGCTGAGTGGGCCCGGATGAGGAAGCCGATGACATGCCAATGGGCCAAAAAGGGCGATAAAGAGGATAAATTCGACTTCGACATCAACAAGGTCGATAAAATATTTGATCTACTATTGCAGGAAAAGCAGATACAACTGCCAGTAGGTCATGTGCTGCCATCGGCCAAGGAAATAAAGAAGAGAAGGTATTACAAGTGGCATAACACATATTCTCATCATACCAACGAATGCAAAATCTTCCAGCAACAGATTCAATCGGCCATCGAACAAGGCAGGATCAAGTTTGATGAAGCCAAACGGCAGATGAAAATAGAAGGACACCCATTCCCAGTCAACATGGTACGGGCAGGCAGGGCTGATAGCGATGCCTATCGGATCAACAAGCGACCTCATCAGACTTCAGAAGGCCTGATCAAGAAGTACCAGCGGAGGCAGGAAGAGCAAGCACAAGATTACGCTGATCAAGATAACTCCTATGATCCTCATTGGGAGTGCGAGTTTTTCTGGTTCTGCTGGATCGAAGGAATGAGGTTGCCATCAACCCAAGAGTGCCCTGCATGCAAAGACATAGAAGACTCTCACCAGGGCAGCTCAAGCAAACAAGCGCATCGGCCGGTCAAGCAGAGGAAGTCTGTACACGAGAGGCTGGGGCCGATGCACCATGATCGTCGGACTGAGGACGACAAGCGAGTCCAGAACCCTCAGTGGTGCCCAAGTGATGTATTTAGCAAGACACAAAAGTGATGGGATCAAAGGCTGAGGCAGAAGGAGCAGATCCAGGAGCAGCAGGCAGCAATCGCCCATCGGCCTGCCAAGACTAAAAAAGAATGGAGAATAAAATCTACGATGGTTAAGGCCGATGAGGGCGCCTCAAAGTCAACTCAAGCTCCTGCGTCTGCAAAAGGTAAAGGCATAGCATCGACTTCTGTTAACATGGTTTTCATATTGCTAGTAGAGTATAGCATACAGATGGCCGATGAAGCAGTAGCCGACGATGAGACAGAGCAATCTTCGGCTAAGCTACAGTTGTCGCCAGAACAAGCCGTGTTCGACAAGCCGGCCGATACCAGCTACCGGCACCTCTGGCCGTTGTACATCAAGGGATTCGTCAATGGGTGGCCGATGACGAAGATGCTGGTCGATGGCGGCGCGGCAGTAAATTTGATGCCATATACAACTTTCAGAAAACTTGGAAAAGTACCTGAGGATCTTATCAAGACCAATATGGTGTTAAAAGACTTTGGCGGCAACGCATCTGAGGCAAGAGGGGTGCTGAACGTGGAACTCACGGTGGGCAACAAGACGATCCCTACCACCTTTTTTGTCTTCGATGGAAAGGGTTCCTACAGCCTGTTGTTGGGACGAGATTGGATCCACGCAAATTGCTGCGTCCCTTCAACAATGCATCAGTGCCTCATTCAGTGGCAAGGGGACCAGGTTGAGATCATGCAGGCCGATCGGTCAGTACACGTGGCCAATGCCGATCTTGCGGTATGGGAGCTAGAAGGAATCGATTGCCTGTCCGGACGAGTTTGGGAGGCCGATTTCTTAAAGGTAACTGACTGTGACATTGAGCCGATCGAGGATGAAAACAAGCAGTTACTTTAACAAAGGTGTGACATCCACAAGCACAGATGAACAAATTAGCCCCTACACAGAAGATGCGGTGGATGAGTTAGATGGAAAATTGGGGCAAGGCTTTACGTCGGCCGATAAACTTGAAGAAGTTGATATAGGAATAGGTGATAGGCTTAGGTCGACGTATGTAAGTGCTAAACTACCAAGGGATTATAAAGATAAGTTAATAAATCTTTTGAAAGAATTCATGGATTGTTTTGCATGGGAATATCATGAGATGCTAGGATTAAGCCGATCGATCGTAGAACATCGGTTACCTATCAAACCAGGCTATCGGCCGTTTAAACAAGCTCTTAGAAGATTTAAGGCCGATATGCACGAAGCTATCAAAGCAGAGATCACAAGGCTTTACGACGCCAACTTTATCAGACCCTGCCGATACGCGGAGTGGGTTTCCAATATAGTTCCAGTGTTGAAGAAAAACGGCAAGCTCAGGGTGTGTATTGATTTCAGAGACCTAAATAAAGCAACGCCAAAAGAGGAGTACCCTATACCGTTGGCCGATTTGCTGGAGCCACTTATCAGAGGGCAATGAATTATTTTTTTCACGATCTTATTGGCTCTTTGATCCAGGTTTACATAGACGATGTTGTCGTGAAGTCAAAAGAGTACGGTGTGCACTTGGCCGATTTACGCAAAGTACTAGAGAAAGCAAGGAAATATGGTTTAAAGATGAACCCTAACAAGTGTGCCTTTGGCGTATCGGCCGGTCAGTTTTTGGGTTTCTTGGTCCACGAGAGGGGAATTGAGATCACGCGAAAGAATATTGATGCTATAAAAAAAATCAAGCCTCCAGATAACAAGACCAAGTTACAATCTCTGCTTGGAAAGATCAACTTTGTCCGGCATTTTATATCAAACCTGTCAGGCATGATAGAGCTGTTCACTCCATTATTGAAGACGAAGGATGATCAAGAGTTTGTATGGGGTGATAAGTAGCAAAAGGCGTTGGACGATATCAAAGACTATTTGAGTTCCCCTCCAGTTTTAATCCCTCCACAGAAAGGGGTTCCATTCAGGCTGTACCCATCGGCCGATGAGAAATCTATCGGCTCAGTTTTGGTTCAGGACATTGATGGCAAAGAAAGGGCTATTTTCTATCTTAGCAGGAGATTGTTGGATGCCGAAACAAGGTACACGCTAGTGGAGAAATTATGTCTATGCTTATATTTTTCATGTACTAAATTAAGGCATTATTTACTTTCCAATGAGTGCATTGTGGTAAGCAAGGCCGATGTGATGAAATACATGCTATCGGCCCCTGTATTAAAAGGGAGAATTGGGAAGTGGATTTTTGCCTTGACAGAGTTTGATCTCAGGTATGAATCGGCCAAAGCGATCAAGGGATAAGCCTTGGCCGATTTCATTGTGCAACATAGAGATGATTCAATTGCATATTCAGATATTATGCCATGGACGTTGTATTTTGATGGATCTGTTTGCAGACATGGATGCGGTATCGGCCTTGTTATCATATCCCCTCGGGGGGCAAGCTTTGAGTTCGCGTTTACTATCAAACCTTATTATACCAACAACCAAGCAGAATACGAAGCCGTTCTCAAGGGTTTGCAGTTATTGCAAGAGGTCGAGGCCGATTCCGTAGAAATTATTGGCGATTCACAATTGGTCATTAAGAAGATCTCCGGGGAATATGAGTGTAGGAACGATATTCTCAGGGTTTACAATGAAGAATGCAAGGAGTTGCTTCAAGCCTTCAAGATTGTGACCATGAGGCATATACCCAGGAAGCAAAATTTTGAAGCCAATGATTTAGCTCAGGGGGCATCAGGATACAGGCCGATGGCAAAAGATGTTCGGGTTCAAATTGCAACCGTGGATGCCAATGACTGGAGGTTTGCTATCATCGAATATTTGAGAAATCCTTCTCAATCGGCGTCACGAAAGATGAAATACAAAGTTTTACATTATGTCTTGCTAGATGATGATCTATACTATCGGACGATTGATGGTGTCTTGCTAAAGTGCTTGAGTTTAGAGAAAGCCAAAGTTGTTATGAGCGAGGTCCATGAAGGAATTTGTGGAACACATCATAAAGCCGTGGCCGTTTCGAGGATGGGTTATAGACATGATCGGACAGATCAATCCACCATCAAGTAAAGGACACAAGTATATCTTAGTGGCTACAGACTATTTCACAAAGTGGGTTGAGGCCATCCTTCTTAAGAAGGTTGATTCCAAGGATGCAATTCAGTTTGTCAAAGAGCATATTATATATCGGTTTGGATTACCACAGACATTGACTATAGATCATGGATCAATCTTCGTGTCCGATGAGTTTGTTGAGTTTGCTGAAAGCATGGGCATCAAGCTGTTAAATTATTCTCCATATTATGCACAAGCTAATGGGCAGGCAGAAACTTCTAACAAGACTTTAATCAAGTTGATCAAGAGAAAGATTGATGAACAGCCAAGACGGTGGCATACAACGCTGGTCGATTCCCTTTGGGCGTATCGGATGGCTTATCATGGTGCAACCCAAGTGCCGCCGTATCGGCTGGTCTATGGACATGATGCTGTGCTGCCGTGGGAGACTAACATCGGCTGAAGAAGGATTGCCTTGCAAGACGACTTGACAGCCGATGAGTACCATAATCTTATGGTCGATGAGTTAGATGATTTGGCACACGTCCGATTGCGGGCCTTGGAAAAAATCAAGCGAGATAAAGATCGAGTTGCTCGTCATTATAACAAAAAGGTTGTAGCCAAGTCATTTGAGGAAGGGGATCTTGTTTGGAAATTAATACTGCCGATTGGTTCCAGAAACAATAAATTCGGCAAGTGGTCACCTAATTGGGAAGGTCCTTTTCAGATTCATCAATGTGTTCCTCACAGTGCCTATTTGTTAAACGGATTAGATGGAGAAATTTATGGCAGAGCTCTTAATGGGAAATACTTAAAGAAATATTATCCAAGCGTATGGATCGACTCATGATCGGCTTGCCAGCCGATTTATGATAATAGCCGATGTGTTATGCATCGCCTTTAGATGGCCGATATACATTATCGCCCTTACTTCAAATTTTACAACATGAGCCCTCATCTTCCAAAATGTGGGGGTTATCTATATACTCAGTGATTCTTCAAGTTTATCGGATGGATTCAAATTTATGGACTTCAAAAATTTTTCAGCTGGGTTTTTTCAGATCATATTCGGTTACTTGGCCGATAAGATATATATTACTCAGAGATAAAGTTATCTTTTTACAGGAGTTAAAATAAAACTATGTTACATCAGCCTATGATGTTTTGGATAGCTGCAACGACTTTACGATGGATTTGATCAATGTCTTCTATCGTCTGGGCGTCATCGGCCGTCGACCCTGGAATTGGCTTCAAGGACTTACTCAGGGTTGCGAGATATTTGGCCGATGCCTTCAGCTTCGCCGTTTGGTCTTCTATGGCCTTGGGCGATGTAGCTATCCTGGCTTCAACTTCTTGGATCTCTTCGCGAGTTGCTTCTAGCTTCAACAGTAGATTTGCTTCGAGGCAGTGGAATTCTTCAAGTTTTTTGTTCAGGGCGATCGGCTCAACGACCAGCTCGTCCATCTTAGTCTTGTCAGAGTTAACTTGAGCTTTGCTGGCAGTTAAGGCCGATTCCAAACCTTCGCGTTCCCACCTCTTTGTTATTCTCTCTTTAGCCCTGTGAAGCTTGAAATGGTATTGCTCCAAGAAGATGGCTGGCGTCAGAATCTCCATCAGGTCTTCGGGCAGTTGGTCTTGAATTTCTTGTACCCTACTCCTGATGGGATTACAGTTCTCCACCAATGATTCTAATGATGATTCCAGCCGATTAGCAATATCAGATAGCCGGCTTTTTAGTTCTTCGAAGACCAATGCCTTGGTTGTGCTGGTTGGCTCTTTGTCCTCATCATCAAGAAATTGGCCGATGTCAAAAGTAAATATATCGGCTAGGGTCTGCAATCACCAAGATAGGGCAAGGTTAACTTAGTCAAGCAAAATCGGCAAGGGACTCAAAGTGATCTGGTTTACCTGTGATGGAACGTCGGCTGTGCCTTCATCAGCCTCCTTTTGCGGTTCTGAAACAGCAGGCGAGGGGGTTGGCCGATGTGGTGCAGGTGATGGAGCTCGTGGCTGGAGAGAAACAAGAATACGGTGATCAGATCTATATTATCAGAAGGATAGGGCAAAAAGATCGACTCTTACCGAAGCAATCGGAGAGGGTGGTGGAGAAGGAGATGGTGTCCTAAATCGGGCCTTGGCCTGTTCGCGTCTTTGTAAGGTGGCCTTCTTGGTCCTAGGTAGTGGAACCGATTGAGTCCTCTCTTTGAGCAGAGACGATGCAATGACCTAAAGAAAAAATCAAGTTACAGTAAACCAGCAAAAGGGGAATCGCATAAATTCAAGAGGGAGATTATATTAACCTTGCGGACTGCATGTCTGGTTCTCCTTGGTCATCGGCTGGTGGGTCCGCGGTGGTCGTGGCCGATGGATCTTTAGTTGGCCTGGCCGATGGTTCTTCAGCAGTGCTGGCCGATGGGTTTTCTTCTTTAGGCAGATCGGCGGCTGCTGCATCGACCTCCTCCTCCATAACTTGGTCATCCAAGAATTCTTCCACGGAGGGGTCCAGCTTGTCAAGATCGGCCTGGTCGTCAGTCTTGGACTTCTTGCTGAGTTTCTGAATTTTTTCCTTTACCGGCATCTTCCTTTTTGTAGTCTCTTTGACTATCGGTCCTTGGAGCAGCGACGACACTTTCGGAGAAATAAGGCCGATACTTGATTCCATGACAGACTTGCCTGATGGAGCCAAGACCAGAGCATAGGTTATCTTCTGCACACTGTTGCTAACAGATGGGATCGGGGCGTCAGGGACCTGGGGACTGATGTCGTCGATAAGCTCTGTCAGATAGAACCTGGCCGATTGGTGGAAGATGTGAGTAGCCTCAATACGAGTATTAGGTTCCTCGGAGCTAATTCCGTCACATTATATAATGAAGCGGAATTGGGGGGCATGTGTTAACAGCAGATTTTCGTAATCTACTCGGAGAGGAAAGAGAAAACCGATGCAGAGAAGGAGCGCTCTTAGTTGAATCGGTTACTTTATCGGACCAAGCCAGAGTCGGACCCAACTCCATATCGGACTCAGCATCGCATCGGATCAGGTGGAGTGCTGATAGAGGGACCGTATCGGCCGATACGAGTTCAATACGGCCATCGGCCGATAGGAGCAGGAAGCTGATAGAGTCAGCATGGGCTCGGTTTGGGCTCGAGATAAGTTTCAAGGAGATTACCAAATAAAGATAAGGCTCGGTTTTAGGCAATCATATCTCTTTAATTAGGCAGTTAGAGTAGATTTAATTTAATCTATGGCAAGGGTCCGCCATAAGGACTTTTTTGTTAAGTTGTAGATAAAATCGTGTCCTATCTGGACAATGTTGTAATCTCGGGTATAAATATCCCAGTAGTTTGTACATAGAAATCCTCTCAACCAATACAACAAACAATCTTGTTTCAATCTACTTTCGGCGCATCGCCAACCCTCGCAAGAGGTTAGCTTCCGGCGAGTTCTTGCTTCCCCAGAGCAGAGGTAAGGACTCGTACCCGACGATCTACATCGTCGGGGCTAGCGTGTCGCTTTAGGCATGTTAAGCCTTGATGATGTGATCGTCGGTTATCATGTCTTGGATGATCTTGATATAGCATCTTAATTATGCTTCGCCAGCGATTCACTCGTTTTAGGGTTTATTGCCGACGGTGGTCTAATTATTATGCTTAGCTAGATCCTTCAATGCATCTACCATCCCCAAAAGCGATCGACAGCTTGATTTTCTTTGTGTTAAGTCTCAATTCACACTTTGAGTTGCCATCGACCTTAGTCTTGTTTTGAGATCTAACCCAAAGCCTGTTTTCGGTCGTAATTAAGGATAGCGCTGGGGTTTCAGCCGGTCTTATCTAATACATGTGATTACTTTATGTTTTCATATGTATTTGCCGCTTGTATGAGTGGATCGATAAATATAAATGTGTTTATCATAGATTACTCTGTAGGGATTGTCTGTGATCAATATATTTATATTGGCCAATTGGTTCATACTGGTTTGCACTAGAGTATTAGCTAGTGTATTTATCTCTTATATCCTTCATCGGCCAATGCCATCAGATTAACATTAACATCTTGATAAAAGCCGATGAAATTGGATCTATATTTTAATCTTACTTTGTTATAATCTCAAGTAAGCCGATATAGCTTTGCCCTATCGGCTAGGCTTTCACAATGTGACATCGGTCTATCGGCCGATCGGCCATCGTTTACTAACATGGTTTACTTGTTTATCTTGTTGATTGCAGATCAAATCAACTGGCACGCCCTACACACACTTAGGCAAGCCATTGGACCTGCACTGGAGCTAAGCAGATCTCCCAGGCCACCGTGGAAACATGGAACCTACTTTTAACACGTGAGCAGGTCGAAATTCTGTGCCAACACCAACCTGATACACAGCCCATTGGGTCCAAATAAGGTGACGCAACATCTTTGACAGAAAAGGAATCGGTAGTAAAACAAAGATTGCGGACGTTTTAGAACTGATATGGACATGAGGCCAGATCCATTTGAAAGTAGACTTGATAAGCTTTCCATGAAATACTTGCATGCCCAAAACGGAGTCCGTATGAAGTCGTGGTGGTCATCACAAGTCAGTGCTGTTCTGCAGTCCGAATCCAGCCCGCGCGAATATGTTTCCTTTTGGGTCCTGTCTATCATTTCTAATCAAAACAAGAGTGCAAACGTTTCCATGGTCTAAATAAGATGGACAAGAAGATAAGAACGAACTCACCTAGTAGTTTATTTTGCGTGCACGAGCGTGAGTAATTGGACCGAAAATCTGTTGTCGTTGTGTAGGCGTAGATGTATCGATCGCGTTGATGTCCTCATCATCCTTCCCTTCTTGCATTTGAGTCATCCTCGACTCAATCTTAGCTTCCTCTCCCAAGTATGGCATTAAATCTGCAATATTAAATGTGGGACTAACCCCAAAATCTGCAGGAAGATCAAGCTTATATGCATTCTCATTGATTTTCTTTAACACTTTGAAAGGTCCATCAACTCTAAGCATCAATTTAGACTTTCTTAAATCAGGAAACTTTTCCTTTCGCAAATGCAACCAAACCAAATCACCTGGTTTAAAATTCTATTGCCTTCGACCTTTGTCACCTGCAAGCTTATACTTAGCATTCATACGTTCTATGTTTTCTTTAGTTGTTTCATGCAGTTTTAACATCAATTCAGCATGGTGTTTAGCATCAAAATTCAGTTTTTCCGAAGATGGCAAAGGCATTAAATCAATAGGAGCACGAGGCAACAAGCCATAAACAATCTCAAAAGGACACATCTTTGTAGTAGAATGCAATGAACGATTATAAGCAAATTCAATATGAGACAAATATTCTTCCCACATCTTTAGATTTTTCTTTAAAACAGCCCTTAACATAGTTGACAAAGTTCTATTCACAACTTCAGTTTGACCATCAGTTTGGAGATGACAAGTAGTAGAAAACAAAAGTTTAGTCCCCAATTTAGCCCACAAAGTTCTCCAAAAATGGCTAAGAAATTTAGTGTCACGATAAAAAACAATTGTGTTTGGCACACCAAGCAAGCGAATAATTTCTCGAAAGAACAAATGAGCAATATGAGTAGCATCATCAGTTTTATAACATGGTATGAAATGTGCCATTTTAGAAAAACTATCCACAACCACAAAAATGTTATCACGCCCCCTCTTAGTCCTAGGCAATCCCAACACAAAATTCATTGAAATATCTTCCCAAGAAACACTAGGAACAGGTAGAGGCATATACAAAACCATACGGATTTAAGCGTGACTTAGCCTTTTGACATGTAGTGTAGCGAGCAACAAATATTTTCACGTCTCTTCTCGTTTTTGGCCAAAAGAAATGACCAGCAAGTATGTCCTCTGTCTTCTTGGCTCCAAATTGCCCCATCAAACCACCTCCATGCGCTTCCTACAACAACAACAAGCGAACGAAGCTAGCTGGAATGCATAGCTTGTTAGCTCTAAAAACAAACCCATCATGGAAGACGAATTTGCTTCTTGTCTTTCCATCCTTACATTGCAACAACACATCTTTGAAATCATCATCATACACAGGTCTTTAATTGTTTTTAAGCCAAAGATTTTGTAGTCAAGTTGTGTCAACAAAGTATATCTCCGAGACAAAGCGTCAGCAATGACATTCTCCTTCCCTTTCTTGTATTTGATAATATAAGGAAAAAATTCAATAAATTCGACCCATTTAGCATGTCTACGGTTCAATTTTCCTTGACTACGAATATGCTTCACAGATTCATGATCAGAATGTACAACAAATTCCATGGGCCACAAATAATGCTGCCATGTTTCTAAAGTTCTCACAGGAGCATACAATTCTTTATCATAAGTAAAATAGTTCAGAACATGCCCTCTCAATTTTTCACTGAAATATGCAATAGGTTTTCCTTCTTGTAACAAAACACCACCCAATCCAATCCCACTAGCATCACATTCAAGTTCAAAAGTCTTATTACAATCTGGAAGTTGGAGGTGAGGTGCATGTGTCAACTTATCTTTTAACATGTTGAACGCGTTCTCTCGTGTTATGCCCCAAGTGAAAGGCACTCCCTTCTTTGTAAGCTCATTCAGTGGTGCTGCAATAGTGCTGAAATCTCGCACAAAGCGACGATAAAATTCCGTGAGTCTGAGAAAGCTCCGCACCTATGTGACCATTTTAGGAGTCAGCCAACTCTGAGTTGCCTCAATCTTGGCTTGATCAACCTCAATTCCCTGCGGAGTCACAACATAGCCAAGAAACGAGACTTGATCGGTGCAGAAACTGCACTTCTCAATGTTACCAAACAAACGTGCATCACGTAAAGCATTAAAAACAGCACGTAAATGTTCAAGTTGTTCCTCTAAAGATTTGCTATAAATTAGAATATCATCAAAGTATACCACCACAAATTTTCCAATGAAAACATGCAAAACCTCATTCATCAACCTCATGAAAGTGCTAGGTGCATTAGTTAAACCAAAGGGCATCACTAACCACTCATATAACCCGAACTAAGTTTTGAAAACTGTTTTCCATTCATCGCCCAACTTCATACGAATCTGATGGTAACCTGATGTGACCATGGCTACCATTGATTCAACCATTGCTCACATCAACATGAAGTTGCCCAAGTGTTGGATTCCAATTCGGCTACCTGCTACAGTGCTGATTTCAAACGGCTGCCAAATATGCATATGAGCTCCGTTTTGAGCCCATGAGTACTTGATGGGAAGCTCTCGAAGTCTTCTTTCCAACGGATCTAGCCTCATCTCCAAATTCCATCCCAGTCGGCCGCAATCATAGAAATAATGTGCTAGCTAGAACTACTGGAGTCTCTCCTCTTCATCTATAGCCTTGTTCATCCTCTATACACATAGAAGTTAGGTAGGTATACAATCCCATCACACACTGACTGGTGGGGCCTGCTACAAGACCATGGTGGGCCTATCGATGGAGCTAGCAGGGTATGAAATGGCTTCGCCTTGGCCATTGTCCTTTGTGCCAACACGTGGCTCGGAGCAGGCAACGAGAATGCGGATGACTCCTGCCGGCCCCATCTGTCGGACTCGGAGAGCTAGGCACGTCGAGCTAGGGTGGGCCCGACCATAGGACAAATCAAACACCCACATCACCTGACAGCCCATGTCCCGGGGAGTTTTAGAGTAATTATGGTGGTCTCCACGTCGGCATGCGCCGTCTTGTCATCCGTCGCTCCCCGCGCGCAGTCGACAGATTCATATCGTTCGTGGTAAATGCGAGATCAGCCATGTGATGTGGAGAATCGATGGTCCAAGTCCCGTCGTATTAATAGCATTCCAGGGGCCCAAACAGCTAGTGTGTCAGTGTCAAGGATAAGGCATACCTCTATTGGTATTTGTTACGCACACAGATAAATCCGCAAGCGCACGGATACCGCTGTAGCACTTCACCTCACAGTATTCCAAGTGTATCGAATCATAGGGAACGTGTGTGTATATCTAAGAACAAAATTCTATTCAAGGAGAACAACTAATGATAGGATTGGCCAGAGAGGATTCTTATGGATTTAATTAGCTAACTTAAGTTAAAGGTAAAACTCAATCGAATGCTTCAAGCAGGGTGAGTCCAAACTTGAGCTCTATGATTTACTCGAATGTGGAGGGATGCAAAGGATGGACAAGGCTATCACTTTCCATGAAGCACACAACAAACGAAGGTAACCGCTAACCTAGACACCACGCCTAAGTTATTGATTACTACTCTAGCTTTACGCATGAACTTTCTTCTTTATCCAGAGTCCTACTTCTAGAACACTTAATTATAAACTAAGCGACGAACCTGCACCGATGAGGATATATCTTACTTAAGTAAACTAATTAAATAACATAAAAAAATCTTGAATACTTATTTTATAAAAGAAGCATCCGCCAAGGTACAAGCGAGAGGAAGGCCGACAGCTCCTGCGCTTCTCTGGAACTCCAATGGAAGAATGCTAAGAAACCCGACACTCCTCCGAAAATTCTCGGAGAGAACTTCGATACTTTGGGGCACTCCTTCTGAAGGTTCCTCTCACTCTCTCACTAATCCCACATACTAATGTAAAGCCTAAAAAGTGAGTTGTGCTCTACTTTGTTGTGTTGGTATGTTTTGGAAGTGTGTGAACTCCTCCTTTTGTAGCCTTCATATGACATTTGGAATGACGGTTACTCCTCCACAACAGTCATTGGGAAATCATCAGGGCCATCCACGTGTAAGGTGGAGATGAGGTGGGCCAGGGGAGGTTCGTTCGAACCAGTGGTTTGGCCAACCCCTGAGCCCCACCATCTCCACTGACCTTCTCCAGTGGCTTATAGGTGGGCCCTTATGGCAGTTGAGGATGGTTTGGTCTCACTTTAAGTCGGTTTCAACTGTCATGTGGGCTCTCCAATCCTTGTACTCACGTGTGATTGGTCGGAGGTTCGATTTGTCGCATGGCAGGTGTAATTTCTCCCAAAATTACTTGCATACATATATTTACCGAGACTAGTGAAAATGGTTAGTAGAAAAACCCTACCACTAAGTTTTGATGTTATATTTGACATCTTTTATGCAGGAGTTGTGTGGAGAGTATGGGTATCGGGTACCCACACGGTCTCCATATTCGACAAGAGATAGGAGGTGGGCTAGATTCATGTATTATGTAATAGAGTAGGACTCGGTCGTAATGTTGCCTTGTGTTCTATTGCAGGGCCTAGAATCCCGATTGAGTACTACCATGTAATAGATTAGAGAACCAATGTGTGTCCGGCTAGGTTTTCATCTTTGTAACTCTTGCCCCAACCTATATAAGGTGGGCAGAGAGCCCTCTAGGGACATAACCAAAGATATAGCAAGATAAGCAACAATCAGATAGTTAGATCAACATACACTCAGCGGATACAATTCCCAAACGAGAGTAGGGTGTTACCTCTTATCGAGAGGGCCTGAACCTATATAAATCCTTGTCTTCCGCATCCATTCATTTTTAGGTCTGCACTATCCCCTTTTATTATTGCCGATTTATGGAATCGATAGTTGGCTCGCCAGGTAGGGGAAGTACCGAGTTTCCCATCGACAAGTGCAATGGAACCAATCTCCGATGTCGATGGATTCAACTTCGCCCCTAGTCTCCCGAACACCGCGAATGCTTGCGCCAAGCTCGTTTCCTCCGTCTTAAACTCAGTCAAGCCGAGGAAATCAGTCTTGGCGAGTTCGATGATTTAATTTCTGATATCACGGGGTTTTCCCATCCAACTTATCGTTGTTTATTACATTGATTTCTAATCTTAGATTAATCTCTTGATGTTTTTGTTTTTGTTTGCATATAATTATGTGGTCATGGACTTGTGGTGTTGTTATACGGTCAACCGGCCACAAGCCTACTCCACCACCATCGCTGTTGATGGGTGACATCATCTTCACCACTGATTGCTTCCAACGCCGCAGATTGGTTTCTTCGCCACCATGGTTGGTAGGCTCCGCTGTCATTGCTAGGCGTTCTTGTCTTCACCGCCAGCTTGCGCCCACCACTGCCTGGTGTCTCCGCCTCCATAGCCGCACGACTCCGCCATCGCTGATGGGTGCCATCATCTTCACCGTCGGTCGCCTCGTCTCTTGCCGATTAGTGTCCCTGCCTTCATGACTAGCCTACGCTGCCGCCGCTAATGGGTGTCTTCATCTTCACTACTGGAGACCTCATTTGCCACTGACTAGTGTCCTCGCCTTCACGGCTGGTTTATTCTGCCACCACTGATGGTCGTCTTCGTTTTCACCACAGGCCATCTCATCTGCCACCTATTGGTGTCCTCGTCTTCACGGTTGGCCTATTCCACCACCGTTGATGGGCATCTTTGTTTTCACCGCCAGCTACCTCGTCTACCGTAGTCTGGTGTCCTCGCCTTAATGGTTGGCCTACGCCATCACCGCTGCTAGGTCTCTTCATCTTCACTGCCAACTTGCCTCCGTCGCCGTCGTCTGGTGTCTTCGCCAATATGGTTGGCGGACTCCGACGTTGTTACTGACAGCGACATCGTCTTCACCATCCATCGCATCGTCTGTCACCGACTGGTGTCCCCACCATCACGGCTGGCCTACGCCGCCGCCGCCGCTGATGGGCGTCTTCATCTTCACCGCCGGTCACCTCGTTTGCTGCCGACTGGTGTCCTCGCGTTCAAGGCTGGTCTACGTCGTCACCACTGATGGGCGTTTTCGTTTTCACTGCTGGCCGCCTTGTCTGTCGCCGATTGGTGTCCTTGCCTTCACGGCTGGCATACGCCGCCACGACTAATGGGCATCTTTATCTTCACCACTGGTGTTGATGCAAAAAACACACACTGGCCTGGGAGATCTGCTTAGCTCCAGTGCAGGTCCAAATCTTGGTGAGATGCGGGCGTGCCAGTCAGTTTGATCCTGCAACTGACAAGATACACAAACGACAGATCAAAGAACCGATCGGCCAACATAGCCGATGTAGTAATTCCAGCCGATCCTGATAACAGCCGATAGCGATAGGGTTTTGAGCTATCGGCTATGTGTTCAATGTAGATTCTGACACTTGACAAAGAGACAATCGGCTGATGATAATATGCATTAGATCGGCAATGACTTGATAAAGTGAAACGAAAGTTAGACATACTCGATCGGCTGTAGATATCAATGATACATAATCTAAATCTCAAAATATATTTAAACCGAGTGATTGGGATAGATCGAACAGGGCGCCGAGACAGTATAAATCACTTATGTCTAAAAACATCTCAAGAGAGAGATTATATATATTCATAGCATAGCCGATGAAGTGAATCTAACATAGATCCAATGCCATAAAATCCACAAGATTAGATTAAACAGTGAAACCTTTGTTGTTATCGGCTAAATTCAACTTATATGCAATCCTTATAAGCCGATGCAACGTCCAGATAACTCATCGGCTGAAACCCCGATGAAACCCTTATCGGCAATCAAAAAGCAGGCTAGAGATTCATGATTTTAAGCACGACTTAGTAGGTCAAACTCAACTGATGCAGCACTAAGTATGTAAAGAAACACAGTATCTAGATGATCAAGCCCTTGACTGATTTCAAGGTGGTAAATGCCTAAGCTAATCTAATCTAGCAAGACGATTTAGTCGATATCGGCAGAAACCCTAAAACGAGAAGCAGCCGATAAAACTAAATCAAGATGCTAATACTAGATTAACAGAAGACAAATGATAAATAGCCAGGCAAATATATTATCCAAACCAGAGCAATCCAAGAGGTCGAATGTACTGATGCAGCCTTGAACGACGCCGACGTAGATGATACAATTGCCTGAACCGACGGAACATTGGACTTACCCCTTCGCCGGAGATCGACAGCCGATGCAGCCCCGCGTCAGGTGCCAAATTCCGCCGGTTGGTAAATAAACCGTAACAGAGTAAAAGGTGGCGATGCGCCGAATTGTATTGATCGAGAGTTGATTGATTACAATAACCCCGGGTGTACATATTTATACCCATGGGGAGATACTAGTCCTTGTAGGACAAGAAAGAAACTTTCCTAAAGATAAAAGAAAAACATAAAGTCCTTAAGGGACACTAAACACACTTTCCTAAAGATAAAAGGAAACTAACAAATATTCTAATTAATAGATACAATTGCCTTCTTCGGACTCAATCCGCACGTGGCAATCCTCATGAAGCACACCAACCGAACCCGACAATGATCCTGCCATCTCCTTATCGGAATCGGCTACATCGGCTATCCTTGTTCGATTCTGTTTCAGCCGATGCACACCGTAGCCGATTTGGCTTGCAGCCGATTCATACTCCGTTTTCTGTAATCGCTTATCTCCTCCAATCAGCTTCGGCTTTAACTCTGAATCCAGTGCATGATTTACCAAATTTCATCGTTAACAACTGGCCACCTTGATTTTCGTCGATTGGTGTCCTTGCCTTCACGGCTGACCTATTCCACCACCGTTGATGGGTGTCTTTGTTTTCACCACCGATTGCCTTGTCTGCCGCCGATTGGTGTCCTGGCCTGCACGACTGGTCTATTCTGCCACCGCTAATGGGCGCCTCGTCTACCACAGATTGGTGTCCTCGCCTTAACGGTTGGCCTACATCGCCGCTGCTGCTGGTTGTCTTCATCTTCACCGTCGGCTTGCCTCCGACACCGCTGTCTGGTGTCTTTGTCTCTATGGTTGGTGAACTTCGCTATCGCTGATGGGCGTCATCATCTTCACCGTTGATCGCCGACTAGTGTCCCCGTCTTCACGGTTAGCCTATGCCGCCACCGCTGATGGGTGTCGTCATCTTCACCGTTGGTGGCCTCGTCTACCGCCGACTGGTGTCCACGCCTTCATGGCTTGCTTATTCCGCCACCGCTGATGGGCGTCTTTGTTTTCACCACCGACCGCCTTGTTTGCCGCCGACTGGTATCCTTGCCTTAACGGTTGGCCTACGCCACCTCCGTTGCTGGGTGTCTTCATCTTCACCGCTGGTGTCAAGCACGCCAAATTTATACTATCTGGTCACCACATAAACTTGGATGAGTGGTATCCATACATGCATAAATAGCCACTCAAACCTCAATGTGTCCATGTTCACAAATTAACACCATTCAGTATAAATTCTGCAATGCCGAATAATGAGCACAGGAGATATTGCTGGGACTCAGCGTGCCAGTCAACTTGAGCCTGTGACATGCCCGTCAAACCACACGAAGGCGGCGACCAAATGTGTTACATATCCCAGGAGACTTGACTCAAATTGCTAGAGCTCTACAACATCTCAATTGTTCAAAATTCATACTCATACTCAGCTAGCCCCAGGAAGTTGCTAGCTTTGCATTTTCATCTAAGCCAAAATATCAGAACAATGTACACAATGGATGACTTAGATATAAATAGAGACATTTAACTAGATTATATACATAGGCCAACCGACCTAATAATTATTGTCCATCAGAAGCGTGTCTACCCATTTACGCAGGCAACCGACTAGGGGTAGGCCCCTAGGTAAGACCATCCTAAACAAACAAACGATCCCGAGCACTCAACTACCTGCATCAAAATCTAAACAACAACATATTTACAGGGCAAGAGTCAGTACATTAATCAAATTAATGTACTGGCAAGCACACAATCAAACCTACATACATGAAGACTCTACTTCAAAGGGAGGCTATATGTGGACTTAATATTAAGCACAAAGCTAATTTTAGTTCACAAACATTTGCAACGTATTTAGAGAAACCTTTGCTAGTGTATAGAATAAATAGCATGGCATAACATCATAATAGTAACATAATAATGTCATAACCATCATCATAATATCATTCTTGTGCCATCCATGGCAGCAAGCAATACATCACAATATCAGCCCACACCGGGCAAACTTATCATCATAATCATCAAAACACAACAGATTTCACCATTCCCATAGCCCATTTTCATAAATACATTTATAAATCACAAGTCTATACCCATGACAATTCACTATGTCACTCATGACCGTGAGCACAGCTAATCGATTAGTTTTAGACTGCAAAGTTTGTACAACTTTACCCAAATGATATGAATCACTCTAGTTTGTGCGGTACCCGTTGGTACCACCACACTCTACACGTTGAATGCGGTCTAGAGATCACAATGTAGTCTTTACATTACTTAACGCTAAGCCTTGCATTAGCGACGGCAAGTGTGAATCCATCCTGGAAATGACCCAGAACCGTTAGGTGGCGGGCCCACGCCTTAAACCTAACGCCGTGGTAGCGAACACATCCGTTCCCCCATGAGGCACTTAACCGTTAAATTGGATAGTCTTAGACACCCATGCTGTGAGGCGGACCATCCATCCCCTCACAGAAACACACACAGCTAGTAATATTTGCTAGCATTTATATTCAACACACACTCATGGGTAGTTCCTATGAATCATCGCTTAGACTAATTCATTCTACTTCGGCCTACCAATATGCAAAGCTAGATTTTCAGTAACTTAATTAGCTAAGGCCACCTCATAAGTAGCACATGTGAATGTACGGTAAACAATAATGAACGATACAAAGTTCGGTCCTTAATCAACCCGGGCGAACACTCCCCCTATCGGTGCACAACTAACACCATATGTGCACCACTTGCCGTCCAAGTCTAAAAACATGTTTAACTCCATTTTAGTTCTCAAATAATCATAGTTCTCATTTCTTTCCAGAAGTAAAATAATGCCCAAAATCTCATTTATAAAGTGATCACAATATTATTTAGCGAATTGCTAAGCATGGCTAAGCATATGGCACATATAAAGCATAATTAGACCCATTAGAGTACAACCAATGTACTCCAATCATTCCTATAGTTACAATCAGCAATGAGTGAAATTTATCGAGGAGGTTCATGCAACAAGTGGATTATAACTACCATCTTCTCAACAAAATACAATTTTCTACCAAATAGCGCATGCAAAGTTATAAACAAAACATTTGCCCATAAAATATAGGATTCAATGTGTTTAAAGAAAAAGCACTTTCCTCACTTGTAGAAGTCCCTACTATGAATATCAAAACCAATTTCACTCCTTCACCGTCAACGAATTCGCAATCTATATAATCATAACATACAAACCGAATAAACATCCAAATAATGCAAAAAATCCAAAATGCTCTAAAATGCATGAATTCTTCACAATGGGTTGGTACCGTCTTAAAATAAATTTATGTGAAGAAATTTCTATTTTATCACTTCTATTTTGAGAGTTATGAATTTTGTAAGTTCTATTCTAGACATAGGTTAATTAAGCTCTATTAGTACTCAAGTGCATTTTGGGTCCAAGATTGAGAAGTGTTAGGCTGCAGCAGTGAGGGCTTGGCCCCCAGGAGTTTAACAAAATTGGTTTCACATTTTTTTAGAGTTAGTATGATTTTATTATGAATTTTACAAGCTAGGTGATATACTAAAATCTTTATTAGCTATACCGAATTTTAGAGATGATTCTAGTACTGTATGGTTCACATTTCAATTCATGGTAATTAAGATCATAAAATTACTTGTCTAACAAAACTAGAACCATTTCATTTTGGAGTTATAACTAATCCCATATAAATTTTGAGGGTTTCTATACCAATAATGGACATTCTCATGTTACAAAAAATTGGAGGTGCTTAAGTACTAATATTTCTAGATCCTACTAGACAGGATTAAAATCTACCATCATGTGATCTTAAGAAAATTTAGTTCAGATTTATTAAAGCTAGAATGTTTTCCTTGTGAATTTCATGAGTGTGGCTTCATATTATAGGAGTTATTTGTTACACAGATATTAGACGTATTTTATATATAGAAAGTGCAATATTTAAATGTTCAACATTAAAGTGCATAATTCTATGAATGTACTGAAATTTGGTTTATCTCAAAATGAGTTAAAATGGATTTACTATGGAATTTACAAGTTAGCATACTTTTCAGTTTAGAAGAAAATCATTTTAATCATTTTCCTTTTTACTTAACAGATCTCAAATTGGTGAGTTTGCAATAAAATCCCTAGACTTTGTGGAAACCAACCCGCAATCCTATGGCTGTTCGATGTGTGAGGGTGTTTTAAAGGTAGGTTCCTAAAGTTGTTTAAATTCTCAAAAGAAGGTCCCTGTCTATTCGATAGACTGGGAGCTCGGCCGTGGACTTGGCGAGCTCGCCGGCGGCGAACGGTCGCTCAAAAGGGGAAGAGGTCAAAAGGTAAAATGAAGAGAACACTCTCGCGATTCCATTCCTGTACTTTTCTCGGTTAGTGGACATCGGAGCAGCGCCGGCAGTGAGTCCGAGCGGAGGATGTTTCCGGGTGGTGGTGCATGTGCATCTACGACCATATATTGGTTAAGTCAGTGCATGCATGCGGGTATACACAGTACTAGGGGTCTTACCGAGGTGTTAGCTGGGTTTGTTGAGGTCCGGATGGTGGTGGCAGCTTGCGGAACCCCCCGGCGATGGCGGACAGTACCCGGACGATGACGCCGGCTTGATTTTCCTCGAAGAGCTGCCATGAATATACGTCCACGGTGTTGATAAGGTCTCAGGGAAGCTATACGTGCGAGTAATTGAACCATGGCTCATCGGAGCGGGAGGAATCAACGATGGTGTTCGGCGGCCGGAGTTAGAGAAGATGACGGCGATTTCCATGCTCGCTTCACCATCGGCTGGGAATCTTGGGGGCTTCTGAAGAGAAGGTCGAAGAGGTGCTGATGCTGCGGTGGCCTGGCTTGCGATGGTCCACGGCGATCGGAACGGCGACGAGGTCGTAGCGGCCGCGATCGGTGCGAGCTCCGGAGCTCCCGTGGCGAGGCGGCGTTCCCATTGCTGCAGTGAACAACACGAGACCAAATCAAAAGGAAAAAGTTTCGGCATGGTGAGAAGAATAGGGAACGCGGAAGAGATGGAGATGGCGGCAGCGGTCGTCGTCTTCCTCGCGGCTAGTGGCGAGTTTCAGGGCAACGGAGAGGCTAGGGCTCCTCCTCCTTAGTTTGATCGGTACTGGGGAGGAGAGGAGAGATGTGCGACGCTATATAGGTGGTCTCAACATCGGACACGAATGCAAACAGGCGTCGACTTTTTCTCACCGCTCTCGGTCTCTCTTTGTGCCTTTGTGCCTGTTCTGTAGATAGAAAAGAGAGAAAAGAATAAGAACAGAGGTGTAGCTAAATAAGGTGTCTGCCATTTGGGTCCATTTCGTTGTGCTCTAGGCTGGGGTTAGAGGGTTGGGTAGAATCTTTGGTGAAAAAGAGCTGTGGCTAATTTCAAGATTTTCTCTAATTACTTCTTTCCCTCATCTTTATAATTCTATAGTTTATTTTGTAGGCTAGATAAATTAAAGTTTCTTTTTGTGGAGATAGATAAAATTATATAGTTTCCATTCTCCTTGGTTGCACTCAAAAGTTCCTTTTATTTTATTCTCAACAAAATAAAGAAAATAGGCCTGGCTGAAATTGAATTGAATTTTTAGAGGGTCAAAACTAATAAAATAAATTCTGGAAAACTTATATTAATTCATGATAAATAAGCGAGTATTTTAATAAATTATTTTCTATATACACTTTCATATAATTTAATGCATGTTTAGATAAGGCATGAGTTTTGCCGGTTAGGGTTTAGGATTAAACCGGATTTTGATTTTTTTGACCAATTTAATTGAGGATTTAGATGTAAAGATAAAATCATGCTAAAATTCCAGTGAGTCTAACCCATTAAGTAGAATCCACTTGAATTTTTCCATGATTTTATCTTACACCAATTATTTTTAAAAATTCACTAGGCTTATCTTTACATATAGGGTTCCTATTATAATAATGTGATTAAATGATTATAAGATTATATTTAAGCTGTGTTTGACATGAGATGATTGTTATCGAGTTTAATTTCCTTCTCACCATGCTTGATTCCAAAAAATAATTGTAGGTTTAAATGTGTGTATGCTTGGGTTAGATTAAAGGAAATACTTCTAGTACTTTGTCATTAGGTCCTTTTAATTATTTACTTCATATTTTAATAAATGATCATGTGACCTATTATGAATGCAAGCAAGATCCAAAAACACTTAAAAGACTCAAATTACACCAACCAAACTATGCAAATGCATGCACACACTATGTTTTAGTTTTATTTATAGGTTGGTAAGGAAAAATTTTAATTTGTTCTCAAATTTTCATAATGACACTAGCTTGATTAGTCTTGTCTAGGTCCTTGATTTGAAAATTTTGGGATTTCTAATTCACAAAAATCATTCTCAACATTTTAGATGTAAAATTTGAAATTCAAGATTTTGGGTATGTTACAGCTGGCTTGCCTCATCGCCATCATTCGATGTCTGCGCCTCTAAGGCTAGTGGAATCCATCGTAGTTACTAATGGAATCATCGTCTTCACCATCGGTCACCTCCTCTGTCGCTGACTGGTATCCCTGCCTTCACGGCTGGCCTACACCACCGCCACTAATGGGTGTCTTCATCTTTATCGCTGGTCGCCTCGTTGGCCGCCGACTAGTGTCCTCGCCTTCACAACTTGCCTATTCCGCCACCACTGATGGGCGTCTTCGTTTTTACCACTGGTCGCCTCGTCGTCCGCCAACTGGTGTCCTCGCCTTAACGGTTGGCCTACGCCGTCGCCGCTGCTGGGTTCATCTTCTTCGCTGGCTTTCCTCTGTCGCCGTCGTCTGGTGTCTTCACCTCTATGGTTGCTGGACTCTGTCGTTACTGATGGCGACATCGTCTTCATCATCGGTCGCCTCGTCTGTCGTCGACTGATGACTTTGCCTCCACAGTTGGTGGACGTCGCCGCTGTTGCTGTTGGGCGACATCATCTTTATCATCGGTTGACTCGGTTGCAGCCGACTGGTACCCTCACCTCAAAGGTTGTGCGACTCCACCACTGTTGTTGCTAGGCGTCCTCGTCCCCACATCGGCCACCTTTGCCATCACCAAGGGGAATACTAAAAAGCTAAGTCATCATTAGTTTTTTATTTGATATTTTTCTTTTTCTCTACCTCATTACATCAACTGGTTCTCCATTGAGTAGTGAGTCAGGGCTACAGATGTTATATCATATTTTTGTAACAATGTTTATAATGTTTATCTTGATTGCTTATGAATAAATCCGAGTAAAGAAAGTGCCAAGTACTGAAGCTCTAGTTTTTTATGCTTCCCGTTTGTCATGTCGACGGATGGTTGCCACCGAGCCGATTCCTAGCACTCGGGGGTTTGTCAGGCAGAGTGTATAACGCAAGGTGGTAAGTATTACTCCGAAAAAATCAAAAGCATAAAGATAAAATAATTTGTTTTCTGTTCTTAATAATTGCAAAAGTACCCGAGTAGCACAAATTTTGATCCGTGAAGCTTTGCTCCATGAAAGACGAACTCATGTCATTCATATGCAAGTCTGGGAAGTGCCATGTGCCGACTCCTAGTGCTTGAGGGCTATGACTAGTTGGGCAAAGTGTTTAAATGTAAAGAGTCAACTACTTGGGGAAATTAAAATCGACAAGAGAAGAAATACATATTTATAAATATTACAAAATGCTTGAATTTTTCTCAAGTATTATATTTACATCAATTACTACTCATCCTACATGTTTATACTGTAGGATCCAAATCCAGGTATGCATAGTAGAGATTCATGGCCATGAGCTTATCTCCACTCTATGAATGACTCAGTATACCACTGTCCACCACCTTTGCTGCCGCCGACTGGTGCCCTTGTCTCCATGGTTGGTGGACCCCACCGCCGTTGTTGCTGGGCGACATCGTCTTCACCGCCAGCCGCCTTCGTTGTCGCCGGTTGGTTTTTGCGCCTCCACGGTTGGCGGACTTTGCCGCCATCGTTGTTGATGGTGACATCATCTTCACCACCGGCTTGCCTTCGTCGCCGCTGACTAGTATTATTGCCTTCACGGCTGACCTATTATGCAGCCACTGATGGATGTCTTCGTCTTCATTGCCGGCTTGCCTTCGTCGCTGTCGACTGGTATCATCGCCTTCACGATTGGTCTATTACGCTGCCACTGATGGACATCTTCATCTTTACCATCGGCTTACCTATGCCACCGTCGGCAGGTGTTCTCGTGTTCATCATTATGTGTCTTCATTGTGAGGTTGCCTCTCCTGTCGTCAATTGGTGTCCACGCTTTCACGACTGTGCAACTCTGCTATCATTATTGGGTGACTTCATCTTTATTATCTTCATAACCGACAATCTGTGCTACCTCTAGTTCGACAACTTCGCTACTTCACCAACCTCAATGTCTCCGAGAACCTCACACCTCAACATGGGCCACCAAATACGACGCCACGCTAATCTACTACAACAAGTGGTGCTCCAATCCTCAAGCTTTCTACTCGGACATCCTCAATGCGTATCTTCACTCAAGCAATGGATATTCGACAACAAGAAGCTACGTACTCTATGTTTAGTTCTTTTCAAACTAAGCATAGAGTTGGGGGTTGCACAACACACATGATTGAAATCCGACAGGCATTTTTTTAGCAACGCAATTTTCACACCAACAATTTCAGCAAGCTCTTCTTCTCGGACCCGAGTTCGAATTAGTCGGAGGAATTAACAATCAACCAAATCACATTTGGGCTTCTGGACGCTTCCACAGTTTACTCCAAGTTTTTCAAATATCAAGTTTGAGATCTAAATTGTGGGTCCAAGGAGGTTGGAGTCATCAATCAATCACTTTAGTTCGACTACTTGGACGATATCAACGACTACGACATGGAACAGTATCAACGACTACGACAACAAGTTTTGTTGTCATTGACATAAATTAGGAAGCATCGCATTAATTTTCATCACGCATGTGCTAACGTCAAGGATTCTACTCGAGCTTGGACATCTTCTCAACGATTCAATGGACTATCATCATCCTCGACATCAACGACATCGTCATTTTCATCAACCTCTTCGGCATCGCCTCCACTTCACCAGCCCCAACGACTTTGCTGTTGTTGATGGGCAACTTCATCTTCATAACCGGTGGTCTCTGTTGCCACCGGTCATTATCACCGCTGGTAGTGTTTCTCATCGCCTGCTGGTTTTTTCATCGTTGTTGTTGATGGGTAACTTCGTCTCCACCACCAATATCTCCGTCGCCTCTGTTGGAAAATTTCATTTCTACCACTGGCTGCCTCTACTTCACTGGCCCCGACGTCTCCACTGCTCTTAATAGGCGACCTCGTCTCCACCGTTGGTTGCCTCCGCTTTGCTAGCACCGATTTCTTTGTCGCCACCGACTAGTGATCTCGCCTCCATGCTGACCACATCAGCCAACACCAAAGGGCAACTACAACTACAACAGAAGGACAAGCTGAATTCATGCCCATAGACCTATCTCCTACACCAAAGGTCTTGATCAGTCATTATGCCCCATGAGGGCCACTAGCTGACTACTTGCGTCAGTCAGGATTCAGATACCACCTTTACTTAGGTATATCCCATGAGGAATAACCACTCGGATCAGAAGCCACTCGGATGAGATACACTTGGTTTACATCACCAGGGAGATTTAGCACTCGAGATCAGATTAAGAGACGTACTACACACGTGATATGTGCACGGTGTGAACCCAATACCTTAAAAATTCCTTTCTTCGCTGCATAAGGGATTTTTATTAAAGTCATTTTCTATGTGATTTTTAAAGGTGACCAATGGCATGTTTTCGTAGCTTTTGTAAACTAGCTTCTTCTTCATAAGAGTTAGGTGCTATTTGGTAACATTTTCAAAGATGTGGTTGGCCTAATGCTACGTGCATTCTATACACGGCTGGCCTAGCGTTACGTGATTCTTTTTTATTAAGTCCTAGTTGGTCTTGAGCTATGTGCATTATATTTTTAAAACGTGGTTTCCCTAGCGCTACACGCATCATATTTTATGCAGTCGGTATATCACTTGGGCCATATTACTCGAGGATTCACACCTCATATGTTATAAATTAATATTAAGTCACTTGGCTGGCTAAAATTATAGTTCTTTGACTATATGTTTAGTTGTTTTCTAACTAAGCATATAGTCGGGGGCTACACCTATAAGGTGCATCTATTCGATGCACCTGTCTATTTAATCTATTTGACAAGTCCTCCATAGCCTCTTTGTAAGATATCAAAATGAGGACTCAATAAATAAGCACTCGGGCCTTCACAGGGAAGATTGGAGCACTCAATATTGGTCGTGAACAACGGAGAAGACTGCAACTCCACTGTGAAGGTCTCATGGGCTACTATGGAGAGTATGGGTATCGGATACCCATACGGCCTCTATATTCGGCTAGAGATAGGAGGTGGACTAAATCCATGTATTATGTAATAGAGTAGGACTCAGTCGTAATATTGCCTTGTGTTCTATGGCAGGGCCTAGAGTCCCAATTGAGTCATGTAATAGATTAGGAAACTGATGCTGTGTTCGGCTAGGTTTTTCTCTTTATAACTCTGCCCCCCAACCTATATGAGGTGGGCAGGGAGCACTCTAGGGGCATAACTAGATATATAGCAAGATAAGCAACAATCAGATCATCAAATCAATATACACCCGGTGAATACAATCCCCAAACAGAAGTACGATATTACCTCTCATCAAGAGGGCCTGAACCTGTCTAAATCCTTCTCTTCCGCATCCATCCACTTTTAGTTCTTGTGCGCTACCCCGTTTTATTATTGCCGATTTCTGGAATCGACAAGTTGACGATTAAAGTTTGCACTTAATGACCATCAACAAACCCCCAGACTTATCCTTTACTTGTCTCTGAGTAAAGCTCATGGATCAATAGAGCAATGACTTCTATTAATGACACAACATACAAGTTATTCTGAGACATACATATACTTGTGAATTTTGATGTGTCTACCATGTCATCTTGGGTAATAAAAGATTGAAACGGCCTTGACTAAAGTCATCTTTACTCCTTTTGATGAATTTCCTTGGGGTTTTCTTTGATGTTGATAAGAACATAACTTTAACTATACTCCTCAATTGATTCTCTCGAATCACTCAAAGTCTTCCAAGGCATTGATGTTGTCTTTTCTTATCCTACCTTTCTACTAAGGCTTATGTGGAGCTCAAGGTAGAAAGAAATAAATGACATACTTGTATTAGATATATTATAAAGTCAAATAGAGGATCCAAGAAGATAACCAGTCATATAACCATGACCAAGCTTGTGCACTTATATATATGAAAAGGAATGTGGAGATGGATGATGGGAAAATGAAATGATGACTCATTTTTTGTATGATCCTCCTCCTTATACTTTATTTGGAGAACATGGCTATTCTCTATATCCCCCTTTTTTTCTTTTTTTCATCATGCTCGAAAATATCTTGTTTCCTTCTCGTGTGAGCATTCTGCTTTTCTAACACCATTTTTTTAGCTCATGTCTCATTTGGCATGGATAGAAGGATGGAGAATCATAGTATGTGGAGTCTTTATTTAGTGGATGGATATGGTGGATGCCGACTTCTAGTGTAGAAGTTTAGCATATGGTAGGTGGATGACATATTTTGCTAATCCCCCAATGTAGAGGGAGAGCAATATATTTGGTGGAAAAGTGCACAAGACCTTGATCATGAGAATATGAAAGAAATCTAACAAGGGTCTCAACCATTTGACAATACTCAAAATAATGGCAAGCAGCGTATGTATAAGGTTTATCAATGTGATCTAACATATGGCTTTGGTAGGAGGGAAACATCAATGACGAGTATATAAAGTTATTTTATTCTTTTTATAAAACTTCCAAGGTTCCAACAGTAAGAGCAAGGTTCTTATCATTAGACAATCTCTCTCATTCATCAATTACTTAGATAACATGTGATCCTAAGAGTGTGGTTCACAAGCAACAATTGATGATCAAAGAATAAAGAGTATGTAAGTCATTTTTCAAGCTAGTCATATACTCTACTTGATCATGTCAATACTCATTTCAATTCTTGAGTTAATTTCAAATATGGCAAAATTAATTTAACTTAAGAATTAGGGAGATAAAGGGATAAACATGTAAACCATCACTCAAATATGAGTGTGACGACGAGCAGCCGTGTGTGCAAGGTTGCTACGTCTCATCTCGTGAGCACACATGAGTCGTGGTATAGCACGGACGTGGGTGATCTTGATGTGTGAATAGATCGTGTGAGCACAAGTTCATCCTCACACTTGTTCTTGTACCTAGGGTGCTTCATAGACACAAAAAGACAAAAGAAAATGAAAGCAAAGAGACTCACCTGGTGAAGCCTAGTGAGCCTTTTATTTTATTTCAACTTTGTTGATAGGCACAATTACATGAAGGAAATAAATGAAAGAAGAAAATAAATTAAACCTAAGGCATCTATCGTAATCCTAAGGATAAGTAGGGAAGGACTATGGGCTAGAAGCACGATAAAAATCTTCCTTCCCTACGGCCTTGTACAAGTGATAAAGCTTGGCACATAGGCCACGACGGAGGGACACAAGCTCAGCTTTGAGCTCATTGAGCTCGATCTGTCCCTCTACCACGATATCTTTCAGCCACCTGTTCTCAGCACGCAACTGAGCAACGGTAGAGGCCAAAATGAGCCACTGTAGGCTCTCGCGGAGATTTCTCTCCGTCACTCTCGAACTCCCCAGCCAACCTCCTAATGGGAGGTGGAGAAAGACGCCATCTGATCAATAGGGGAGTCAAGAGAAGCCTCTGCCTTAAGCTTCTCATTGGGGGACAACGCAGGGATTCGCACCTTTCCACATCCCATGGGTGTTTTCACTCCCAAGAAGTGGATGGAAAGCATTGGCAGAGGGCTTGAGTAGGACATCCTACTCGACCGTCGACTTTCTTCGATCCTCGAATCGGTGACCGCTACAGCAACGGGACAGTCACCACTCTTTTGGAACGGAATTGGGGCATCGTCCTCTTGGAACAAACGAGCACAAGTCGGCTTTTTAGGGCCAATCCTGCCCATTGTTAGCCTCTGGTAGGGGCTTGACGACCGACCTAGGGTCCTTTGGATCCTCCTTGGCAAAGGTGAGCGCGTGGTCGAATGGGGGGGGCAAGGAGGCCGAGGCTGGTTTGGCTGAACCCTCCTAGCCGCTTGTCGGCCTCTCGCCGTGGCTGACCGGAGGTAGGATCACCAGGGGTTCCAAAACCCTGGGTTGATCATCTTCGATCACCGGGAGTGAGAAATTAGCAGGGTGGATCTTCCCCTCAAGATGGTAGGTGGAATTGGAACCAGAGAGGGAGATCAGAGCCTTCCCCGACATGATTTTGGTGGAGATTGGAGAGTGATTGGCTAGGGTTCAAGGAGGTGGAGAAGGAGGAAGAAGAAAATGAATTGGCGGACGAATGAAATTTTAAAAATGCCGATTCACGATTGTCGTCTTCTTTTCCTCCGCGACTCCACTGAGATTGACAAGGGGAGGGCCACCAGCAGGTCCATTGGGCAAAGACTGGAGCTGGTGGTGCTAGGACTAGTTCAGCCGAACCAGGGGTTTGACCGAAACACCTTGGGCCCCAATTCAGCCGGGCGCAGGCTGGTAGATGGGCTGGAAGAAGTCCAGCCCATTAGGCTTGGGTTGGATTCTAGGATTTGCACTAAAATCGACCAACTCCACTAAGTCTAGATACTGCCCCAACCCCTCTACCAGCTAGGAAAACTTTTACACGATGACCATTTACCTTAAAGACGTTACCTTCGTTGTCCTGAAGCGCGATTGCCCCAAGTGATGAAGTGTCGATGACGGTGTATAGTCCTAGCCATTTGCTCCGAAGTTTTTCGTGTCCGAAGAGCTTTACCCGGGAGTTGAATAAAAGCACCTTGTCTCCAATTGCAAGCTCCTTTGCCTTGATCCTCTTATCATGCCATCTTTTTGTTCTTTCCTTGTACATCATGGCATTATGATAAGCTTTGTCTCTCCACTCCTCCAGCTCTGCAAGCTGCAGTCGTCTATGTTGTTCGGCTTGTCCTAGGTCCATGTTCCATGTCCGGATAGCCCAGTGCACCCTATATTCCAGCTCGATAGGTAGGTGGCAAGTTTTTCCATATACGAGCTGAAAGGGTGGCATGCCGATGGGCGTCTTGTATGCGGTCCTATATTCCCAAAGTGCATCTGGTAGCTTGTGCTTCCATGCTTTCCCCCATTTCATTCACAGTCTTCTGCAGAATATTCTTGATTTGTTCGTTGGATGTTTCTGCTTCACCATTTGTTTGGGGATGGTATAGAGTGACGATGTTATGCTGTGCCCAAGCTCTTGTAAAAAATTTTGGAAGGTCTCATCGATGAAATGAGACTCTCTGTAACTTATTACCATCCGCGATGTTCCAAATCCGATGTTCCAAGTCTAGATAGCATAGTGCGTCCTATGTTCTAGCTCGATAGGCAAATGGCAGGTCTTTCCATATACAAGCTGGTAAGGTGACATGCCGATAGGCATCTTATATATGGTAAGGCAGCGGGAAATGGTCCTTCTTAGTAGCCTTGTTGAGCTTTCTATAGTCGATACACATTCTCCACCCTGTGATGGTTCGTTGTGGGATCAACTCTTTTTTAGAGTTTTCAACGCCCGTCATGCCTCCTTTCTTAGGCACAACCTGAACTAGGCTCACCCACTCGCTATACGGGACATGATAGATTATCCTGGCATGTAGGAGTTTCAAGACCTCTTTTTTAGGACCTCCCTCATTGCATTATTTATGCTTCGTTGTGGCTCTCGAGAGGGCGCACAAGAAGAATCTAAAGGAATGCGATGAGTGTAGAGGGTAAGGCTAATTCCTTTGAGATCTTGAAGCAAGTAGCCTAGAACAGAGCGATGCTTTTCTAGTATGGCTGTGACTTGGGAGGTCTTGTCATCGGAAAGCTCGTCGCTTATGATGACAGGCGACTCCGTATCACCGTGTAGGAAATCATAATGAAGGCCTGAAGGAAGAGGTTTGAGCTCAATCGGAGGTCATGAAGGCAGATCGATTTTGGGTAACACGATTACTTCTCTAGGATCATCCTTTTCCTCGACGAATGCATTGGCATCATCTTCGAGGAGAGATTCAGGGGATTCAAATCGAGAGATATCCAACACTTCCTCTACTGGCTTGGAATTGGGAACGGATTTCATCAAAGAATTCTTTGATCGTGAGATCGGGATGAAAAACGCCATTTTTCTAAGTTTGATGTCATGGACTCCAGTTCGCGGCACATCTATGAAGAGTTTTTCTATGGGATAGCCTATGAGGAGGTCAAAGTTATAAACTTCGAACACGTGGAAATCTAAGATGACCTCGACATCGTTATGCCTGATTGGCACTCTACGAATAACCCCATACCCTCCGATGACAGGACCAGACAGATCCCAAAAGGTATTGTCTATTGGTGCCAACAGTTCATTCCCTAAGCATGTTAGTGCAAAGGTTGCAAACATAATGTTTGCACCAATAGTAGGATTATAAAGGGTTTTCACCATGGCCTCTCTCACGAGACAAGTAATGGTTAAGGATGAGGAGCTAATCCGAATTGCTTCAGAAGAGAGTTCCACCTCTCTTAACCACTCATCACAGATGATGGTAGTTAATTCATGCACCGTCTCTTTGAGAAAATTCTCCTCGAGAGGTTCTAGCCAACTACGAGGGACCAATGGTCTCTTTTGGACAGAATAGTTTGAGGTGTTTCTATAATCTTCAAAAAGATCACCCTCAAATTGGAAGGGGAATTCCGAAGGATAAATTTCTTCTTCCTTTGGTTCCCGTGGTTCGGGTGAGGACTCAACGATTGAATCTTGGGATGTGGAGGTTATAGGTTCCGATTCGACGGTTGATGGCTCCTCTTGTGTATCCTCGATTTCTAGGACAATTTCGCAACGAGTGAAGGAGGTGTTCTCCATGATATGATCCAAGAGTTCCATACCTTCCGACATCATTTTGCGTGCGAACGAACCTTCAGTGGAAGCATCGAGATACACGGCAGACTCCTTGTCTAAATACGAGCGAAAATGCTGTAACAACATGTGGTCGGGTAGAGACAAGTCTAGGCCCTCTTGAGCTAACAAGCAGAAATGAGCCCAAGCTGCACCGATGGATTCCTTCTCATTTTTTCGGAAACAGAGCACCTCCATATGTAGAGAAACTACACGGGTTAATGGGAAGAAAGCAAGACAAAACCTGCTTTTTAATTCCTCCCATTCACAATGTAATTTTCTTACGGTATGAGTGTATCACTGCTTTCCCCACTCTGTAAGAGAAAAAGGAAACAACTTCCACTTTAAGGTGTCATGTGTCATGCCCGTAATTGTTAGGCATGAGCACAATTGCTCAAACTCTCACAAATGATGGTAGGGATTTTTGCTTTCGCGCCCCAAAAAGGATTGTTCCCGAACCATGGTTATAAAGCTAGGACAGAGTTCATAGCCAGATGTACGGATGGGTTTTGAACAAAAGAGAGGCTCACAAAACTCGGTCCTTGGACTAGAAAGATTTTGAATAGAAAGGTGCTCCATGGTAGGTAAGAACAGAAAGAAATAAAAGAAAAGAAAAGATACGAGCATGAACCAAGTTTGAAGATGATACAACAACTGTTCCCCGGCAACGGTGCCAAAAATGCTTATTGGTATTGACTATGCACATAGATAAATTCACAAGTGCATGGATATATTTCAAGGGTATCGAATCACAAGAAACGTGTGTGTATTATCTACGAATAGGATTCTATCTAAGGACAACAACTGATGATAGGATAGGCTAGAGAGGATTCCTATGGATTTAATTGGCTAATTTAAGTTAAAGGTAAAACTATATCAAATGCTTCGGGCATCGACCCTCCCTAGGTCTGCCAGCCTGAGTCCGACCTTGAGCTCTATGATGTAGCCGAATGTGGAGGGATACAAAGGACAAATAAGGCTGTCACCACCTGCCGCCTACCTCACTTTCCATGAAGCACACAACAAACAAAGGTAATCATCAACCTAGACACCACGCCTAAGCTATTGATTACTACTCTAGCCTTAATTATAGCTAAGCAATGAACCCGCACCGATGAGAATATATCTCACTTAAATAAACTAATTAAATAACATAAAAAAATATTGAATACTTACTTTATAAAAGAAGCATCCACCGAGGTACAAGCAGAAGGCCGACAATCTCGGTTCTTCTCCGGAACTCCAATGGAAGAATGCCAACAAACCCAGCACTCCTCCGGAAATTCTCGAAGAAAACTCCGATTATTTGGAGCACTCCTTCCGGAGCTTCCCCTCACTCTCTTCCTAATCCCACATACTAAAGTAATTCTAATATATGAAAGTGAGTTGTACTCTACTTTGTTATGTATCTTCCAAGTAAATGAACTCCTCCTTTTATAGTGTGCAATGACGGTTGAGAATGGCGGTTACTCCTCCACAACCGGCATTGGGAGAGCATCAGGGAACTACATGTGTAAGGTGGAGATGAGGTGGGCCAGGGGTGGTTCGGCGGAACCAAGGGTTCGGCCAACCCCTGGGTCCCACCAATCTCCATCACCTTCCCCCAAAGGCTTACAGGTAGGCCCTATAGCGGTTGAGGATGGTCTGGCTCCACTTTAGGTCGGTTTTGACTACCTTGTGATTGCACATATTTGTCACGCCCAGAAATTCACTACCAGAATTTCCAAAGCAAATTGTGTATTAAAATCCCTGTCCAGGACCAGCCAGGGTACACAAATGACAAAGTTGCCATACAGATCCACGTCTTACAAAACAATATAAATCTCTTACAAAACTGCAGCGGAAAAAGGAAACCACTAATCTAATAAACTAAACACTCGCAACGTAGCGACTCCAAAACAGTAAAACAGTTGAATTAATTGGTCATAATTAAACCATCACTGTCCAACACTACACCACGTTGCGACAGGCCCAACCATCCACCTGAACTAAACCATTTCCATTAAGTCAAATTATTTGAGAGTTCAACTAATCACGGTGAATCTGGTTGATCGCCCATAACCGCGGGCACGGCTATTCGAATAGTTTTACTCTGATCAGAGGTGTACAACTGTACCCACAAGACACAGTCCTACAACACATTACTGTGCGCCAACATACCACCACGGTACACTGGAAAAGGAGCTGTGACAGGACCCTTCGCATAACCCTTCCTAACCAATCGCACCACACCTCAGGTTTCGCCCCCGCTCCGCTTCCCGGCAACGGGCAGCCCCCTCTCGTGCCTTGGTGAATCCGGCAGCCAAGCAACCGGTATATCCCCGGCCGACTCAACTCCATCACGCCCACCCTTTCCGGGGAACGTCGGCTAGGAAAAAGCTATACTCCGAATCCAGCCATTACCCACGCTGGCTTGTGGAAAGTACGGTAATTCTTCCAGGGTTTCCCGCGAACCGGTCCTTAATCGTCATGAGCACGACCATCAAAACCATGTGCTCACAACCCACCATTAATCAATATTTTAGTTGAAACATTTAATTAAATCACCCACGATTAACCATCGCGAGCCAACATGAAATAACCATCATTAAGTATTAATGAAGCTTTAAATATCCCAATTGTGAGCTAATGTTTCTAAGCAGGGCTAAGCAAGTTCTATTGTAGCAACTATTCAAATTATTTCCCAAGCTATCAAAGGAATAAGGTAATTCCAATATAAGGCTGAGTACAATAGGTAAACTATCCCATAAATGACATTATAAAACAATGCAGTATTTAGAGAAAAATAAGACTGTTTCGCAATTTAGGTACAACATGATCAAATGAATAAGTATGACTTGCCTTGCTCTTGCGCTGGGTCGACTTCGGCAACGACTTCGAAGTAAACCGGAGAATCGGAATTACCGGAATCTACACGACAAACAAAGCAAACAACAATACATGCTATAAGTCTACTGAAACAAAGAACAAAACTATTTTTAATGGATTCTCTGCATTTTTATGAATTTTCTGAGACTTGAACGGACTAAAACGGAGTCCGGATGAATTAGTTATGAATTTTTGAAGTTATCTGTGTTTTTACTAAAACAGAAAAATCCTTAATTAATTATTGCGCAATAAACCCTTAGGGCTGACGTCACTGCTGACGTCAGCGGCTAGGGCTGACGTCAGCCGCGGCGGCGGCTGCGCACGCACGTGGCGCACACGTGGCGCCGACGCGGCAGCCACGCGGCGCCCACGTGGCGGCCACGCGGGACGGGAGCGGGCGGTCGGGATCGGCCCGAGTGGCCGATCCGACGGCTGAGGCGCGCGGCGGCGGCTAGGGTTTGGGGCCGAGCGGCGCGGGCGGCGGCGGGCGGCGGCCGCGGCGGCGGCTCGCGGCGGCGGCGCACGGGAGGCGGCGGGGCAGCGGCGGGTGCGCGCGGCAGCGGCGGCGCGGGCGGCGCGCACGGCTGCGCGAGGCGGCAACCGAGCGGCGGAGCGGCGCGCGAACGGCGGCGACGGAGAGGGGAAAAGGGGCGGCGGCGGCGGCGCTTACCGACGGCGGAAAACGGCGGCGGCGCGGCTTCGGCGACGGCGGCGCACGGGCTAGGGTTAGGGCGGCGGCGGCGCGGGGAAAACGAGGGGCGGCGGCCTCGGGGGGGGGAAAATAAATAGGGCGCGCGGCGGGAGTCCCGCCGGGAAACGCGGCGGCGCGGGCGGCGCGGCGGCCGGCCGTGGCGGAGGCGGACTCGGCCGCGGGCCCACGCGTCAGCGGGCGCGGCGCGAGGGAGGCGCGGCGGACTTCCGGGCGGCTCGGGCCGTGGCCTCGGGCCGGCCCGGGAAGGGAGGGGCGCGGGGAGGCGGCGGCGGCCTTGGGCCGGGGGGGGAGAGGCCTGGGCCGGCTGGGCCGGTCCGGGAGGGGAGGAGGAGCGCGCGCGGCAGCGGCTTGGGCCGGAGGGGAAAAAAATGGGCCGACGGCCCGAGAAGAGGAAAAAGAAAAAGAAAAGGAAAAAGAAAAGGAATTTTTCCCAGGGATTTATTTATTGCGCTAGAGGGTTTTTAATTAGTTAAAATTATTTTTAGGGCTCTGAAAATTCCACTAAAAATCCTGTTAATGTATTTTGACATGGGGAACTCAAGAAAAATTCCACCTTGCCATTTCCACTTCTTTAAAGTATTATTTAATTGGGTTTTTCTCCAGATTTAATTCAACAATTTCTCAGATAAATTATTAAATTTAATTTTTACGATTTGGGAGAAATTCAGGGTGTGACAATATTCACCCAAAAATCACCTGCATACTAATATTCACCAAAACTAGTGGAGTAGGTTAGTAAATAACTCCTACTGTAGGATCGAAAAGTAAGAACTAAGCCAACCAGAGGGGGGGTGATTGGTTGTAGTACCCAAAAAATAAAACTTTTAGTGGAATTAAAAGTTACCCTCAAATCAATGTAGATTGGTCTGACCGAAAAAGACCAGCCGGTCTGACTGCGCCAGTGCCGTCGGTCTGACCGGTATTGATCTCTCGGTCTAACCGGTGCCTCTGCCTCCTACCGCCGTCACCGGTCTGATCGCCGTGTCCCTGCCGGTCTGACCGCTGCGATGCCGCTGGTCAGACTGCTGGTGTCTCGCCGGTTAGACCGCCGAACACGAGCAAACACAAATTGAAGATCTCTTAAAATAGATGATAACTTTAATACTTCTCTCTGTGTTTACAAAGTGCAACAATAGCACTCCTCACAAAAATCTCGACTAAACTCGAAACCCTAACTAAACTCACAACTCAATGCTCTTAAAAGCGATACCAGGAGGCCACACCCTTCCTCTCTATTTATACATGTGGTAGGTAGCCTAAAGCCATGAACCAAACTCATACAAGAAGTCCTAATCCACCTAGGAAACCTTCCCATACAAGAAACCAACTTTACATATTCCAATTGTACCAAATTTGGACTCCTTCCAAATTTGACTCCGCATCCCATACGCACACAATATCTCCATCGTATGCCATATGGAATCTTCACCAACCACGTGCATTGATCTTTAGCCTAAGTATCCCGCATGATATCTGACCGTCCAGACATCACCTTATCTCCAAGTTGACTCCCGATCCATCACCGATAATACTCTCCCGAGACATAAAGATTACCTACACATGAATCAAACAAAGAAACCATATCCGAGCACAAGCTATCACCAACTTGACTCATTGTTAGCACACAATAGTATTACATACACATAGTATCCATCTAGAAGCCATAAACACGAATTAATCACGGATATCCAATGAAACAACCCGAAACCGAAACCGACACAGGGTCGGCCGGTCAGACCGCGGGCTGGCCGGTCTGACCGCACACATACCGCTGGTCTGACCGGCCTTACCTGCCCGGTCTAACCAGACCCAACAAAACAAAACAACAGTCCCTGTTCACCGTCTGAAAATTCAATCATCTCACAAGCCACTTCGCCAATAATCTCCAAATATCAAAACCAATAATCTCATATGCCAATTGTTCATCACAACAGAAGAATCAAACACACTTTGATTTTACAATCTCCCGCTTGATGAACACATTGGCAAACCCATCAAAAATGTTTGTTTTGGTGTTTGGAAAAATAAAAACAAAAAAAAATTTCACCCCCTTTTGAAAAGAAGGAAAAACTTGC
This sequence comes from Oryza officinalis, assembly GCA_008326285.1. Classification (NCBI taxonomy): domain Eukaryota; kingdom Viridiplantae; phylum Streptophyta; class Magnoliopsida; order Poales; family Poaceae; genus Oryza; species Oryza officinalis. Next base: position 27,299,831 of record BDMV01000001.1, on the reverse strand, counting down.
ACTGCTTGTATCTCTTCTTCCCCTTTTGACAATGATTTCATCAAGCATAATAATTATGTTCAATTAATATTCAAGAGCTTAATAACATACATATAGTAATTCATGTCATGTGTTGCAACAAAGAAAAGATAAACCCATCAATTATATAGCAAGCATAGACTAGAGTATAATCATAAACCAAAGATTTATGATTACAAAGGACGAACAGGGTTGTCACCACCTGTCGCCTACCTCTGTATTCTGTGGGGCAAACTCGCATCCAACGACATTTAATCAATCTAAGCACCATCCTTACATTGCTAAATAATACAACTAATTCCTTCGGAACTCCCACCTTTCGGATGGACAAGTTAAAACTAGTGCAACCCATTAAGATCATTGGACCGATGTCGTGGCATAGACCGACTAGGCTGTATATGAAAGAGGTAAAAACTACTCATGGAGCATATAATTGGCAAAGCAGTATATGGACTATAAACACAGTTAAATAGAAAAGATAATTTCATTACTAAGCTCATAGTCTTACAAAGAGAGTAAAGTACTAAAGACATATCCGAATTTCCGAGAAGACTAGGAAACCAAAAAACTATTCTAAGCCTAAACTCCACTAATTTAGAGAGTAATACAAGTGAAAGATAGAGAGATTGCTTCTTGAGTGTGTGTTGTGAAATGAGAAATTATCCTCCTTTTATAGCCTTCAATGATGGTTGTATTGGTAGTTGTGGAGGTTGATTCACCAACAACCGTCATTAGGGAGGGCTGAGGATGCGCCATGTGAAAGGTGGAGATAAGAGGCGCTCGGCCAATGGCACCGCGTTTCTCCACCTACTTTGCCCCATAGGCTGACATGTGGGTCCCTATGATGGTGCATGGTGGATTGACCCAAAATATGTTGGTTTGGTCTGACTTGTGGGCTCTTCAATCCGTGTGCTCTCACGTGATTCACCGGAGGTGTGTTTCTTTGCATGCCGGTGCATTTTCTCCTTCACTTTAGTGTATAATCTATGCATCCATACTATTCTTCAAAGACAAGTGGAACTACATTATTTGTAACTAATATGCATGTAAGAAATGTGAGTTCTCTTTTATTTATTAAGACAATTAACGGTCGAAATTGGTACTTAACGACCATCAACAGTACCCACAAGATTCGCATCGCCCACATTAATGTGGGATTTCATGACATTGGGGGGAAGGGGTGCGTCAGCTATTGGTTGTGCGCTTCGCTTTGCAATTGCACCCGCCTTATGAAGAAGGGGTTGCCTTGTGCTCGGGTTATCTTCTGAGCTCGGGCCATCCTCAAGCTTGGGACCAACTCCCACAACCCGTATCAAGCTTGGGGGGCTGCTGACTTAGCTGAAATAAGTCCCAAGGGTCTGGCAGCACCGCACAAGTGCCACGTGGCCTCCCTCCGCGTCATGTATACTTCGAGCAACTGGAGATGAGGGACCTAGGTTCCCACTTCTCCAATAGTGATAAAGCCTGAGCTCCACTCGATACGCTTAGGGATCTGGTTGTCCCTATCTTTTGGCGAGTTGATGACAACTATGATTTGGGAGAAACGTTGACGACCCGACTACAACCATACAAGACGTTGTTGTGTTGCGCCTTAGCGATCGATACACCTCTCCGTAGGTTGTTGATCTTGCCAGTGTAGATCAACCTTATTCCTACAAGCAAATCAAAGAAACAAGCATGAACAAGATAAAAGCAATCTAATATTGCAAATAGGAATTGAATATGCACGATAAGCTAGAGTTCCGAAGACGAGTGATTAGGTGGTCTAGCTGACATGTAATTACAAGGTAAAGTAGCAATGGCTAAAACTTTAATCTAACAAAAACCCGGGAAACCCTAAAGAGTTACCTAGCAATTTAAGGAGGTGGGAGGATGACCAAGGGGTTCTTAAGGTCATGCGCCACCAGATTGGGACGCACCTCACATGGACCCCACTTGGGCTGGGGTCCCAGATGAAGTTACAAGCCTTACAGGTGACACAACACCTTATTTCTTTTATTGCGGACGACTGAGATGGAATTTAGAGATGAGGTTGGATCCATTTGAAAGAGGACTCCAAGAGCGTTCCATCAAGTACTCATGGGCCCAAAACGGAGCTCGTATGCATATTTGGCGGCCATTTGAATTCAGCAGTGTAGCAGGTGGCAGAATTGGATTCCAGAACTTGGATAACTTGATCTTGACATCTTCTAGTTGACCTATGATACGAGCAATGGTTGTATCAATAGTAGCCATTGTCACATCATCCTCCTTTTCTTCATGAAAAGCCGTACTCGGTTTTTCTATATGGTGCTCATCGCGTAGTCCATTTAAAACAACATGTTTCTTCCAATCAAAACTAGAGAAACTCGAAGTAGCATTATTAACAATAATATAATTCTCTAGCTTGCAATATTGATCTATGGCTACAGGAGGTTCAAAAACTGAACATATGTAAACTCTATGCACCAGATATATTCCTTAATCATTGTGTGCCAAATATTTGAAAAATGGCATTAGCAGGACATGAAAACCCAGATTTAGCAAATAATTTCTCCTTTAAATTTCTAAGCTCACAAAGGTCATCAAATAGAACATATCCCAATGTATTCAAAGTTGATAGCAATTTGTGTTCATTAACTTCAATAGAAATATGAACAACATGTTTAAAATCAACACATAAAGAATTAACAACAGGAATAACATGTTCATTCATTAGTTGCGGCATGAATATAAGTGAAGCATTATCACACAACTCTTCTTTATCACAAGTTACAGCAAATAAATCAAGTTATGAAAAAGGCATCTCAGCAATTGGTTCCACTAATGGTTGCTCTAATATAGCATGAAAAGTATACATGTGTAGCTTAGCTTGAGAATACTCACCTTTATTTATTTCAACACCATTTAATTTACCTTTGATGCTCTCTTCAGATGATGGAGGTGCAATGGACTTTAGCTCTAGTGATAAGAAAGGTGGCTCCATCATGTTTCTCTCCTCCTTTTGGCAATTGTTAACTTCCTGCAAATTATTAGTAATAGGAGGCACATGTACAATTTGTTGCTTCTTCACATCCTCAATTTGTCTTTCCGCATTGAAAGCAAGTTGTAACAAATGAGCAAAAAAGCTATAACTTTGACAAGCAAGCATGTCTTGAATTTCTTTATTAAGCCCACATAAAAACCTTAGTTTTGTAGCTTTTTCGCATTCATCTAAACCACAACGTAATAAACAAGTATGCATATCATGATAGTATGAAGTAATAGTTTTGGTATCTTGTTTTAAACATTGTAATTTATTGAGCAGAATATCAACATAATACATAGGAACATAACATTGTCTCAAATATCGTTTCAGTTCTTTTCAAGATTGAGGTATTTTGTTATGCCTACAAAGATATTCCAATCATAAGAAGCATTTTTAATTAGAACACTAGAGGCACACATAACCATATGTTTTTCAGACAAGGTATGCTTTTTTGAATTCTCCATCAACCGTTAGCTCTCATTTAATGTAAGCATGGGGATCATAATTTTCTTCAAAATAAGATAGTGCGGATTTGATCTTAGATAGAACAACGTCACTTACCTCATATGGGTCATCTTGATCACTCCTCATATCTCGACGAAGATGTCGATGTTGAGAATGACCGTCTCGTATTCCCTTGCTTAATCCTACCATAGTTAGTAGAAAACAAGAATATGCACGCTCCTATCAACTACTAGATAGTGGAAGCTTAAATATGACACAAACTCAAGCTTTTAACCAAGCTCTTGCAAGTTCTTTCCAATGCAAGCGAAATGGTGACATACATCGACTCAACCAAGCACCCCAATGGAGGTTGGATGTATCGATACCTTGGCAAACACCTACTGTATGGCTACAGTCAAATCTGTGGAGTTCTGGGTAGGCTTAAATATGTAGCAAAGGAATAGCAAATGCTCAAATTAGAGAATGCAAAGTTGAATAATCGTTCAAAGTCAGTACAGTGCTGGTCCTAGGCTAGAATGTACTAGAGACGCGAGCCTAGACACATACGATACCACAAGATAGCACTAGAAACAACTCAAGCACAACTCTGATATATGAAAGCAATCTTAGGATAACAATCGTTTAGCCTTTACTTTCTTTCTTTCTTTCTTTTTCTTTCTTTCTTCTTTTTTCTTTCTTTCTTCTTTTTTTTGGTGCGGCTTTTGTTTTCTTTTTAACAACTTTCTGCCTTTTTTTCTTTTTTTTGATTTTTTCAGCAAAAGACAACTTAAGGATCTCAATATAAATTTATAGGGACTTAAACATAAATATGAAAAGTATAGGGACTCAACCGCAAGAGTGCAAACCCTAAAATTAAGACTATACAAAAATGGAATGCTCTCGTCCCGTAGGTTCTGTTTTTGCAAACAGATCTCCAATCCGACACTCAAAAAATTTTCACCAAGATGTATGGAAAGTGGTATAGATTGAAACCGAGAGAAGAAAGTACCCAAAAGGTCTCGGACTCTTGATGGAGATGGATCGGTCTCGGTCACCAGCCCACACGAAGTGGGGGACTCTCAGTGAAAACTTGGAAAGAAGAAAAACCGATTCCTTTTCTTTTTGTTAGAAACCAATCTACAACATTTCCTCCAAAAATCGATCAGTTATCCTCTCTTCTACTTCCTCGCACACACATGCACAGCACAACCAAAGAAACAGAAACCCTAGATGCAACACGAAGGCCAACCGACAGAAACTTTTGAGAACTACAAAAATCGAACCCTCACAACGAGGCGATTTCATTTTTGTAGGTCCCGACAACATCAAAGACATAGGGCCAACAGCGAAACTCTAAACGGACTAAATGCTAAGACCAGCAACATGACACGACGATGCAACACAAAACTCAACAAAGCAAAAACTAAAAAGGACAATGCAATGGCACAAATATGGCTAGGTAAATGATGCAATTTTTTTGTACGGCTATTTTCTGGTTATAGGTAGATAAGAACTCACCGAGCAACGAAAGCTCTGATACCACTTGATAAAGCTGCGCTCCACTCTATACGCTCAGGGATCTGGTTGTCTCAATCTTTCGGTGAGTTAATGATAACTATGATTTGGGAGAAACATTGACGACCCGACTACAACTATACAAGATGTTGTTGTGTTGTGTCTTAGCGATCAATACACCTCTTCGTGGGTTGTTGATCTTGTCGGTGCAGATCAACCTTATTCCTACAAGCAAATCGAAAAAACAAGCAACAATAGATAAAAATAATCTAATATTGCAAATAGGAATTGAATACATAGGATAAGTTGGGCTTCCAAAGACGAGTAATCAGATGGTCTAGCCGACACACGTAACTACAAGGTAAAGTAACAATGGCTAAAACTTTAGTCTAACAAAAACCCAAGAAACCCTGAAAGAGTACCTAGCTATTTAACCTGAGAAACCCTGAAGGGGTACCTAGCTATTTAAGGAGGTGAGAGGACGACCAAGGAGTCCCTAGGGTCATGCTCCACTAGATTGGAGCGCACCCCACATGCACCCTACTTAGACCGAGGTCTTAGATGAAGTTACAAGCCAGTAGACCCATTATAGGTGATGTAGCACCTTGTTTCTTCAATTACGGATGATTAAGATGAAATTTGGAGATGAGGTTGAATCCATTTGAAAGAAGACTCCAAGAGCTTTTCATCAAATACTCATGTGCCCAAAACGGAGTTCGTATGCATATTTGACGATCATTTGAATTCAGTAGTGTAGCAGGTGGCCTAATTGGATTTCAAAACTTGGACAATTTAATCTTGACATTTTCTAGTTGGATCGGGGTCCTAGATGAAATTACAAGCCCATAAGTCCATTATAGGTGACGTAGCACCTTGTTTCTTCAATTACAGATGACTAAGATGGAATTTGGAGATGAGGCTGGATCCATTTGAAAGAGGACTCCAAGATCTTTCCATCAAGTACTCATAGACCCAAAACTGAGTTCATATGCATATTTGGCGGTCATTTAATTCAGTAATGTAGCAGGTAGCCTAATTAGATTTCAGAACTTGAACAATTTGATCTTGACATCTTCTGGTTGACCTATGATATGAGCAATGATTATATCAATAGTAGCCATGGTCATATCAAATAGTTGCACATTTTAAGTTTCTGTATTGCAATAGGTTTTCATTTAATGTTGCACACCGTGTTATTTTGATGTTTCACCAGTTAATTTGTAAATGTTGTGCATTTTGTTAATTTGGCAAATGTTCTGTGTTGTTTCAATACTTACAAGTCGATATTTTATATATGATATAAAAATATTCCAATTAGAAATATAATCCCATATATTGTTTTAGCATAAGATAATCATGTGAGATCTTGTTTTGAAGATTTGATTGCAACAAATATGATGATGATGATGTAATTAAATTATAAATTGAACAAGTATTTTTGAAGAAAAAATAATTTATAACTTGACTATATGAATTTACATAGTAGGAGCTATGTGTGCATGCATGCACAGAGAGATGCGGGGTCGATGACTGCATGCGTGCAATGCATTGCTTGCATTGCTTGCTGAGAGAGCATGTGCAGAGAAAAATCAATGCATGCGCCATGCAGAGTACATGGTCACAGCATTACAGGGGGCGCCTAATTTTTGGCATCCATGGGGTGCCCGACGCGTAGTTGCGCCTGCATATATCGGCTGTCCCAAAAATTGACATTAGGAATTCAGTTGCGAATTCAGTTAGAACTAGAATTGATGCAGGATACTTATTCTGCTGTGGGATATAAAAAGGGCGAGTTAAATGTATGATATTACATTGGTGATGCCACTCTCGACAACCAGAACTAGCATTGGTCCAAAACAAGATCCCTATACATGGAAATTGAATGGCCAAGCTATTTACAAACGCTTACATCAAATTAACAGGCCTTCCAACGTAGCAAATAAATAAGCTCAGTGGCATGTATTTGTCAGAAAAGGTCAAAAGTGAACAACTTCCCAAACGGAATCAAGCTTCTCACAGTTCACGGAGATCCACCATATCAAATTTCACGTTTGGGTTCATGTACACATGGGAGCAATGCTCATAGATAGAGGTACCGTCGAGAGGCTCCTCATGAGGATGAAATCCACTCTCTTGGCAATCATGTATCACACCCATACCACCTGGATCCGTGAGATGAAATATACCATGCTTTCTGTTGAATGAAAAAAGAAAAAAAGCAGCCACGTGATCATCAAATGGGAACAAACATGAATAGGACGCCAATTTGTAGATGAGCCTTTCAAGACATCGGGCCACTGTACCAGTCCTTGTTACGTTGAGTTAAGCAAATTCAAGTATCTCAAAAAAGGAAACCAACGGCAACAGAGCAGCTTTACAGCATGTGAGCAGGTTAACAAAATCATCTCTGTGAAGGAAATATGTAAAGTATTTGACATTCGCGTAGCGTCATGGTCTCCAGCATGCACCTTTGATCTTTTTATACGAAAATGATAGTGAGATAGTTAAAATATTATATGCATCTAGTATCTAGTGCCCCAGGTGCCACTCACCGTTCATAGTTGTGGGATTTTTTAATACTTCGCAAAATGCATTTACTAGTGGATACGTTGTTGCAGTCAGCAAGATTTTTTTCCCAAGGAATAAGTCTACTTCACCCCCTGAAGTATTGGGGTTGGTCTACTTAACTCCCTAAAGTACGAAACCAGATATTCTACCTCTTGAAGTATGAAAACTGGTTCAAATAACCCCCTAGAGTAGTTTTGTAGGTGGTTTTGCCATGTAAATGATTACGTGACAGCAGTATTGGCTTGCATGACACAAAAATTAGCGTAGTACACCCAAGTTGATCTAACTATTATTGCTTTTCACTCACTGATTGGCAAGCCTAAAAATATTACTCCATCTATCTTATAATATAAGACATGGTCAAACTTGGCGTGGTTGGCTTATAATTTCTCATGTACTATTAAGGTTTAAAGCAACAAAATTATAATCATATGAAAGTAAATTCAAATATCAATCCAATGATAACATTCTCAACAAATAAAATTTAATTCATATTATACTAATTATTGGTCAAATATTTTAGAAGTTGAATCTTGAAATGCTTGCGTGCTTTATATTATGGGATAAAATGCTTGTGAATAAAATGCTTAGCCTGTTACAATAGTCTCCTCTATAGTCCAAGAAGCCAAAACCATTGCCATGTCATCTTGTGCACAGCAAAACCACCTATAAAACCACTCTACAGGGTCTTTTAAACTGGTTTCAATACTTTAGGGGGTAGAATAACCGGTTTCGTACTTCAGGGGGTTATGTAGACCAGCCTCAATACTTCAGGGGGTAAAATAGACTTATTCCTTTTCCCAATAGCTTAATTTTAAAGCGTTGAATTAGATTGTCATAAAACTGTTGATATGAAATCAACAATTTTATGACAATCTGCAACAAGAAACAAAAATCCTTAACAGTTGTCAGCACTCATCCATAGCATAATGATCCATAGCTGCCAACTAGATTGCCCACAGATTTTGGAAGCATGTTCAGTGGAACAGATACCAACATGTTCAGTGGAACAGATACCTTGTTGTATCAGTAGGTGCCATAACTATTGCAATTGCTTCAGGAAGCATGACCTGTTGACAGCAAGATGCCAAGAACACAATGTTAAAAAATAAACAATTCCATCCTATGGTTTTTTAAATATAAAAACATTAATCACACAAAATTTCATTTGACAAACAATTCAATAAAGAACAGTACTTGACATCACCAAGTTGCATCGCTAACATGCATTTTGAAAGAAAAGTCCATTTTCGGTCCCTCAACTATGCCCTTGGTTCAACTTTGGTCCCTCAACTATGGAACCGCTCACTTTTGGTCCCTCAACTCTCAAAACCGTCCACATTTGGCCCCTGGGGTGGTTTGTGATGACATGGCACCACATGGCATCCTAGTTAGCAATTTAAAATAAATAATATATAGAATATTAGTATTAACCGATTAAGGAGAAAAAGAGGAATAGGAAGCATGGTTGACATGTAGGTTGTAGCATTTTCTTTATTTTGCTGTTTGTTATTATTGATTGGCATGTTAATGTCATCACTCCACCTACATGGACTCCACATAGGCACCAAGTCACGAAAACCACCCTGGTTTGACCCAAGGGATGAAATGTGGACAATTTTGAGAGTTGAGGGACCAAAAGTAAATGGTTTTATAGTTGAGGGATCGAAGTTGGACCAAGGCAATAGTTGATGGACCAAAACTGGACTTTTCTCTGTTGAACAATAACTGTACATGGATTAATCAAAATGGCATACTGAGAGGCTGAGAACTGATCACAATACCAGACAAGTATGGCACCAGTAAGGTTAGGAGATTACCTGGTATGAATAGTGATTATGAAGATCAATGGAAGACAGGAAGCAGGTCTGTGTTGGATGTGTCTGGAAAGAACAGAAAATCGATGAGAAAAAAAATCAAACAATTATATTGCTGCATCATCTGAACAATCATTTTATATAAAGGAAAAAAAATAAAATGCTACATATAGAAAAAATGAGTATTATGGCAACCCAGAATGAATTTTAACTATTAGACTCAAATATATCTGATGGATTGCAAACTCTTTGAACACAAAGATGGTAACATTGAATTTCATAGACATACATGTCATGTGTTAAACTTCCAAGTTCCAAGAGAACCATCAAATATGTCTCGAATAATGCAACAGGAATTGCAAATGGAGACGCAAACACCCAACAAATATTCCATTTACGAAATATGCTTCCCAAACAAAGTGTACAATATCTTGACATAGCAGAGTAGCCGCAGTTAGTCATGCTAGATCAGTGGTGCCTTCAATAGTTATTGCAAGTTAGAAAACAGATATAGGTCTAACGTTAACATTTCCTTCATGTCTGAATCTTAGACATTTAAAAACTGCACAAACAGAGTAATGCAACACTCAAAGAGCAAAAATTAGCTTGATCAATCAACAATAGACATTTGTTCAATTGGACTTACATGAATCCAACCAAGAGTGAAAAGTGAGCCTTTGTCCTGAACTTCAAATATTTCTTCTTCATTTGTAGCTTGACACTGGAAAACAAGGAAGATCATGTATTTATTTCTTAAAGTGCTACCTTTTGAGTACTGCGCTGCAACATGCAAAATTGCAATATAAAGTAACATGCAAAAACAAAAAATTCATAGGCAATTAACTGACACTTACTAAGGCTACTAAACAAGTCAATTTATTTCAACTCAAGACTGAAAAAAATTTCCAATGCTCACCGCTTTCAGGAATACAATTACTCTCTGTCCCAAATATAAGAGATTTTGGTTGGATGAGACATATCCTAGTACTACGAATCTGGACAGGTCCCTTATATTTTGGGACGGAGGGAGATATAAGAGTGAATCATCAAGATAAAGCTCCTAAAAACACAGGCATCAACTTGTTACTAGTCCTATGCCTGTGCGTTGCAATGGAATCTGGAGTAATACGGCATAATGGTTTTATAGGGTTTAGTTTTCTCTATTCCCTTTTTTTTTGGTGGGTTAGTTTTTACATGGGAACAATTCTCTGGGAGGAGTGGGCCGATTCAGTTTTTTTTTTTTGCGCTGCGCGTGAAAGGGGAGGGAGGAGGACGACTGCATCTTTATAGTAGCAGAGAAATTAAAAATAATTCTGTAGCTGGTAGTATTCTTCTGTCGTACTTTGTACTAGGTATGGTGTCATATCATCATTGCAAAGCCATATGAAAGCATGACTATCAGTGATCTTTTCTACTGTTTGTTAATCAATCATTTCAGTAAATTTGTTGTTAGTGATACAAAAATATACTGTAGAGCATGGAGCAGCAGGACTCTACAAGAACTCCACATGATCAAGCACGTAATAGTTAGACAAGGGCTCATCTCAGAGTCAACATCTAATTGAACGTGCTGAACAAGATAACAGAATATAGAAAACTTACTGAATCGGATGTTGATCTCTGCTTAGGAATTATCAGTGTTGTCACATAAAATGTTCTCTTTTTCTACATATAAATACTGTGTTAGTAATGTAGACATACATAATGGTGATCTATTTTACTCCATGTTGACAGCAATAGCTCATACCAGAGTACCAGCAAGAATACCACATGTTTCCAGATTATTTGCAGTGTTTGCCTCAGCAACCCTCAGAAAACACTCCATTAATGTCACCGGCTGAGAAGTAGGTAAAATATAAAAAAGCATCATTCATAAGTCAATCAAAGGAAAAAAAAAAGTACATATACAGATGAAATGGGGATAGAAGAATGAGACACTTTCATGCCTTTAATATAATGCGGTGGATCTGTAATAGTACCAAAATAATGTAAATAAGCTACAGTAGGAATTTACCACATGCAAATTCTGATAGCGTCCAGTGCTAGAAGTAGCAATTCCTGGTCCCAGATCGGCAACTGTTGATGTAGAAATTGCCCTATGTTGCGGATGTACTTGTGCCATGACAGGTCGGGGAGAAGGTTGTCTGATATTCAACTGGGAAAATTCTTCTTCAAAACCAGGAGACACGGAGGTTGCCTCCTCTACTGGTAAAGACCATCGACCATCATCTAGGGACAAAACAGATTGCATATCCTCATTTTTATTTGTTGGAAAATCTTGTGATCTACTAGGACCATATAAGAGGTCTTGGTTCAAGATTGATGGTACTAAACTGCAGAACAAAGGGGAAGACAGCATCAGTGATATTGATGTGACCATGTGAATGGAAACACTTCTTACAGAGAATAGCTGCAACTATCGGAGTTCTCACCTAGAGACATCACTTTGGGTTAGTTCAGCATTACTTGGATATTGGATCTGCAACAAGCAGTAATGGAATTCATTCATGGTATGTCACTAGTTGCCAATTGAAAACATACAACAAATAATCATACCCTGATACCAGTAGCAGGTGCCGTCCATTTGCCATGAAGCCCATTAGGCCCCAGTACCGAATGTCTGGATAGAGTTTCTTCTTTAGGATAAGGCAGATTGCCATATCTGCGTAATTTACACATCAAGTAAATAACATTGTCCTGCATATTAACAGAAAAAATATTGAAATGTACACTGTGTATGCTAACATCAACAGTTGTACAGAATTCTCAATATGTTTCAGGCAAGCAAAAAATGGGATCCATATATGACCTCAAGTTGGATAGAACAAAGATATCAAAAGAGAAAATCAGAGGCAGAGTTATAGGAATGCCAATCTGACCAATTTGGAGCAAACCAAATCCAATAATTAAAATTTTCATATAAAACGATTTCAGAATAAGACCATACGTTTTAATCATAATGCAGTAAAAATTTATTGATTTCTATTCAAGTATCAAGTACATGGCCCATTCCCACATATCAAAGTATACACTCACAACTGATTCATAAACCAACTGATACTGACCAGGTTATGCGTGTTTATTATTTTACAAATAACTATGTTAGTTAGATATATTAAGAAAAATCCATGTCACTCGACATACCCAACCAGCACTTGAGACCTTGAACCTATGGGCTTCGATATGCAGTCTATATGCATAAAGTGCTGAAACATTCCTCAAATTTACTGAAATGTTCAAGGTAATAAAAATTCAACTGATCTGCACCTTACGTGATTTTCATCAAGTTTATAATCTGAAAGTCCATACTCCATACATCTGAGCCACTATTTAGATCAAACGAAGATACTTAGGATACACCACGTCATGCAGATGCGTATGAATGACCAAATAATACACTCACGATTTGACAAGCTGATTATCAGGTCTGCCACTTTGTGTTGGTTTCACTTGATGCTTCCCTCCAGAGAATGGCTTCTTCAATAATCCTGTAGGGCTTCCAACCAATGGCTGCACAAGTAAAGAACTAATGAAATAACCAGAACAACCACTCAAGAATATTCAACAATTCAATGCAACATCAGTGGTAGTACCTGTGTGAAACATGAACTTTGGGTAAGATGATCCATCCGACTAATTGCAGCAGAGGTTCCACTTTGACTATTAGGTTCTTGTGTGACCCCTCTATTAAGGTCAGCAATTTGCCGTAGCACAACTGGCTTCAGAGCCTCAAGCTCATTAACAACATTCAAGAGTTTCTACGACAAAACATCAACATATTTTTGAGTGATTCATCAAAAGAAAAATTTTGCTATATGCATTATAAATCCAAAATGGCATATTAAGATCCTCAGATGCCACATGGCAGTTTTGTCCTGACAAACTTGTACATTCTAGCAGTATTTGTTCATGTATACATCCAATCAAAGAATAATGAAAATAGTAAGCAGGGCACTTCAAAGGCTTAGGAGAAGCAATACATCAGAATTGTGTGGGCCTTTCTTCAAGAATTCCTTTTCTCGTAACTTGAATGCATGATAATCACGATGTTTTGGGATAGTCTCACACAGCAAACTGAAAATTACCAGTGATCACCAGATATAAATAATTAGTCTCCAAGCGATATTCACACGCTAAAAAGCAAAGATAAACCAACATTGTGCACCCACCTCGAGTATCTCAGAAGGATGATGTAAAGGTCTACAAGATTCTTCTCCTCCCGATATATGTTGGCCTAAAAACATACAAAACACAACCAACTGTAAACCAAATCTAGTGTAAATCGCGTGGCAAATATAGTCCTCGATTCGCTAAACCATGCCCTATATCTCCAAAACGTGCCCCCCTCCTATACACATTTAAACTAACATCTAAGCACTAGATGGTGAGATCTAAGAGGCAGCGGACTGATTGTAGGTGGAATTCCGGCTTAGGGTTTGACCTGGCGGAGGAGGTTGTCGGCGATGCGGAAATAGTAGGCGATGCTGATGCGGTGGTCGACGGAGACCGGGCGTGCCATCGCCTCGATGTTGATGTCTCCCATAGCTTGGCGAGGTGATGGCATGGACATCTTCGTGGTGCCTTAATATCCGGCCAGCTTTTACAGCGATGTCCAGGCCACTCCAGTACAGGCACAGAGGCGAAGATCTGGTCGAGGGCGCGGACCACTCCGGTAGAGCGAGGGTTGAGACGTGAAGCCGCACAGAGGCGAAGGGGCAAGGCCACGTGGGCTACGAAGAGAGAACGGCAGCCACGCAGGCAGGTGGGCAGAACGACGCGGCGCGGAGGCGATAAACCCGGGGGAAAGGGTGGAGCGGCAGCGAGGCCCGCGGGAGCAAGAGCAGCAGTCGCCGGTCTTCGATCAGCACGGCGAATAGGAGGGGAGGGGCGCCGGGCGCGAGCAGGAGAGGGAGGAGATCGAGGTGCCGCCGTCCCGACGCGACCTGCGACTGCGAGAGGAGGAACGAGGAAGATGAACACAACAGAAGAGAGGGTGTCTGTCGGCTGTTAGGTGTGGGCCTTCGGAGATGGGCTTTACGCCTTTTACTGTAAGATGCAAACGGGACGGGTAAGCCGTTTTTTTTCTTCATAATTGTAGTTAATTATTTTCTAATAAACTTTTATATTAGCGAGTGAGAAATAAACTTATAAAACAGGTTTTTATATGGGTATGATGATTACGTGGGATTGCTCGCTTATAACCTTATTACGCAGAGGAACTTACTCTTTGGTTAGAGTACTCTTTTCACACATGCTTTGGCATATGTTTAGAAAAACTTATATTCGAGATGATGCAGGTGCTATCATACGTTTTTGTTGGTCCGTATACCAAAATTTCAAATAGATGATGTACAAGAGATCTCAAAGAAAACAATAAAATATCCATGTAACTCATCTTTATCCACAAGCATGTTAGTATAAAACTTAAAATTTGTACAAAACCAGATTAGTTACAGCTCCCTCCAATCTGGAATTGTTTTAGCCCGTTTTAAGGCTGTGTTTGGGAGGTGAGGTTAGGAACTCACCTCTCACGCACGTAAAACGGAGCGACATATTTTCTTATGATTAATTAAGTATTTGCTAATTATTTTTTGAAAAATAGATTAATATAATTTTTTAAAACAACTTTCGTATAGAAACTTTTTGCAAAAAAACATATCGTTTAGTAGTTTGAAAAGCATGTGCGTGAAAAAAGAGATAAGTGAGTTAGGAGAGTAGGCTACCGAACACAGCCTTAGGGCTTTAGGCAACATTCAGCTCTTGTTGCCCTTGGTAATAGATGATACTATCCCTCTCATCTCTCACAAATAAAGTGATTATCTTTTCCAATACAAAATAAATGAAGGGCAAGAAAAACATTTGATTGTCCTTAATTCTTCTGCCCAAGTCTAAAGCAACCTATATTAGGATCAAAGGGAGTATTAAATTAACATGAATTAAATCACTATTTTTTTATGCATGTCAAGTTGATTTTTCCTCATTAATTTAATATAGTCTGGAGCACAATTCGAAGTCTTTTTATGAAATTGGTAAAATACTTTTGACAAACTATTTTCTTTTTTTTTGAAATGACTGTCCAATGTGCCCTGAGATTTGTGCTAGGCTTGGAGGGGAAAATTTTCACACATGGGAGAAGCAAGACACGCCTCACACTGAGCTATGTGAGGCTTTATGTATTTGCATATGATTTACATCCGATTACATCCGATTACATACAAGTTACATTGTAATTGCACTATAATTATATAATTATGTTATAGTTATATTTTACATATTTTTATAGTATTTTGTCAAATGTTATGTAGGTGATACTTCCTTTTTATGCCGATATGTAACTTTATAAAATCAATGCAATAATATACAAACAACGTACATGAGTAAATAATCATATAATAATACAGCGGTGTTCGTTTGTATCAAAGATAAAGATAGGGCACGAAAAATAATCAATTGAGTTTTAATTATTATAAACTTAAAAAATAGATTTATCTTATATTTTAAAACAACTTTTATATAATGAAAGTTATCGAACCATTTAATAGTTTAAAAAATGTGTTAATGGATATCGAGGTAAAATCAACCTGACCAAATTTTCTATTCTTTTCATGATGATGGCAATAGTAGGTGGAGCCGCGGCGAAGTGAAGGTAGAGAGAAGGGGCGTACAAAGGTGGGGATGGATTCTGGAATGATGGATGTGGTAGTCGCGACTTGCGAGTAGACCTGCTCCGCCTGCAACATCTCTACCCGCGCCGACCCCAGATGTGCCGCCCCATCATCCTTTTCACAATGAAATTGAGAATGTTGACATGCGCCCTACTGCTCCATGCCTCTAGTCCCTGTTGGCCGCAGCGCTCATGCTCGGTTGTTGTTGCACACTTTAGGATGCACAAATACATGACCAAATGCGAGATTGCTAATTAGCGTGTACGTGCGAGTTGTTTTTCTAGCGCATATGTGCACGTGTCACTAGTGGAGCGAATGGCCGTATGGGCAGTATCATCAGAAACGAGAAAAACATGATTAGCACATAATTAGGCACAGATGGCAGTTTCGATTTTTTTTCTTTCTTTGAGTAATTAGGCGTATCTGTCAGGGTTACAAATAAAGCATACCTCCTATTCTTGGGGTTATGAAGTATACGTATACAGCATTTCTTTTGTACACGAGAAGGTTACCTTAACGTAATAAAATTCGGCTAATAAGTAGGGAAATTGTATCTCGAATAGAAGGTGTTAGAATCCTATTCGGAGAGGGTACAATCTCTATGATCTCATAGGCTAAAAGTACTCTCTGAGTCCTACTTAGGGATCAAGGCAGTATGCGGTATAAATACAAGGCCCCCAGAGGGTACGGGATCATCGAATCATAGTGCAAGTCACTACCATAGCAAAGACAATCCGGAGGACTCGAAGACAAATCGCCGCCTGGATCTCGTCGAGCCGTTCTCGACAGGGATCTCATCAGTACTTTACATTTTTGTTGTTCTCTATGGTAATCTCTGTGGTTTTTATCATAATCCCATATAAACTGGAGTAGGGCTATTACCTTTTGAGGGGCTTGAACCAGTATAATCCTTATCTTCTGTGTGATTGAACCTGTTTCGTACAAATCCTTGTACCAACAACCTTA
This sequence comes from Oryza officinalis, assembly GCA_008326285.1. Classification (NCBI taxonomy): domain Eukaryota; kingdom Viridiplantae; phylum Streptophyta; class Magnoliopsida; order Poales; family Poaceae; genus Oryza; species Oryza officinalis. Next base: position 27,282,831 of record BDMV01000001.1, on the reverse strand, counting down.
TACTCTAAAAATACCGTAGTCGCGGTCTACACTGTCGATAGTGGCATGCTAGGTAGGGGGATTTTGGTGCCAAAAGGTTTCGACGAGGTGGGTTTCAAGAGACAGGTTCTTCGATGACAAATTACTTGACAACTTCGGCTTTAGGGAGATACGACCCGACCGAAATGCGTTCTCCAATGGATCGAGACCCTTGTAATCTCAAACTTCGTCAAGTCATCGCTGCTGTGGATTTTTCGAGCGCAGGGAGATCTGACCCGACCAAAGTACACTCCCTGACCAGATCGGAATCATCGCCGCTAACAATCCGATCTATCAAAATCAACCAAGCTTCAAAGACATCGTCGCCGCAGAAAACAATAGTTCAATACTGTTGACCACGAGGCTTCAATCCGGGTCGACTACTTTTGAGTTGCTTAACATCGCTAAACAAGGTAATTAGTATATTGATTTTTTAAATCAATCTACTAATTTCGTAGATACATCCGGCATGTATCTACAAAGGTACGCAATATTTCGTACAATTTACTATACTTGTTTTCAGATCCATGATTTATGTTTATCTATAGCATGTTTTTTATATAATGTCTGTTGTACGAGTGCCTCCTATGTTAGGCCGACAATGGTATAATACTGGGGGCTCGCTCTGTTTCTTCTGTATAAATCATGCTTGTTTACGGTTTATATATTACCTGATATTTAATTTGAATCTGCTCATTATATCTTGATAATACTAGAAGATTGATACAATTTTTTGAATACATGCTCGGTATTCTCTGCTATATATCTTGCCTTCTAAAAAATATTTTTCAGGAACAATCGAGCACTTGAGTAGGCAGCAGTCGAGTACAGCCCATTATCGAGAATGTTCTTTAACAAATGCGGAGTTGTCAGACCAAACCTACCAACAGAGACCGACGACCTATCTCACATTTAGCGTCAGTCACGTTCGGACTAGTTGTGAAAAGGTTGTTACGAACAATCCCCTCGCGAACGTTGTCGGCTTGATCACCCGGCATGATTGTGAACGGACGTCCGATATGCTACAAGTTGGGTATGTGAGTTATGCTGGCCACATGAGATGCACATGTAATAACCAACTCTAGCACCCCTAAGGGTGGCCGAGGGATAACTACGCCTGGTCCTCGACCAGCGTCATAGCGATCTCTCACCACCAACCAGTTGTCTTCGGGTGATAGAGAGTTGACTATGCTTAGTCCTCGACCAACGTTGTAGCAAATTCTCACCATCTACCAGTTGCCTTTGAGAGGTCAAGAGTTAACTACGCCTGGTCCTCGACCAGCGTCATAACGATCTCTCACCACCTACCAGTTGCCTTCGGGTAGTTGAGAGTTGACTACGCCTGGTCCTCGATCAGCATTGTAGCGATCTCTCACCACCTACCAGTTGTCTTCGTCTCAAACTTCGTCAAGTCATCGCCGCTGTGGATTTTTCGACGAGGGATACTTCAATGACTTTGGCCCAGGGAGATCTGACCCGACCAAAGTACGCTCCTCGACCAGATCGGAATCATCGCCGCTAACAATTCGCTCTATCAAAATCAACCAAGCTTCACAGACATCGTCGCCGCAGAAAACAACAGTTCAATATCGTCGACCATGAGGCTTCAATCTGGGTCGACTACTTCCGAGTTGCTTAACATTGCTAAACAAGGTAATTAGTATATTGATTTTTTAAATCAATCTACTAATTTCGTAGATACATCTGGCATGTGTCTACAAAGGTAATCTGGCATGTGTCTACAAAGGTATGCAATATTTCATACAATTTATCGTACGTCTACATACCTGGTCCTTAACAAGTGGTTGTAGCGATTCTCCCACCATCTCTACGGGTGGTTGAGTACGTCTACATACATGGTCCCTGACCAGCAATTGTAGCGATTCTCCCACCACCCCTACGAGTGGTTGAGAACGACTACATATCTGATCCTTGACCAACGGTTATAGTGATTCTCCTACTATCTCTGCGATGTTGAGTACGACTACACAACTGGTTCTTGACTAGCATGGTAGCGATCTTATCACACCCTGTGCATTAATATCTATAAGTGTTTATACATATAAAATGTGCAATATTTGTCCGTTGATCCCCTTTTCTTATATCTCTACGTCTCGAAGTCGATCCTAGTGTCTTCTTACGCTAGTCTGGCAAGCTTCGGGGTCCCATGGACCTCAACTGGGGACGCCTAGTACTGTGAAAGTTTGTTAGGCCATGCAGGGTCAAACGACCATGTTAGATCTGGTCACGTTAGAGTACCCACTTGAGCGTATTAACCAAGTCGTGTAACTGGAAATTTGTTTCCCAACTTCATGGTTGGGGGCTAGGAATTAGCTGCTTCAGTATAGTTTGTTATAAGATTTAAGCTATCTTTGTGAAAAACAACTTTTCCACAAAGACAATTGGGGCCTAGGAAGGGTACCATACTCCGATTGCTGAGGGCAACTCCGGTGAGAGTACTCTTTTATTGTCATAAATAGATTCAATTTATTTTTGATTTTTCAATTCTCATTTTACCTCCAAGCGTTCGCTCGGGGGCTTTTTCTATCTAACAATTTGTTCTGAGTAATTAATTTCAGGAGAGTCATATGTCAAAGCAATTAAGTCAGAGACCAAGACTTTGTCGCATACTCTGCACCTGCTCGGCTATCTGAGAACGGTTGGTTGAGTTTGACAAGTATTACTGGATAAAGCGATGGTGTACCCACTGAGATGGAAGCTTTTTGACTTCAATCCAAATTCTCGATCAAGGCTGGATAGGGAACTTAGTCGCATACTCCACATCTTCTCGGTCGTCCGAGAATGGTTAGGTGAGTTCGACAACTGTTGTTTCAAGGTCTTCGGTCAAGAACATCAACTCGTTCATTTGCATTGAAGTCGGGGGCTACTGTTAGGGTTATGGATAAGGCATGCCCAACATATAGCAAGTCTTATATGGAATCATGCCTCATATACGAAAGGTGTTCCGGATAAGGAAGGAGAAGTAGAGTTCAAGTTGGAAACTATAAGGACTACTCAAATCGTATCCATATTTGTCTCTCTAGTTCTACTTGGACAAGGGGACATCCGTGGGTATAAATACAAGACACCTAGGAGGAGAGGGGAGACACCAATATATGCTGCCAGATACCAACATCAGAAACAAGCCTAGACAGACCCAATCTGGAGCCACAGAGGCCGACAAGAGGGATCTAGTGTTATCTCTGATCTCACCGAGTTCATATTCGAGGAAGAAGACTACCTTGTCGTCGACTGCGTGTGCAGATCCATGCCGCCAAGTCGATGACGACTAGATAGGTTATCCCAAATATTGTACTTGTGTGATTCTAATATATAAGAGCAACAATGGCTTCGACGAACAGGAGTAGGGCTATTGCCTGCCAGTTAAGGGACCCAAACCTGTATAAAAATCTCTGTCTTCCATCTCTTTTATCTCAATCTTGCATATACCTTAGTTCCAACGATCTTCATACTTTACAAATACCGTAGTCGTGGTTTAATCCATTGACAAAAGGTATGATGGCAGTACTGATCCAGAGGAGTTTCTGCATGTCTACTTAACTGTCCTATACGCGGCCGGTGCAGACGACAACACATTTACAAACTATTTGCCAGCAGCATTGAAGGGGTCCTGTGAGCCCCCGGTTTTGTATACCGGAAACCCCATGTGTATTACAATACCATTCCCTGGATCAGTNCCAAAAGGTTGATGTACAAAAGGACTTAACCTACACGGAACGGCCGATCAAAATACTCGAGGAAAAGGAACGTCGCACGCAACGAAAGAACATCAAGTTTCTCAAGGTTCAATGGAGTAATCATACTGAGGATGAGGCTACCTGGGAACAGGAAGATCACCTCCGAGCCGAGTACCCAGATCTTTTCGCTTAGCTGCGGAATCTCGGGACGAGATTCTCTTAAGGGGGGTAGGTTTGTGTGAGCCCCCGGTTTTGTATACCGGGAACCCCATGTGTATTACAATACCATTCCCTGGATCAGTAGATGGTACACACATGGCACAGTTGTATATCTCAAGCTGTCATCGTCTTACAGGTCTTACAATATATTAATAATACAAGGGTAGCCCAAATGGAACCCGAATAGACCAAGCATGGTCGACAGCAACACAAAATACCAAAACAACTAAATGAAGTAGCGGAAGCGAAGCAGCGGCGGTCCATCTTATCCCACACGCATCGACTGGTGAACCTAGGTCCCTATTCCACCGTCCTCGGTAACTCCTTGCCAGCATAGCACAGGTACAGGTCGACACCAACACCTTTCTAAAAGATGTAAATAAGCAAGAGTGAGTACCAACCGTACTCAGCAAGCCACCACTACAGAATGCATATAATGTTCATAGGGGTTCAAGGATGGCTTGGTTTATTTGCATAAAGCTAGTTTTCACAAATTATTTCACAAACCTATCCCACAACAGTTTTAACTGAAAACCACGTTAAGTTAGAGTTATCATTAACCTGCGAGGGTTCATCCACCTTCCCCAAGCCTCGCTTGGTCCGGTTTACCCTCGCATCCAATTTTCACAATTTTAACCACTATGACCTTTTTGCATACCAGGCAAGGTCACACCTTCCACACCCATCATATTTTAAGCAATATTACAAATTGACGAGGCTAGTCAAGAGTAATGCAAGTCCCGGCGCTCATTAACCGCGAGCACGGCTATTCGAATAGTTTAATTTACTCACACTGCAGTGGATGTACGCTTTTAATCCCACACTCCGTGACGCACCCAACACATGAGACTTGTCACGGCCCGGGTTTTCAGTTACCCTCGCATGGCGGCACCCGCTCCAAGGACTATGAATCCCCATTGCACCCCCGGCGCCACATTCCTACCTCGAGCCGGTTGTGAGGGGAGTCCTGGCGCTCCCGAGATTGAAGGTTACATCATACATATATAAAGCTTGACGTCATTAAACCACACACTTCCACATTTCCATACCGATATCCAGAACCTACCATGTCTGGGGTGCCACCCCACGAGAATAACCTAGTCCACCGGGTCTAACCCCACTCAAGAAGTGTGGTCGTACTCGGTTCGTTTCCTGCTTAGCTTCTTGACTCGGTCCTTAACTGACCAGGGTCGGCGGCTTACCGTTCCCAGAACCACCCATATTCTATCCGTGCCGCCCCAGTCGAAATCACTTTTGTTTAATTAAGTTTTTGGGTTTTCACAAAGGTTTTCATGCTGTGGGTGGCGCTTATGTCTCCACCCGATCTCTATCAATCACTCCCATCGAGTGATCAGTGTAACCACATCCACATATCCCACATATGGAGTGTATAACGTCTATGTAAGCAGGGCTAAGCAGTGAGTAAATAATCACGCGTAAAGTAATATACTCAGGTAACAAAGGTGTGTAAATACATAAGGATAAACAATATCAAAGGTAAGGCTTTAAGCAAATGTAGGTACGCGTTTTATAATTAGCATGCAATTTTATTTGCAATCAACACATTTATAAAAATAGGATCAACATGTTCGAGGAAGGGGGCGTAGTGACTTGCCTTGCTCAATTGGGGGTTCGTTCTCGATTAGCTCAGTTTCCTCCTCGCAGATGTACCCTGTCCGGTTGAATACTAACGTCACAAACTACTCGCTAACACAAAAAGAGCCAAAAATTCTAGAACAATCAAAAATAACCAAACTAGTGCCATTGCGTAGATCTTGATTTTAGAAAGATTTTGACGAAAGTTTCGTTCAAATCCGACTTAAAACGAGGGAGATATGGAATTCGAAAGATTGAAAAAGTTTTAAAACAAAGAAAAGGGAAAGGTCTGACGGGTGGAACCGCCCTTAACTCCTCACGTACGGGTTTTGTTTTTAAAAGAGTGTGCGCATGGTGAGGTGAAGGGCTTGGGCGAGCTACAAGCATGCATGCATATGCATACACACGGCTAGCTAGCTGCGTGAATGTGAGCTGCTTGCGTGCATGCACACGTACAGCCAGCTAGCTGTGTGGCGCATGCATGGCCGGCAGCACAGCGGTGATCGCTGCGGAGGGCAACCGCGTAATGAACGGGTACGGTGTTGCGCCTCACAACGTTACCGTGCCGCGGCAACAACGGCGGTAAGGAAACAAAAGCAAGAGGAAGAACAGGAGAGGAGCTCACCTTGCGGCAGCCGGGTAGCGGCACACCGAGCGGTGGTCCTCACACGAAACTACGGTCGTCGATGTACAGCCTGGGGACAGTCGGCCCGCGGATCGTCCTCGCACACCACGTGTTCGATCGGTGGCAACAAACGAACACACAGCGTTAAGGAATAAATGTTAGCGGGTTAGTGCAGGTTAGGGGTTAGGGATTAGCGAGTTAGAGGTCAGCGGGTTAGTGAGTTAGAGGTCAGCGGGTTAGTGAGTTAGAAGTCAGCGGGTTAGTGAGTCAATGGGTCAAATGTTAGATGTTAGAGGTTAGCCGTCCAATAAGTTAGTCGTTCTCGGGGTTCAGATGACGGCGCGGCGCACGGCGACGTCGTTGCCGGGAGTAGTACCGGGGAGGAGCATTAGATTTTATCTTTTTATTGCCGACCCAACAGGAATGAATGGCTTGGGGAGGCAAGATGGACTTCAATAGAGGGGGTTGGGTGAGTAGAGGGATATATGTTAGACTTTGGTGAGGTGGGAGGCTGTTGGTGGGCTTTAGCCTGAAATTTGGAGAAAAGGATGACATATAGACTTTTGGCAGGGGATTGATCTTTTGGGCTCAGCCCAACAAAGGATGAGGGACGCCATATAGACTTTGTAGTCGGCAGCCCAATGGACGCAGAGGGACGTTTGGTAAACTTTTTGGGAGGCTTTATGGGCTTTGCCCGACAACGAGAGGGAGGTGATACAGACTTTTTCAAAGTATGGGTCAAGATGGGGCCCACGGGTAGAGAATCAAACGTGGGTCCCACCTCTTTCTCTTTTTTTTTTTTTTTTTTCTTTTTCTTTCTCTTTTCCTCTTTCTTTCTTTTTTTTCTTTTCCTCTCTCCTTATCCTTTCCTTCTCTCTCCTCCCTTTCTCTCTTCTGCTGTTGCTTCCTGGGGGGAAGAGGAAGGTGCCGAGCGGGGGCCGACGGCTGGGAGAGGCGGCCGGCCGGGCGACGGCGCGGCACGGCCGGCGGAGCGGCGCCGGCGTGCAGGGTGGCCGTAGGCGGCGCGCGCGGCAGCAGGCGCGGCGCGACGCGCGGCACAGCGCACGGGCGCGGGCGCGGCGGCGCAACGCACAGGCGGCGCGGCGGCTGCGGCCATGGCTGGCCTCGGCCGAGAGGGCGGCACGCGGCAGCGCGTGCGGCGGCTGGGGCACACGGGGCGGCGACGCGCGGCAACGCCGCGGGGAAGGGGCGGCTGCGCGGCGCGACGTGACGAGCCCGGCTGGCGTCGCGTCGGCCGGGGCGGCGGCGCTTCGGCACGGCGCGGGCGGTGGCGCGCGGCCGGGCTGGACGAGGTAGCGCGGCGCGGCTCGGCGACTGGGAGTGGCGGCGCCGGCTCAGCAGCGTGCCGCCGGGCGGTGGCCGGGCAGGAAGAGGCCGGAGGCGGTGGCGCGGCACGGCACGGCGTCGGCCACGGCGCTCGACCAGGAGGCCGGGCCAGGCGGCTTCGACGACGCGGCCCGGGGCGGTCACGGCGGCTGCGGCCGGGCAGGCGCGGCTGTGGCCGGGAGGCCGAGGTGCCGGCGGCCTGGCACGGCAAGGGCGGTCGGCTGGCGTGCTGGCCGGCCACGGCGTCGGCCAGGCAGCGACGGCGGGGCTCGGCTCGGCCTGGGCGACGGCCGGGCTGAGCGTTCGGCCAGGTGGAGGCGGCGCGTGACGCAGAGCGGCAGTGCACGGCAAGAAGGCGGCCGATCGAACGACAACGGTGTCCAGCCCGTCGGTGTGGTGGCAACAGTGAGCGAAAAGGGCGGCTTTTATAGCCGTCGCAGCCGGCGGATGGCGACAAGGGCGGCTCGGCCGAGCGGGGCCGACGGTCCTATTGGGCGGTCGCAGAGCGAGGATGGGGCTGTTGCAGGACGGCGTGGACGCGGCGTACGCGTTCGGTGTGGACTTTGCTCACTGTGTTGCCGGTGTTTTGGGGAAAAGCCTCGGTGGACTGGAAGCTCGGTGCAGGGGGGGAGCCGTGGGGCTCGGTGCTTGCAGACATTCCGTCGAACACCTGGCGTGCGAGCTGGCTGAGGAAGAGGGACAACAAACAGACTTGTTTTGCTGGGCAGGCCTTGGGCCAGGGGAAGGGAAGAGTACTAGGCTGGCCTAGAGGAAGATGGGCTGGCCCAATAAGGAGAGGGAGGGAGAAAAGAGTTGGGCCGAACAGGAAAGAATCCAAAGGAATAGGATGTTTTGTAATTTTGTAGGAATTTGGATTTATGGAATTTGAATGAGATTAAATTCCAAAATTGTAAAGGGACTGTATAAATGGACATTTAATTTTGAGTTTGAATTACAATTGGACTGTTAAGTGAGCTCTTGGATTTAATCTGGCATTTAGATGGGCAAGGATCAGACTTAGAGATTTCCCCGAATTTAATCGGATGGATGGACCGCGTTACCGAATCAACGTTCGATATACGAATTCATCGGTAGTCCTAGGATTCCGAGGAAGGGACTAAATTAGGGAATTTTGAATAAAATGATTTATGAGGAAAAAGGATTCGAACAAAGAAAATTTTAATAAACTATCCCTTAATGGGTTTTATCCAAAATGGTGATACATTTAGGTATATAGCTTTATTTATAAAGTAAATATGCCCGAGGGTTTTTTGTTTTTCAAAAATAATTGGCATATGCAAATCATAGCTCCTTGAATAAATAATAATTGAAATCAAATACCGACGTATCCTCAGACGTTCGTCTATTAGCCCACGTGTAAACGAAAAACGACAGATCGAATTGAGTTAGTTCAGACATGAATGTATTTTGAAAAAGATTTTTGGTTATTCTGAATTTTTAATTCCGTATTCCAAAGTCGAAATATTCAGGATGTTACAGTTTGTAACGCCCGCGTTTTTTTTTTCTAAAAACCGCAGTTTAACGTCGCTCTGTCTTTCCGTTCAAAATCCCCAAAAATTTCAAAATTAGTTTTAATTTTATTTTTGTTTATTTCCCAAGTTAGTTTTAATTTTGTTTTTATTTATTTTCCCCGGTCGTATCAAATCATTTTCTTTCCGTCCGAAATATTCCAAAATATTTTGGATTTCTACCGCCCGGTGTTTATCCGTTCTTTTCACCCGGAGGTCCTTTGCAGGAAAATCACTCAGGCTCATCCCTTAATCGTGCATGCATGTTCTGTCTCTGTCCCTATTTTTTTTTCCTAAACCCCCTGCAAATCGACGGTTAGGCACCGTCCTGCCAGCACAGTGAAGATTAGGCACCGCTCCGCGCCGCTCGCCGAGCATAGCCGGGCAGCGACAACAGAACCAGTGAAGGTAGGCACCGCTCCACGCCGCTCGCCGAGCAAGCCAGGCAACGACAGCGGCTGGAGTCTGCAGACAGAGAAGCAGACACAGAGACATCAGTGAAAATTTTCATCGCCAAGTTTCTGCTCCCGAATCAATCCGGCAGTATAAATACCCAAGCAATCTTACCGTGGAGTTCCTCAGCCGATTCACCACTCCATTTTCACCACTCCGGAGCCGAATCGCCGAAGTCCCGGAGCTCGTCGCGTCGAGGTGGCCGATTCCCATTTCCTTCTCTTCTTCTTCTTCTTTTTCTCCCTGCTCGGCCCTACTCCTCCTTCCTTCCCAGCCGAGCCCCTCCCCTCTGCCAGCACCAAACCGTCGCCCAGCCGCTGGCCCCGCTGCCCAGCCGCCGGCCGACGCCACTCCCGGCCGTGCTGCAGCCGGCGCCAAGCAGCCAGGGTGCTGCGCCTGCCGAGCCGCTGGCCCCGCACTCCGGGCCGCCAGCCTGCGCCCCCGCAGCTGCCGGCCAGCCGCCCAGCCGCCGGCCCCACGCCGCGCAGCCGCCGGCCGACGCCGCCCCCGCTGCGCGCAGCCGCCCCGGCCGCCGCTGCCCCCACTGCGCCGGGCCGCCGCCCCCACCGCGCCGGGCCGCCGCCCCCACCGCGCCAGGCCGCCGCCCCCTCCCCTCCCTACCGTCGGCCGACGCCGCCCCACCGCGCGCAGCCGCCACCCCCCATCGCGCCTCCTCTCTCTCGGCATGAGAAGAAAAAGAACAGAGAAAACAAGGAAAGAGAGAGAAGGAGATAAGGAGGAGAAGAAAGAAAAAAAAAAAAGAAAAGAAAGAAAAGGAGTGGGACCCACATCCCTCCCTCTCTCCCTTGACCCCCTTTGACCTGACAGCCGGGCCCCACTCGGAATATTCCCTGGAATATTCCTCTCTATTCATTTAATCCTCCAAAAATTCCCAAAACTTCAAAAATCCCTATCTTTTCATCCCGAACTCCGTTTGACTCCGTTCAAATTTCAAAATCTTTCAAAAATTCCCCTCTATTTATTAACGCTGTCTTTTTCGTGTTTTGTTTCGGTTTAGCAGTGGTTTTATGTATTGTTTGTTTTTTTGTGTTTAGAACCCGAGTCGGACGGAGGATTCGCACAGGAGTTCGACGCTCCGCCCGTTGTCGCGGAACAAGGCAAGCCCCCTTGACCATTTATTGCCCCTATATTTTTAAATTAAATATTTTGTTTGCCAAATTGCATGCTTTAGGTTACACTGTTTTTGGCCACGATTCAAATATAAATCGTCGGACCTTCCCAGTAGTCGCACTTTTAATATTTAGAAATTGATGACCCCATTCCTTTGTAACTCCACTACATATTTTGCGTTGGTATTTAAAATGCCAAAGTAGATTACCTATAGGTCACGATTGTGCTGTCGTGTGGGAAAACAAAACTGGGAAATTTATATTTTGAAAACCCGGCGAGATGTCGGTATGGTTAAGAAGAGGAAAAGTGTTTTAAAAACCTGATGATGCGGGAGTCAGTACCTTGGTGGTTTGACTACGTATTGTCCATAAGGACCGTTTCCTTTGGGAAATTCATCTGAACATATGACAGTGCGACCACACGGGTAGAATGGGATGCCCCTGGCCGAGTAAATAGCTAAAACATAGATGTCTAGCAGGCTAGCAGTTGAGGAGCACTGGTATGGTGGCGGGTATGGCAATCTCCTGCAGTGGGGATGTGTCGGAGTCCATACGGTGGGGCCTGAGTAGATGAGGGCTTGAAATTTGGCCTGATGCTTGGTGGAGAGATTCCACCCAACTGTGGGGCACGGGATATTTATGGTTTGGTTATGGAAAAGCCTTGTAGCGAGCTCTCCTTTGTCGGCCATGTCTGATCCACATGTGTTCGGTAATGCGAGAAGTCCGCGACGTGTGGGTAAAGCGTGCAACCTCTGCAGAGTTTAGTCAAACTGTTTAAACAGCCGTGCCCACGGTCATGGGCGGATGTGAAGTGTTTCTCATAGCGTAGTGTTTGTTTTATAAATAAATTCTTGGAATGGGTACCGTCACCAGAGTTTGCCTTTGTGGCGGACGGCCAGCCTTCGTGGTTGGGAACGAGTCTGTGTGACTCGGGGTGTCGATTGGCACCAAGGTGTGGTTAGGGCTGAGATGGCCGAAGTAGTGTGGCTGAGATGGCCGAGCAGTGCTGAGATGGCACGGTGTTTGTGTTGAATTACTACAGTGACAGGTTGTTGCAAAGCAACCTGTGGAATGGAGTAAGGCGTGAGCCTTACTTCGAAACTAAAAACAATTACACTAGAGGTTTACAACTAAATGATTTATAAAACCTGGTTTTCCAAATAAAACCGTCCCACCCCTTGTTATTGGCCTTGCATGTCATATTTTCCCCGGGCTTGCTGAGTACAACGAGTACTCACCCTTGCTATTATTATTTATAGAGTTAGAAGAAGGATACCCTGACCCTTCCGCCGAGGCCTACTTTCAAGAGCAGGTCGAGTACGACTTCTCTGGGTTTCAAGCCTAGTTCCCAAGCATAGCCTGTGGAGTTTTGGTTGTCCTCTTGCTTCATGTCACCCTCCACTGTTGTTATGTTTCCGCTTGCGTTGTTCTTTCAGTCTTTCTACCAGTCTGGGGTTTGTCCACGACGGTAGTAATTTGAGACCTCCAACAATGTTGTAATAAATGCTTTGTATTTCTGGATTCCACTATTATCCTGTGAGTACCAGCTCGAGTATCCTGGGACTGGTACTGTATTCACAGATAAGATTGTGACCTTCAGTCTATGCCGGTTGATTTTCTAGACCAGCATAGTCAGGGGCGCCACAGGGAATACAGAGAAAGAGCAAGGAGAGAGAGAAAGAAAGAAATGGGAAAGAGATAAGAAGGAAAGAGAGAAGAAAGAGATAAGAAGGAGAGAGAAGAAGAAAAAAAAAAGAAAGAAAAAGGAAAAGAGATGGGACCCACCGGTGGGCCCCACTGTCTTGACTCTCTCTCCCGCGGGCTTTGACCAAAGACTCGGAAAAAGTCTAAATCGCCTCCCTCTTCTTTGTCGGGCCGAAGCCCATAAAGTCTTCCAAAAAGTCTACTTTGCCTCCCTCTCGTTATCGGGCTAAGCCCATAAAAATCCCTACGGAGTCTACATCACGCCCTCCACTTCATGGGGCCAACCGGCCTAATAATCTATCCACCAAGTCCACTTTACGTCCCTACCCGACCTCCTTCATCTCTGGGCTAAAGCCCAAGCCTTCCCATAATAAAGTCCATGATTCCTCCCTCTCAACATCACAGCCAAGGAATATTCTTGGGAATATTCCTTTCCAATTTAATAAATTCAGTTCCACATTTCAGAAAATCCATTAATCTTCCAAAATTCGTATCTCCCCAACCGTAAGTCCGTTTGACTCCGTTCAACTTCCATAATTTTTCTAAAAATGAGATCTACCCAATGGCACCATTAGTTTATAATAGTTATTATCTGCTCTATAGGGTTTTGGATGTTTTTCTCTTTTCGATCGCGTAGTGGACGTTTCAGAAGTGCAGCGGACGTGGATTTTTCTCGAAGATTTGAAGACCAACAATAAGGCAAGCCACTCTTCGATCATATTGCTCCTAGTTTATAAAATGTGTTGATTGCAAACTTGCATGTTTAGCGTACACAATTATTTTGATCGGCCATCGGTCCACGAGCACACGACCGACGGACCAACCTATGTAGTTGCATTATTTTCCGTAGGACCTTGTTAAACTTAACCCTTGTCGCTCCACCACAGCAGTACCTCGATGCTTGCGCTCTCTGGGCGCAGGTATCCTTGTGCACCATTTGTTTATGTCAGGTTTATATATATGGTTATCGATGTGGAAAAACTTGGGTTGTGAAAGGTTTATAAAACCCGACTCGGGGAGTCGGTGACTTTGAAAAATAAAAAGTTTTATGGGAGAAAACTTGCGGTGCGAATCCTCTCCTGTGTGGTTTGGTTTCGTAGTCGCGCATAAGGACCGATTCCTTTGGGTTTTACATCCGAGCATCTCACAGTACGACCACATGGGTAGAATGGGATGCCCCTAGATGAGTAACTAGCTGAAACATAGATGTCTAGCAGGTTAGCAGGTGAGGAGCACCGGTATGGTGGAGTTTACGGCAATCTCCTGTAGTGGGGATGTGTCGGGAGTCCATACGGTGGGGCCTGAGTAGATGAGGGCTTGAAATTTGGCCTGATGCTTGGTGGAGAGATTCCACCCATCTGTGGGACACGGGACATTTATGGTTTGGTTAGAGAAAGGCTTTGTCACGAACTTCCGATACCGGCCAGTATCGGTGTAAGCTTCGTGTCTTGTGGGAAAAGCGTACAGTCTCTGCAGAGGTTTATTTGAACTGTTCGAACAGCCGTGCCCACGGTCAAGGGCGAATGTGAGGTGATGCCCATAGCGTAGATTTGTTTTTAAAACTCATTTAATAAATTGGTTTGTGGAATGGGAACCGTTACCAGAGTCCTTCTTTGTGACGGACGGCCAGCCTTCGTGGTTGGGAACGGGCCTGTGTGACCTGGGGTGTCGTCTGACACCATAGGGCCGAGAGGGCCGGTTCAGGGGCCGAGATGGCCGAGTTTGGGTTGGCAGGTCGAGAGGACCGGACCCGAAGTTGTTAACCTTGAGACTTGGTTAACGGATGATTGTTGGAGAGAATGTTGGTTTATGTTTTGAAAGTGAAAAGAAACTAATAAAGAAGGAAGTGCTATGAATGCTAAAATTTGACTTTCCCGCTCGAGTCGTTGCAAAGCAACTCGTGGACGGATTGAGGTGAGACGCCTCTCTCTCCGAAGGGAAAGTTACTTTGAAAACCTACACCTAGATCTTTAAAAAGGAAAAGTGTTTTAAAAATGATTTGCTAAACAAACTCAGCTTGTCTTTGATGCTTGCATGTACACATTTCCTAGTGGCTTGCTGAGTACGAAAGTACTCAATCCCCCATTGTTGTTGTTTTTCTCCTCTTGGCTTGAGTTCAGGAAGAAATTGAAGGTTGGAGCTTCGTCCCTAAACCCAAACTACTGCCGGTGGATTTGGTGTCCTAGCTTCGTTAAGTTTCGCTGCTGCTCACTCTGATTGGAGGTTGCAACTCAGGGATTCCCCGAAGCTGCAACGTAAAGGTATATTGTATTTATTTAAATCTTGCATTGATTCATCATGTTACCGCGGGTACCAGCATCGTTATCCTGGGACTGGTACCTGTTTTGCGGTTCCGTGGGAAAGCGGTTCGCCGTTATCCTGCGGCACGCCCTCCTCGGTGCCATTTGTACAGTGGCGCAGGGGCGGGGTGTGAAAGGGTGGTATCAGAGCAAGGTTTGGCTTTAGGAACGAAACCCCTCTCTCTTAGGAGACCCCAATCACCCTATTTTGACTAAAATAAAACTATGTGCGAAAAACCCCTACTCTCTTCTCTCAAGCCTGGTTTATAAAAGGAGTTTTTCTAAATAAAAGTACAGCAACCTTAGCCACATATCCTCCCTAAGTTCTTTCTCAGCGGAAAGGTTCTAAGTTCGATTAAGGTGTCAGCCTAGAGCCCGAACAAAAGAAAACGACAGCCTTAAGCCCGATGCCTATCTCATAGAAATGGCATAATAGAATGCTTGTGGTTTTGCGAAAATGTTTTTCTCGCTCGATCCCGGTCAGACCCCAAGCCCAAGGCCTTTGGTTAAACAAGACCCTGATCAAATCCGGTCAAATCAGTGTGACCAGTCCGCCGTGCCATCCGGATCAACCATGGAAAGACCCAGATAAAGAGGCACGATGTCGGGGATATGCGTCGGCCATGGGACATTGACCGACCCGGACTCAATCAGTTGAAGTATCCCAGAAAATCCGGAGCCACCCTCCCCTGGCAGTATTAATGGAAAGCAACAGATGGAATGCAGGAGCCATCGAGAGGGTTACATTGGAAATCTAAAGCTCAACTCTGCAGCAAAATGTCCAACCACAGGATAATCAAGATTTATGGGCATGTAATCGCCATAAGACCCGCCAAACAAGGACTAACAAGAGCCATGACCACCAGTCCTCGGGAATACGCAACAAGATACTATTCACCACCAGTAAAAGGGAACAGGACTCACCGCGAGAAGCGCAAATACTGGAGAGGTGTTGACCCCTCATCACAAAAGCCCCTGAAAGATGGTGCCTATAAAAGGAACCCCAGGCAACCCCAGAAAAGGGCATCTCCTTTCAATCTAAGCTAGCCAGAAACCCTAGCCCCATGGAAACCGCACTTGCAACCATGGAGGGACATGCCGGGGAAAACCCTAACGGGTACGCCCAGCAGCTGGGCCACCTACTCCAGCAACTCGGCTTCTTTGAGGAGCCAGTCTACCGCGGCGAGCAGATCATCCAGGGATCCCAGAAGAGCTGGAAGGTGAAAGTCTTCCTCCACTTCCAGGGAGACGAAGAGGTGATCACTTTCGAGACCCGCCATCCTCGGATCACCCCTGAAGCTGCCATCCGGGACGTGTTCCGCGAGGCCCTCCTACGGCTTTGCAAGATTTGCGTCCCCTTGGGTGTGGCCAACAGCTTTGGTCTCCACCCCTATCGTGAAGAAGATGATAATCGGTACCACCTCCGCCAGACCGGACAACCCGAAGGAAGCAGGTGCACCCTCCTCTCCGAGCTAGCCTGCACCACCGAGAATGCCTATGAGCAGGCCCTCGAAGAACTGGATGAACTTCGGGATCGGTATGCAGATTTGGAAGCCCGTTACCAGCGCCTTTCACTGGAGCGCACTACCTTACTACTCCTACAGTCATCCGAGATAGCCCGTCGCATGGAACGCCACAAGTTGGCCAGGCTCCGTAGGAAACCCCCGCTGGAGTTTGATCCACTCTCGCCTCCACCCTCGCCGTGAACAAGCCTTGTGTGTAGACCCTTGTTGGGAATTGCCTTATCCAGTAGCAGCAGCTCCCTTTTTCCTCCCTAAAGATGTATTACCCTGTACTGCGTTGTAAGGAGGAATTGGATGAAAAGTATTGGAACCTTTTGCCCGTCATGACTCCATTACTCAGAAAGGATTATCTGTGTTCACAACTCGGGCCGATGCGTCATCTCACAAAAACCATTCGTCGAGATGAGCTACCTCGAGATTGAATGATAATTTTGCCTAAGGAGAAGACAACCCCTGGATACCCAAAATTAAGAGAAGCCTAAGCATGGTTGGAAAACCCGCAATACCATCAGAAATCCAGACCCATCAACGGATAACACAAGTCAGAAACAAGTACAAACCAGAGGCAACCATAACGCAGGATACCAAATGCAAAAGATTAAAGACGAGAACCATGAAGGTCGATACATGAGGGATACATGCCAAGGTTTGGCAACCATGTCATCAAACCACCTATCCTAACATCGCTTCCATAATGGAAAGGAAGACGATAGGTGCTAACACAATAAGAAGACAGACCGCCTCGCATAAGAGGTCAGAATGCTCGTCCGCTACTAGAGCACGCCACCGTCTCCAAAGGAAGACCACTGGACACACCACCCAGGACAAAAGGGTACAAATGGCCGCACAAACGAACCGAAGGCCAGACCACACCCAAACCCAACGCAAAACAGTGGCCACCCCCGCCAAGAAGGTTCCCTCTCTTCTGGAACGCCTCGGCGCCACCTTCCCAGCGCCACCGCTGTCGACGGCACCGCCTGCCGCCTGCATCGGCGAAGGGACTCGCCGCCACACCTCGATCTCCGCCGCCTCCGCTCTCAGTCGCCGGCGAGACAGTTCCTCGCCCGCAGCACCATGCTCCGCACCGCCTCCAGCACCTCGGCCGCCAGCACCTCGCTCGCCGCCGTTGTCGCCGCTGCCAACGCTGGACCTCCGCTCCATTCCTCCTCTCACCCGAGCTACACCGCCTCCACTCACCCTCCACTCGCCCTCCACTCACCGTGCCCGCGTGCTCCACCGAAAGCACGCAGAGGAGACCGAGCTGGGGCCCTAAATAAAGGGGCGCGCTCGATGAAACGGGTACCCAAGTGCACGAGGCAGCAGAAAGTATAACCTGTGTAGAGGCAATGCAACCACCTGCAACCACCGTTGAATACCCCTGAAGACCGGTATGGCCATAAGCAAAGTGCAACCATTGTTGGACCACACCGAACCCGCTCGGGACATGTCAACACCAGTACTGACCATAGAAAAGAGCTTGAGTTTCTCAACCAAGCCAGTATTTCTTAGCAGCCAGTGCTCACGTTCAAAAAAAATTGAGCGCCAAACAGTGGGCCCACGTGTCACTCGGAAAAAGACGGGCCAGGAATCCTGCCCCACCCGTCGACGCTAAGGGAAACAGTCACCCCAGAGATCGTGTGAAGTTTCAAGAATACTTTTGACCCCAAGAGAAGACCGTTACCCTGCTTCGGCTGGAATCTCGGGACGAGATTCTGTTAAGGGGGGTAGGTTTGTAACACCCTGATTTTTTTTTCGCCCGTCAAAAATTCTATTTTATTAAAAATCCTATTTTCAACAATTTGGTTCTTTGAGTGTATTTAGAATTTTTGTGCCAAAGATCTCAATTGATTCTTTCCCTTGTGAACCCAGAATCTTGATCGTGATATCATCTCCCAAAATTAATTTTCCATTATTCGAATTTTGCAGTTCGAATTTCCACTCCTTAACGTTTCCAAAAATTCATACGGTTGAAATTTCAATTTCGGGATTTTAACCGTGTCATTAAATAATCTCCTTTCCACCCAGAGAGTCTAAAAATATTTATTTTTAGACATCGCCCACCTGACCAATATTTCCTATACGTGTGCATATTAAAATCAATATTTCTGCGCACGTGTCGACAGTCATTTTCCTTCCCGTTCAAGTTATTTCGAAATATTTTTTTTTGGAATCCTACCGCCCGGCAAAAGCCGAGTTTTTCCTTCTATTCCTCTTTTCTCCAAATAAAATCCTCGTGTACAGATTTTTGAATCCGAGACGCATCCTAAATTGCTCGTCCAATTTTTTTTACCCATTCTAAATTATTTTGCTTTCTACTCACTCCATTCATTGCAAGCCAAAATACTCATCTACTTTCCTAAACACGCCAGGCAGCAACAACCAGCATCCATCCTCTCCCAGCATGCATGCATGCACACGTCCTTCATCTCTCTGCCTCAGCCCCACGCCAAAACAACGGTTAGGCACCGTCCCTGCAAATCAGAGATTAGGCACCGTCCTGCACTGTGCACTGAGCGTGGTTAGGCACCGTCGCCGCCTTCTCCGCCGAGCAAACAGCCATCTCTACACCCGGTCCAGTGCGCCATGGCACCACGACGAGCTCGCCGGTGTCACTCGTCTACGCCGAACGGTGTGAACCGAGCTCACCCATGCCAGGCCACTGTCTCCGCTCGACTGAGCCTCCCTGCCGACGACGACCGCCGAACAGGATCATCGGCCCCACTCGGCCGAGCCGCCTTGTCGCCGTCCGCCGGCCGTGACGGCTATAAAAGCCACCGCCCCGTCGTCGTCCTCCACAGCCTCCAATCAGCTCCCTCTCCCCTCCTGCCTCGAAGCCGCCCCTGCCGCGCGCCGTCTCCCGGCTGGCGCAGCCTCCCGGCCGCGCGCTGCCGCCCTTGCCGTGGCCGGCGCACGAGCCGACGCCGTCCCCGCCGCGCGCAGCCGCCAGCCGACGCCGCGCCAGACGCACCCGTCGTCCTCGCAGCGTCGCGCCGCAGCCGCGGCCGCTGGCCGAGCCGGCGCTAGCGCCCCGCTGCCCGGCCGCGCCGCCGGCCTTCTCCAGCCCGGCCGCCGCTCCCAGCCGCCGCACCAGCCGCGTCGCCGCTTGCCGACGCCACTGCCGCCGCCCCGGCCAGGCCGCCTCCCGGCCGCGCGCCGCGTGCTGCCGCCGGTCCCAGCCGACGCCGTCGCGCGCAGCCGCCGCCGGCCGCCGCACCCCACCGCGCCGGCGCCGCCGCTCCCCCGGCCGGCCGCCCTCCTCCCACTCGGGCTTTCTCTCGGGAAGAATACAGAGAAAGAGCAAGGAGAGAGAGAAAGAAAGAAATGGGAAAGAGATAAGAAGGAAAGAGAGAAGAAAGAGATAAGAAGGAGAGAGAAGAAGAAGAAAAAAAAAAGAAAGAAAAAGGAAAAGAGATGGGACCCACCGGTGGGCCCCACTGTCTTGACTCTCTCTCCCGCGGGCTTTGACCAAAGACTCGGAAAAAGTCTAAATCGCCTCCCTCTTCTTTGTCGGGCCGAAGCCCATAAAGTCTTCCAAAAAGTCTACTTTGCCTCCCTCCCGTTATCGGGCTAACCCATAAAAATCCCTACGAAGTCTACATCACGCCCTCCACTTCATGGGGCCAACCGGCCTAATAATCTATCCACCAAGTCCACTTTACGTCCCTACCCGACCTCCTTCATCTCTGGGCTAAAGCCCAAGCCTTCCCATAATAAAGTCCATGATTCCTCCCTCTCAACATCGCCGCCAAGGAATATTCTTGGGAATATTCCTTTCCAATTTAATAAATTCAGTTCCACATTTCAGAAAATCCATTAATCTTCCAAAATTCGTATCTCCCCAACCGTAAGTCCGTTTGACTCCGTTCAACTTCCATAATTTTTCTAAAAATGAGATCTACCCAATGGCACCATTAGTTTATAATAGTTATTATCTGCTCTATAGGGTTTTGGATGTTTTTCTCTTTTCGATCGCTCAGTGGACGTTTCAGAAGTGCAGCGGACGTGGATTTTCCTCGAAGATTTGAAGACCAACAATAAGGCAAGCCACTCTTCGATCATATTGCTCCTAGTTTAT
Organism: Oryza officinalis; assembly: GCA_008326285.1. Lineage (NCBI taxonomy): Eukaryota > Viridiplantae > Streptophyta > Magnoliopsida > Poales > Poaceae > Oryza > Oryza officinalis. The sequence continues at coordinate 27,262,614 of BDMV01000001.1, read as the reverse complement.
AAAATGTGTTGATTGCAAACTTGCATGTTTAGCGTACACAATTATTTTTGATCGGCCATCGGTCTACAAGCACACGACCGACGGACCAACCTATGTAGTTGCATTATTTTCCGTAGGACCTTGTTAAACTTAACCCTTGTCGCTCCACCACAGCAGTACCTCGATGCTTGCGCTCTCTGGACGCAGGTATCCTTGTGCACCATTTGTTTATGTCAGGTTTATATATGATTATCGATGTGGAAAAACTTGGGTTGTGAAAGGTTTATAAAACCCGACTCGGGGAGTCGGTGACTTTGAAAAATAAAAAAAAAGTTTTATGGGAGAAAACTTGCGGTGCGAATCCTCTCCTGTGTGGTTTGGTTTCGTAGTCGCGCATAAGGACCGATTCCTTTGGGTTTTACATCCGAGCATCTCACAGTACGACCACATGGGTAGAATGGGATGCCCCTAGATGAGTAACTAGCTGAAACATAGATGTCTAGCAGGTTAGCAGGTGAGGAGCACCGGTATGGTGGAGTTTACGGCAATCTCCTGTAGTGGGGATGTGTCGGGAGTCCATACGGTGGGGCCTGAGTAGATGAGGGCTTGAAATTTGGCCTGATGCTTGGTGGAGAGATTCCACCCATCTGTGGGACACGGGACATTTATGGTTTGGTTAGAGAAAGGCTTTGTCACGAACTTCCGATACCGGCCAGTATCGGTGTAAGCTTCGTGTCTTGTGGGAAAAGCGTACAGTCTCTGCAGAGGTTTATTTGAACTGTTCGAACAGCCGTGCCCACGGTCAAGGGCGAATGTGAGGTGATGCCCATAGCGTAGATTTGTTTTTAAAACTCATTTAATAAATTGGTTTGTGGAATGGGAACCGTTACCAGAGTCCTTCTTTGTGACGGACGGCCAGCCTTCGTGGTTGGGAACAGGCCTGTGTGACCTGGGGTGTCGTCTGACACCATAGGGCCGAGAGGGCCGGTTCAGGGGCCGAGATGGCCGAGTTTGGGTTGGCAGGTCGAGAGGACCGGACCCGAAGTTGTTAACCTTGAGACTTGGTTAACGGATGATTGTTGGAGAGAATGTTGGTTTATGTTTTGAAAGTGAAAAGAAACTAATAAAGAAGGAAGTGCTATGAATGCTAAAATTTGACTTTCCCGCTCGAGTCGTTGCAAAGCAACTCGTGGACGGATTGAGGTGAGACGCCTCTCTCTCCGAAGGGAAAGTTACTTTGAAAACCTACACCTAGATCTTTAAAAAGGAAAAGTGTTTTAAAAATGATTTGCTAAACAAACTCAGCTTGTCTTTGATGCTTGCATGTACACATTTCCTAGTGGCTTGCTGAGTACGAAAGTACTCAATCCCCCATTGTTGTTGTTTTTCTCCTCTTGGCTTGAGTTCAGGAAGAAATTGAAGGTTGGAGCTTCGTCCCTAAACCCAAACTACTGCCGGTGGATTTGGTGTCCTAGCTTCGCTAAGTTTCGCTGCTGCTGACTCTGATTGGTGGTTGCAACTCAGGGATTACCCGAAGCTGCAACGTAAAGGTATATTGTATTTATCTAAATCTTGTGTTGATTCATCATGTTACCGCTGGTACCAGCATCATTATCCTGGGACTGGTACCTGTTTTGCGGTTCCGTGGGAAAGCGGTTCACCGTTCTCCTGCGGCACGTCCTCCTCGGTGCCATTTGTACAGTGGCGCAGGGGCGGGATGTGACAGCCTCCCACGCCGAAACCCTAGCGCCGCCGCGCGCCATGGCCGGCTCGGCCGAGCCAGAGCCCGGCCGCTCGGCCGCCCGCGCGCCTCTGCCGTCGGATCAGCCACTCGGGCCGATCCCGGCAGCCCGCTCCCGCCCCGCGTGGCCGCCACGTGGGCGCCGCGTGGCTGCCGCGTCGGCGCCACGTGTGCGCCACGTGGAGCGCAGCCGCCGCCGCCGCGGCTGACGTCAGCCCTAGCCGCTGACGTCAGCAGTGACGTCAGCCCGTTAATTCTCCCTCGCGAAAAGTCCAATCTTGGTCCCTCGTCTCTTTGGGCCGCCGGCCTATTATCCCTTCTCCACACAAAAGTCTACTTTTCGTCCCTTGGCCCTTTTAACTTTTTCCCTAGAAAATCCAGCTCATCTCCTCAAGTCCAGTTTACCTCCCTCTCAGCCTAATTTTCCCCTTCTCCTGCAAAGTCCTTTTCCACCTCCTTTTTCTCTCCTGTTCGCCGACACTTGTGTCGCCAACACGTGGGCCCCTTTGTTTACTCCAATCCACACCCAGACCACGTGGCCGCCCGCGGCTTCGCCACGTTGGCGTCCACGTCGGCGCTACCTTCTCCCTTTCGTCCGCCGTGGTCGCCACGTCTGTGCCACGTGGTGCTTTTCCACCGTGGACTGTCCGCCCTTGACCCGTTGACACATGGGACCCGCCGTTCCGGCGTCGTTTCCCTTTGATGAGGTCAGCGTAGCCCTTTCCTTTGCAAAATTAATTAATAATTGCGCAATAAATCGATTTAATTTCCAGAAATTCATTTAAATGGCTCAAAACTTCTAAAATTCATATCTAATTCATACGAACTCCAAATTGAGCCATTCAACTTGCAAAATTCATCTAAAATTGAGCTCTACATGTTTGTTTACTTTTTATGCATTGTTTACTTGGTTTTTATTAGAGTTTTCCTCGTTTTGCGTGCCAGCGTGTAGATTCCGCCGTTTCGGAAGTTCGCGCTCGCGAGGAAAGAGTCCGGAAGATTGTTTGAAGAAGCAAGGCAAGTCACACATTCCCCCTTGAGCATGTTGTACCTATTTTACGAAATGTTTTACGTTTGCAAATAAAGTGCATGTTTTGCTAATTACATGGGAATAGGGTTTACCTATCCGTCCGTTTGAGCCATGTTTACTTGTTAACCGTCCTTTGTTAACCTTGGGTGATAATCTGACTAGCGTGAGTCACTTATGTTGACTTTGCTAGAATTATATATGCTTAGCCATGCTTAATTACCACTAGCTCATTTAATGGGATAATTACACCTTTATTTTTAGCTTCTAGTTGAGTTGTGAGCTCGAAACATCTGACCAGGTTTTATTGGTCGTAATTATCCAACTAAAATATGACTTAATGGTGGGCTGTGGGTGCATGGTTTTGCTGGTCGCACCCATGGCAATTAAGGACCGGTTCATGGGAAACCCTGGAAGACTAACAGTGCTTACCACAAGCAAGAATGGGCAACTGCTGGACTCGTAGTATAGCTCTTTCCTAGTCGACACTTGTCACGCCCGGAAATTTTCCCAAATTCCCAGACCATTTTGTGTATTAAGTCCCTGTCCAGGCATCAACCAGGGTACACAAAACGACAAATCAATAAACAGATCCAAACGTAAATAAAGCGATAAATACTTACAACAGAGGCACTTAGTCCTCACACCAAAAAGAAAACAGCAGCGGAAAGAGACGATCCTAGCGGGGCTTCAGCTCCACTCCACAGGCAAACTCAACTGAGGTCTGAGCCTTGGTCCTCTAACTTCATCTTCAACTCAGAAGTACTAAACTTCTGAAAAAGGGGAAAAATAGCAAGATTGAGTACAACCACCGTACTCAACAAGCCACACCAAAGATGCAAACATGCACAGGGGAGACAAAGGGAGGCTTATGGCTATTTGCAGAAAAGCAGTTGAAAACCTTTATATTTTAAAACAGTAAAATAGTTGTTTAATTAAGACAATATTAAATCTCCACTGAACAACGCTACAACCACGTTGAACAGGCCCAACCATTCCACCTGAACTACACCAGTTCATTAA
>BDMV01000001.1:27214227-27232170 GCA_008326285.1 Oryza officinalis | reverse complement strand
AATAAAGTTGATCTACTTTCAAGAATTCGTCGATACGTGTTTTCTCCGGTTCCCGACGGTTTGACCGGTAGCTTGGAGGCGGTCTGACTGGCGGCAGTGCAGCGGTTTGACCGGTGGCGTCACGGCAGTCTGATCAGTGTGACTTCATCAGGTTAGAGGGTAACTTTTATTTTCGCTAAAAGTTTTGGTTTTTGGTTTTTGGTTTTTCCTACCATTCACCCCCCCTGATAGCCTCTAGATCACCCTAACTTAATGTGATAAAAGATGGTGAATTTAGACAACTTAAAACTTAATTTAAGTTTCATTTTGTGCTTGCTATTCATGTTCTGAAATTTTGAGTCAATCTGCTTGTTAATTTTGTCTAGGACAAACCATAGATGATAAACCTGAAAATTTTTACATCCAACTTGTAGACTAACCCAGTAGGTTTCATGAATTTTTGTGTGATTTTTTAACCTTTGCATCATAGGGTAATAAATAAATTAGAGTGCATAACAGGATTTGGAAATCTGTAGACAGCTGCATTATGATTTTGTGTAGTCCAAAACATATGTGATAAAATGAGCATCTTTCGACAGTATCTTGCAGACATACCCAGTAGACTCCACGAATTTTGGTAGAATTTTTGAATCTTTGAATCATGGTTGAAAAATTCATATAGCACTGCATGGTCATATCTGAAATCTGTAGGTAGTCCGATTGACAAATTTGTCTAGCCTAAACTATAAGTGATAAAATCGTGGTTTCTTCATGGTAGCCTAACAGCTTAATCATGCATCTCCCTGGATTTTACCCAAATTTTTGCACTCATATAACTTGTCAAAAAAGTTTGACAAAGACATTAGACAATTTGTTTCAGAACTGTATCACTTGTCTTGTTTATTCTCTCAAAAATAAACTACTTGTCCAAAAATTCTAAGTCCTTTCCAGAACCAAGAAGACTTTGTTAGAAAATTGATTATAAAATATTTCTCATTTTATCACCTCTCTAAACTAGCCTTTGTCTACCATTTTCATCTTAGGACTGCTTAGGACAGAACCTAGCACATAAATTGTTTTTGGTTTCTCCACTAAAACTTTTGTTCAACATCATCCCAAAAAAATTTTTAAAACTTTTAAGAGGGGTAGTGTACCATGTTAATCCAAACCAAAGTAACAAATTTGTAACCTTTGAATGCCCCCAAAAGCTTAAATGGAAATACCATGTTAGGAGCAGACCATAAGCAAACAATGAAATTTGGATTGAGATGGCTCGGTTTACAGATTTTGTACCCCTTTATGGTTGGATGCAAAATATGTAAATTGCAGCAACTCAAAAATTTTCCTTTAATTACAAAGAAAACCATATTTGAAATTAATATAGTTTGTAAACTAACTTGTATATTTTGAAAACTTCCCTAAAATGATTTATCTGTCCAAAAGTTATATTTCTTTTCTGAAACAAGAAGAACTTTGTTAGGAATCTAAATATAAATTTTGTTTTATTCTCACCACCTCTTTAGTTTGGTTATTAGGCTATGTTTTAGCAAAAATGGTGCACATGACAAAACTGATATCGCATGGCCTGTTTATTTCATTTTCACTAAACCACTGGACTAAAACTTTTAAAATTTTTAAAGGGGTAGTACCTTATCTTAGCTTGTATCCTATAAATGGTTGTAATCTTTCTTATGCCCATGGTAAGCCTTGAGTTGGGTTAATCCTTTCAAGAACAATTTTCCCGAAAGGTTGCTTGTCCATGACTCATTTCCTATTACAAGTTTTCTATTAAATATATTTATGCGTCTAACCTTAACCCTGTTGTATTCTTGAAGATGGCAATTATTTACTAACCAAATTATTTCTAGGAGAGTACATTATAAACACAATACAACATACCCTTTTGATTATACTCCAATTTGCCGGGTTTATTCGCTCACATGTACATTGACTGCCGAGAAGACCTCAACTATGAAATATATGTATGATAGTTGTTATATATTCCCTTTATGTAATAACTTATCGTATGGATGTAAAACCAATCTGAGACTTGTAAATATGAATTTTCCTAGTTAGTTAGCTTGTTTCCCTAAATAGAAAGGTAGGGAGACTTGAACTCAAACAAGCCATGCTACCACCACAACCTACAAATCGGTTAAACCGAAAGGATTATTCTATGGCATGTATGCAATACAAAATATCTTCATAAGCATTGAATTATTCCATACATACATCACATCATTCATTCATCATGATATCATAGCATTCATCCATGCCATTTTGAAAATCCATGCCATTTTGAAAAAAAGAAGTTATTGCTACACATGCCATCTAACAACCCCCTTTTCACCATGACTCAAGTATGTGAATGTATATGATGAGACATAACCTGACTTTGTCCCAATTATTTAGATCCCAACAGTCCAAGTTTCCCAGGTGAGTGATTCAATAAACCATGTCATGTAATATGGATGTCACATTTCCCCATTTATGTAAGGACATGTTGGATGAATGTAATAGCAATTAGAGACTTGTTTATCCATATTTTCCTAACATTGTGCTTGCTGTCCTGAAATTTATATTGACCAAATGTGAGCTCGACAGGGTTGTATTACGACCGTAGGCTTTGAAAATTTGTACCTTGCTATGTCTGTCACGCCCAGAAATTCGGTAACCCGAATTCCAAGCAGAATGTGTATTAAAATCCCCGTCCAGGACCGGCCAGGGTACACAAACGACAAAGTTGACATACAGATCCACGTCTTACAAACATTATAAAAATCTCTTACATAAACGCAACGAAAAAAGAGAAACAAGCTATTCTAATTAACTAGACGCTCGCAGCGTGGAAACTCCATTCCACGGGCACCCTTGACGGCAAGCACAAGCCTACTCCTCCGAGTAGCCTCCATCTGACACGTACTCCAACTCTGATGTGGGGGGAAAATTAAGCAAGACTGAGTACTACCCATTGTACTCAACAAGTCATACCGGAAAGGGAGTAATGATGCAAGTGATAACAAAGAAGGCTGAAGGGGTTATTTGCATAAAATACGCATTTAAAAACAATAGTTGAATGCGGTAAAAATAGTTAAGTTAATTAATCAATATTGAACCATCGCTGCCCAACGTTACACCACGTTGCAACAGGCCCAAACCACCACCTGAACTACACCAGTTCCATTAGGTCAAATTATTAGAAGTGTAACTAATCACGGTGAATCTGGTTGATCGCCCATAACCGTGGGCACGGCTATTCAAATAGTTCTACTCTGATCAAAGGTGTACAACTGTACCCACAAGACACAGTCCCACAACACGTTACCATGCGCCCACATACCACCATGGTACACCAAAAAAGAACTGCGACAGGACCCTTCGCACAACCCTTCCTAACCAAGCGCACCACACCTCAGGTTTCGTCCCCACATTTACACCAAGGCAGGCAGCCCCCTCTCGTGCCTAGGTGAATCCGGCAGCTGATCAACGGGTAAACCCCCACCGACCCAACTCCATCACGCCCACCCTCGCTTGGGTACGTCGGCTAGGAAAAAGCCATACTACAAGTCCAGCCATTACCCATGCTGGCTTGTGGAAAGTACGATAATTCTTCCAGGGTTTCTCGCGAACCGGTCCTTAATTGTCATGAGCATGACCATCAAAACCATATGCTCACAACCCACCATTATCCAGGTTTTAGTTGGACTAATTATTTAATCATTCACGATTAATCATCGTGAGCTGACATTAAATAACCATCGTTAAACAATAAAGAGGCTTTAGTGATCCCTTTAATGTGCTAATGTTACTAAGCAGGGCTAAGAATGTTCTATCCTAGCGACTACTCAAATTACTTCCCAAGCTATCAAAGGAATAAGATAATTGAAATATAAAGCTGAGTACAATAGGTAAATAAGCCCATAAATGACATTATAAAACAATGCAGTATTTAGAGAAAAATAAGACATTCACAATTTAGGTACAATATGTTCAAATGAATAAGCATGACTTGCCTTGCTCTTGCGCTAGATCTACCTCGGCAACAACTTCGAAGTAAACCGGAGAGTCGGAATTACCGGAATCTAAACGAGAAACAAAGCACATAAGCAAACAGGCTATAATTCTACTGAAACAGAGAACAAAACCATTTTTAATGGATTCTAGACATTTTTATGAATTTTTTGCAACTTGAATGGACTCAAATGGAGTCCGGATGAATTAGTTATGAATTTTAGAAGATTAAATGTATTTTTACTATAAACAGAAAAGTCCTTATTCAATTATTGCGCAATAAACCCTAGGGCTGACGTCATTGACGCCAGGGCTGACGTCAGCAGAGCTAGGGCTGACGTCAGGCTGACGCCAGCGGCGGCGGTCGGTGGCACGGGGATCCCGGTCCACGGTGGACCGAGTCCACCGGCAGGCGGCGGGCGGCGCACCACGTGGCACCGACGTGGCGCCGACGCGGCGGCCACGCAGTGCACACGTGTTATCAGCAGATTTTTGTAATCTACTCGGAGAGGAAAGAGAAAACCGATGCAGAGAAGGAGGAGCAAAGCGAATCGAATCGGTTATGCTATCGGACCAAATTCCATATCGGACTCAGCAGCGCATCGGACCAGGTGGAGCGCCAATAGGAAGACCGTATCGGCGGATGCGGGTTCAATGTGGCTGTTGGCCGATGGAAGCAGGAAGTTGATGGAGGCAGCATGGGCTCGGATTGGGCTCGAGTTAAGCTTCAAGGAGATTGCCAAATAAAGATAAGGCTTGGTTTTAGGCAATCTCTTTAATTAGGCAGTTAGAGTAGATTTAATCTAATTTATGGCAAGAGTCCGCCATAAGGACTTCTTTGTTAGGTTGTAGATAAAATCGTGTCCTATCTGGACAATGTTGTAATCGTGGGTATAAATATCCCGGTAGTTTGTACATAGAAATGGTCAATCTCTCAATCAATTCAACAAACAATCTTGTTTCAATCTTCTTTCAGCGCATCGCTAACCCTCGCAAGAGGTTAACTCCCGGCGAGTTCTTCCTTCCCCAGAGCAGAGGTAAGAACTCGTACCCAACGATCTACATCGTCGGGGCTAGCGTGTCGCTTTAGGCACGTTAAGCCCTGATGATGTGATCGTCATTTATCATGTCTTGGATGATCTTGATATAGCCTCTTAATTATGCTTCGCCAGCAATTAATTCGTTTTAGGGTTTGTTGCCGACGATGGTCTGATTATTATGCTTAGCTAGATCCTTCAATGCATCAACCATCCCCAAAAGTGATTGACAGCTTGATTTTCTTTGTGTTAAGTCTCAATTCACACTTTGAGTTGCTATCGACCTTAGTCCTGTTTTGAGATATAACTCAAAGCCTGTTTTCGATCGTAATTAAGGATAGTGCCAGGGTTTCAGCCGGTCTTACCTAATACATGTGATTACTTTATGTTTTTATATGTATTTGCCACTTGTATGAGTGGATCGACAAATATAAATATGTTTATCATAGGTTACTCTTAAGGGTTTCTTTGTGATCAGTATATTTATATTGGCCGATTGATTTATACAAGTTTGCACTAGAATATTAGCTAGTGTAGTTATCTGTTACATCCCTCATCGGCCGATGCCATTAGATTGACATTAACATGTTGATGAAGGCCGATGAGATTAGATCTGTATCTTAATCTTATTTTATTATAACCTCAAGTAGGCCGATATAGCTTTGCCCTATCGGCTAGGCTCTCACGATGTGACATCGGGCTATCAGTCGATCGACCATCGTTTACTAACATGGTTTACTTGTTTATTCTTGTTGATTGCAGATCAAATCAACTGTCATGCCCTACATGCACCTAGGCAAGCCATTGGACCTATGTTGGAGCTAAGCAGATCTCCCAGGCCGCCGTGGAAACGTGGAACCTACTTTGTCGATGGAGCGGGTCGAAATTCTATGCCAACATGCTTTTGGCACGCCCGGTGGGACAAACAAGAACACAAGCTTCGCACCGGCAACAAGCTCGCTTCAAGATGTCGAAGCAGACTGACGTGTCAGAGGAAAACGTTCTCTCTGTGACTGCCGATCAGCTCAACGAGGAGCAAAAAGCTGAGATGAACAAGCTGGTCGAGCAATTCCAGAACATGTACCTGCAAACCTACTCTAGGAGTCGGCAAGGCACCCTCATCCAAAAATCCAAGGTGATCATGCCGAGCCCTGGAGATGGAGCTAGCACGTCGGTGGCAGCACACGACCAAGCTATCAAGACTAAAGAGGATACTCGTAGTGCCGGGCCGACGCTACAGGACCGTATCAATTCCGCGGTCCACTCAGCATTGATCAATCAATCTGGAATCCTGGTGAACACATTGACCAATACGGTTAAGTCAATACTGGACGGTTCCATTCACCAGCAAAAGCCTCAGGACCGATTTTCTTGCCTGAAAACAAATTCCCTGCGTGTCGGACCTTGAGAACGGATTTGAGTACGGCTCCACAGCCGATGGCACCGATTCCACCTCCATCGGCTCAGCCAGTGCCAACCATGCCGTTGGTCTTGACCAAACAAGTAGGAGGAAGCCCCTAGCACATCACAGAGGATCAATTCGCGCAGTGGACGAGGGGGAAACAAGCAACAATAGCCTTGCAGCAGCCGATGGCTGAGCCAGTACAACAAGTCTCTGCTAATCCACCATCGGCCGGGCAAGCCCAATTCTCTATGCCAAGCAACCTTCCACAAGCAGCTGCCTACAACGCGCCGCAAGGCTACCAGCAGTACGCTACAGGGCAGTATGATGCACCAAACTTAAATCACCACTTTCAGCCATACTCCCCAAGGCAATATTGGCCAGAAGGTTTTCAACAACATTATCAACAAGAACCTCCACACCAGCCCGCAGGATACTGAGCCGATATGATAGCCGAAGTGATGCGTGACCAATTCGGCTTAAAACCCAAGGAGAGTGCAACTGTGTATCGGCACCCATTCCCAGAGGAGTTCGATAGAGTGCCACTGCCGAGCCGATACAAGATCCCTGACTTCTCCAAGTTTTCAGGGCAAGATAATGTCTCTACATATAAGCATATCAGCCAATTTCTAGCCCAATGTGGTGAGGCATCGGCTGTGGAGGCATTGAGGGTGAGATTTTTCCCCTTGTCTCTGTCAGGGTCGGCATTCACATGGTTTTCTTCCCTGCCCTACAATTCCATCAGAGGATGGGTTGACTTGGAGAAACAGTTTCATCGTTATTTCTTCAACGGTGTACAAGAGATGAAGCTGTCCGATCTCACCGCCATCAGGCAGAGGGTTGACGAATTGGTCCCAGACTACATACAACGATTTAGGGACATCAGAAACAGGTGTTACAGCCTCAGCTTGACCGATTCCCAACTGGCCGATCTGGCGTTCCAGGGGCTATTTGGGCCGATACGAGAAAGGTTCTCGTCGCAAGAGTTTGATAGCCTAGCTCAGCTAGCACAGAGGGTATCGGCCCACGAACAAAGGTTCCAGGAGGTGAAGAAATTCGTGAAGAAGATCAACAGCGTTTACCAGTACGCCTCCGATGACGATGAAGACGACGATGCCGAGGTCGATTTAGCCAAGTGGGCCCAGATGAAGAAGCCAACAACATGCCAATGGGCCAAGAAGGGTGATAAAGAGGACAAGTTCAACTTCGACATCAACAAGGCCAATAAAATATTTGATCTACTATTACAGGAAAAACAGATTCAGCTGCCAGTAGGTCATGTGTTGCCATCGGCCGAAGAAATAAAAAAGAGAAGATACTGCAAGTGGCACAACACCTACTCTCATCATACGAACGAGTGCAAAATCTTCCAACAACAGATTCAATCGGCCATCGAATAGGGCAGGATCAAGTTTGATGAAGCCAAACGGCCGATGAAGATAGAAGGACACCCGTTCCCAGTCAACATGGTGTGGACAGACAGGGCCGATAGCGATGCCTATCGGACCAATAAGCGACCTTATCAGACCTCGCAAGGCCTTATCAAAAAATACCAGCGGAGGCAGGAAGAGCAAGCACAAGATTACTCTGACCAAGACAGATCCTATGATCCTCATTGGGAGTGCGAGTTTTTCCGGTTCTATTGGAACGAGGGGATGAGGTTGCCAACAATACAAGAGTGTCCTGCATGCAACGACGTAGAAGAATCCTACCAGGGCAGCTTGTTGGCGCAGAATTTCGACCCGTCCAGCAACCAAACGGGTTCCGCGTTACCACGGCGGCCTGGGAGATCTGCTTAACTCCAGTGCAGGTCCAAATGGCTTGCCTAGTCGTGAGCAGAGCGTGCCAGTTGATTTGATCTACAATCAACAAGAAACAAGTAAACCAAGTCAGAAAACAATGGTCGATCGGCCAATAGACCGATGACACATTGTCATAGCCCAGCCGATAAGGCAAAGCTATATCGGCTCACTCGTAATAAAAGATAATTAATGCNTGGTGAATTGACCCGTCTAAGAAAGATTTGACCGTATTAGTCAAGGTGTTCACCAAAATCCCCGATTGGTTGACTAGCGCAGAGTGGACTGCGGAGTCAATCCTGTCTTGCAACGTCGGCGCCGCAGTGTCTTCAGTCTTGATGGCGTGATCGTGCGCCGCCGCCGATGTTCCAGCTCCATCTCCGGAACTCGGCATGACCACCTTGGACTTTTGAATCAAGGTGCCTTGCCGAGTCCTAGAATATGTTTGCAGGTACATATTCTGGAACTGCTCGACCAGACTCTCCATCTCAGCTTTTTGTTCTGCGCTGAGCTGGTCGGCGGTCACGGGAATGACGTTCTCCTCGACGATCTCGGCCTGCTTCGACATCTCGAGGTGTTCCTGTTGCTAGTGAGAAGCTTGTGTTCTTGTTGTCCCACTGGGCGTGCCAAAAGCGTGTTGGCGCAGATTTTCGACCCATCCAGCAACCAAACGGGTTCCGCGTTACCACGGCGGCCTGGGAGATCTGCTTAACTCCAGTGCAAGTCCAAATGGCTTGCCTAGTCGTGAGCAGAGCGTGCCAGTTGATTTGATCTACAATCAACAAGAAACAAGTAAACCAAGTCAGAAAACAATGGTCGATCGGCCAATAGACCGATGACACATTGTCATAGCCTAGCCGATAAGGCAAAGCTATATCGGCTCACTCGTAATAAAAGATAATTAATGCATGAATCTAATCTTATCGGCCTTTATGGACGTGTATGTGTCAACTAACAGCATCGGCCGATAAGGACAACGAAGGTAACTACACTAGCTAGTACTCTAGTGCAAACTTATACGAGCCAATCGGCCAATATAAATGCATCAACCATAAAGAAATCTTAAGATTACTTCACAATCGACATATCTATACTTATCGATCTGCACATATAAGTGGCAAACACATGCAAGAAGCATAAAGCAAACACATGCGTTAGATAAGACCGGCTGAAACCCCGGTACTATCCTTAGTTACAATCAAAAACATGCTTCGTGTTAGATCTCAAAACAAGACTAGGGTCGATAGCAACTCGAAGTGTGAATTGAGACTTAACGCGAAGAAAATCAAGTCGTTGATTGCCTTTGGGGATGGTAGATGCATTGAACAATCTAGCCAAACATAAGAATTAAACCATTGTCGGCAATAAACCCTAAAACGAGTAAACCACTGGCAAAGCTTAATTAAGATGCCTGTCAAAATTACCCAAGACATGATAATCGACGATCACATCATCGGGGCTTAACGTGTCTAAAGCGACACGTTAACCCCGACGATGCAGATCGTCGGGAACGAGTTCTTACCTCTGCTCGAGGAAGCAAGAACTCGTCGAGGAAGGGGCCTCTTGCGAGGGTTGGCGATGCGCCGAAAGTAGATTGATTCGATTGTGTGGTTGATTGAGAGAGAGTTATCCTCTTACATGTACAAACTATCGGGATATTTATACCCGAGATTACAACAAAACCCTTGTCAGGTACGATCTTATCTACAACTAACAAACAAGTATAACTACCCAATTTACAAGATACAGTTGCCTAAAACCGAGCTTTATCTCTATTTGGCAACCTCCTTAAAGCTTATCTTGAGCCCAAACCAAGCCTGCATAAACGCTGACAACTCATAACCCGCATCGGCCTTCAATCAAACCGAATCCGTATCGACCGATACGCTCTTTATGGCATTATCTTTCCCAGTCCGATACGGCTACCAGGTCCGATACGACTCCTAGTCTGGCTCGAACTCAATCCTCCTTCTCTGCTTCGATTCCTCTTCCGCTTCCAAATCGATTACCAAATTTCACCGTTAACACATGCCCCCAATTCCGCTTCATTATATAATGTGGCGGAATTAGCTCTGAGGAACCCATCGACTTCTTAGCTAGGTCTTGTCTGAGAACCGCGCAGATCCAGATTCGAAAACTTCCGCCGCCGATTCAACAAGCTCTTCGTGCTCATCAACTCCGGCGACCGCTCGGCGTTCCATCGACATCGACCCCTTTCGCAACGATCCCTTCTTCAACAACAATGGCTTCCGCCCCATTCTACACCTTTGAGATCCCCGCGGTAAGTCGACTCATTTAATCCTGCATTATCGCTTTCCCCACCGATTTCTCCAAGTTAGGGTTCTACTCTCTGCCCCCCCCCCGGGTCTTATATTTTCGTCGTCATTCTCACGATTTAGGTCTTCAAAAACCANCACCAGCTACAGGCACCTCCGGCCGTTGTACATCAAGGGATTCGTCAATGGGCAGCTGATGACGAAGATGCTGGTCGATGGCGGCGTGGCAGTGAATCTGATGCCATATACAACTTTCAGGAAGCTTGGAAAAGTACCTGAGGACCTCATCAAGACGAATATGGTGTTAAAAGACTTTGGCGGCAACGCATCCAAGGTGAAAGGGGTGTTGAACGTAGAGCTGACAGTGGGCAACAAGACAACCCCTACCACCTTTTTTGTCTTCAATGGAAAGGGTTCCTACAGCCTGTTGTTGGGACGAGATTGGATCCATGCAGATTGTTGCGTCCCTTCGACAATGCATCAATGCCTCATTCAGTGGCAAGGGGACCAGGTCGAGATAGTGTAGGCGGATCGATCAGTACACGTGGCCAATGCCGATCTTGCAATATTTGAGATGGAAGGAATCGATTGCCTGTCCAGACGAGTTTGGGAGGCCGATTTCTTAAAGGTAACTGACTGCGACATTGAGCCGATCGAAGATGAAGGCAAGCAGTTACTTTAACAAAGGTGTAACATCCACAAGCCAAGATGAACAAGTTAATCCCTACACAGATGATGCGGTGGATGAATTAGACGGAAAATTGGGACAAGGCTTCACGTCGGCCGATGAACTTGAAGAAGTTGACATAGGAATAGGTGATAGACCTAGGCCGACGTAAGTAAGTGCTAACCAACCAAGGGATTATAAGAATAAATTGATAAGTCTTTTGAAAGAATTCATGGATTGTTTTGCATGGGAATATCGTGAGATGCCAGGATTAAGCTGATCGATTGTAGAACATCGGTTACCTATCAAACCAGGCTATCGGCCATTTAAACAAGCTCCCAGGAGATTTAAGGCCGATATGCATGAAGCTATAAAGGCAGAGATTACAAGGCTTTACGACGCTAACTTTATCAGACCCTGCCGGTATGCGGAGTGGGTTTCCAACATAGTACCAGTGTTGAAGAAAAATGGGAAGCTCAGAGTCTGCATCGATTTCAGAGACCTAAACAAGGCAAGGCCAAAAGACGAGTACCCTATGCCGTTGGCCGATCTGCTAGTTGATGCTGCATCTAGACACAAAATCATCAGCTTTATGGATGGAAACACAGGCTATAATCAAATTTTCATGGCTGAGGAAGACATTCACAAGACGGCCTTCAGGTGTCCGGGGGCAATCGGCCTGTATGAGTGGGTCGTTATGACGTTTGGTCTAAAAAATGCTGGAGCCACCTATGAGAGGGCTATGAACTATATTTTTCACGATTTAATTAGCTCTTTGATTGAGGTCTACATCGACGATGTGGTTGTGAAGTCAAAGGAATATGATGAGCACTTGGCCGATTTACGCAAGGTACTGGAAAGAGCAAGAAAATATGGTTTAAAGATGAACCCTAACAAGTGTGCCTTTGGCATATCGGCCGGTCAATTCTTGGTTTTCTTGGTCCATGAGAGAGGAATTGACATCACACAGAAGAACATCGATGCTATAAAAAAGATCAAGCCTCTAGATAACAAGACCAAGTTACAATCTCTGCTTGGGAAGATCAACTTTGTCCGGCGTTTTATATCAAACCTGTCAGGCAGGATAGAGCCGTTCACTCCATTGTTGAAGATGAAGGACGATCAAGAATTTACATGGGGTGATAAGCAGCAAAAGGCGTTGGATGATATCAAGGAATATTTGAGTTCCCACCAGTTCTAATTCCTCCACAAAAGGGAGTTCCATTCAGGTTGTACCTATCAGCCGATGAGAACTCTATCAGCTCTGTTTTGGTTCAAGAAATTGATGGCAAGGAAAGAGCTATTTTCTATCTCAGCAGAAGGTTGTTGGATGCCGAAACAAGGTACACGCCAGTGGAGAAGCTTTGTCTATGCTTGTATTTTTCATGTACTAAATTGAGGCATTATTTACTTTCCAATGAGTGCATTGTGGTAAGTAAGGCTGATGTGATGAAATACATGCTATTGGCCCCTGTGTTAAAAGGGAGAATTGGGAAGTGGATTTTTGCCTTGACAGAGTTTGACCTCAGGTATGAATCGGCCAAAGCGATCAAACGACAAGTCCTGACCGATTTCATTGTTCAACATAGAGATGATTCAATTGCATATTCAGATATTGTGCCATGGACACTGTATTTTGATGGATCTGTTTGCAGACATGGATGTGGTATCGGCCTAGTCATCATATCGCCTCGGAGGGCAAGCTTTGATTTCGCGTTTACCATCAAGTCTTATTATACTAACAATCAAGCAGAATACGAACCCGTTCTCAAGGGTTTACAGTTATTACAAGAAGTTGAGGCCGATTCCATAGAAATTATTGGCGATTCACAACTGGTCATTAATCAGCTTTTTAGGGAGTATGAGTGCAGGAATGATATTCTCAGGGTTTACAATGAAGAGTGCAAGGAGTTGCTACAAGCTTTCAAGATTGTGACGATGAGGCATATACCCTGGAAGCAAAACTTCGAGGCCAATGACTTAGCTCAGGCGGCATCAGGATACAGGCCAATGGCGAAAGATGTTGAGGTTCAAATTGCTACCGTGGATGCCGATGATTGGAGGTTCGCTATCATTGAGTATTTGAGAAATCCTTCTTGTTGAAACTTGGTTTCGGCAATATCAATCTGGGGGTAGTAGTCAAGTGCCAAACACAATGTGTTAGTCGGGACAAAGGTTTAGACAGGTTCAAGCCCTCTCTAACGAGAGGTAATACCCTACTCCTGTTTCGGGGATTCGATCCGCCGAGTGTTTATTGATCCCTTGATCTCTTTCAATAGGGGCTCTCCCAAATTTTCTGTTTGTCCGTGTATCTTTTTTCTGTCCCTCAAGGGACGCCCTACCCTCCTTATATAGTTCCGGAGGGTGGGTTTACAAGTCGGAGACCTATTCTAATCTAAGTCGGACTCCTCAATCTTACCAACTATAGACTATGGGTCGTTACCTTATCTCAATGGTAACGTAATACCCAAGTCATAGCCGGTTTACATAATCATGGAGCACAACCTATCCCCTATGGTAAGTCGGATAAGCTAGCCGTGAGGGTATCCGGTACCCATAATCTCCACAGTAGCCCCCGAAACCTTCGCAGTCGATGAGATAACTTTGCCTCAAACTTGAATAACACGCGGCCGAGTGACTTCTTAGCCGAGTGCTTCTACTGTCGAGTGCCTCCATCATCTCTGCCTGAATCTCCCGAGTGCTTCATCATCCAAGAAAGACTATGAAGGGCTGAAATCAATTTAAAAAATTTCAAACATAAAAATTTAGGTGCATCGACTGATGCACCTAATTAGGTGTAGCCCCCGACTATGTGTTTAGTTAATCAAACTAAGCATATAGTCAAGAACTATAATAATCAGACTCTCTTGAGTTAAATAAATGCCTAGCTCAAGCTAGAAATAATCATAAAAAATTATATAACACATAACCTCATAATCAAGGCATAGTGCTTAATACTCGGTAGCTCATGCTCATCCGAGTCTTTTTGCCTGAGTTATCTCAAAGCAGACTTCGCAACCGACCCTCATGGGTAAAAAATCATTTGTCACCTCCCAAATTGCATCGTACCAACCTTCAACAAGTTGTGTAACTGTTGTTATGAAAGGATTTTTAAGTCATCGGGCAATGAGATACGCATATTGCCAGAGCAAATTTGCTTAAGTCCTCATGGACATATGTCAAGCCGTACTTATAAGATGGGTCGCAAGTTTCTCATGGGCTTGGCCCAAATATGAGAAAACCTAGCAAAAAACCCTAAAATCTTTCTCAAAGCGCCAGCGTCGTCCCTGCCGCTTCATCTTCCCGAAATCTTTCCCCTTTTCGCGCTCCTGTTCACCAGCCGCGGTGAGGAATTCGAGAACTCTTGCTTACGCAAAATCATCCATCAACAAACTCAAGTTCCACCATAATCCATCATCCACACCCCACTACCAGCATCCCCTCAAAAAATCCCTATCTCCTGCACTAGATCCACCTTCACCCAACTCGTATTCATGGCGGAAGGGAGAAAAATCCCTTTTGACCAATGGGTGACCTCGGACATGAAGGAATCGACCTTGCAGGAATTGGTGAAGAACGGAGTTCTTCCGCCTAAAGAAATCATCGGCTGGCGTCCGGCGGTCAGCGAGGAGTTGCCCACTCCAAACACCGGTGAGATTGTGGTCTTCACCTCTTTCTTCTATTGCGGATTTGGTCTTCCCAATTCCGATTTCTTCTGAGGTATCCTCGAATACTACAGCCTTCAAATCTATCACTTGAATCCCAATTCTGTCCTCCACATTGCAATATTTATCCATGTGTGCGAAGCTTTCTTAGGCATCCTCCCCCATTTCAATCTTTTTCGCCGCATGTTCTATGTCAAGCCACACCCAAACAAAGATGACCCCTGCGTCGTCGGCGGGGCTGGCTTTCAACTCCGCGGGACTCTCCGAAGAGACTACTTCTCTCTCCCCTTGAAATCCTCCAACAAGGGCTGGCATGCAAACTGGTTCTATATCTCGAACCCCTATCCCAGTTTGCCCGACTTCGTCGGCCTTCCACCGATCCAAAGAGCCAACTGGAGCGCAATGCCGGAGAACCAAGATTGGGTAGAAGCGAATAACCTCCTGGCTAACATTCTTGAAATGAAGAAGAAAGGCCTCCAAGGAGAATAAATTACCCGACACTTTATTAAGAATCGACTGGCTCCCATCAAGGAAAGATCCAAGCCAGCGTTCGAGTATGAGGGTGAAAGCGACCCCAATCGGGAGGACCGCGATGCTCTGAGTTACCAGGCCTTGTGCACTTGTATGTACAAGATTTTTTCCTCTGGAATCACAGTAGATCGCAGCCACAAGATGCCGGTTCCTCCGTTCAACTTGTTCCGACCTCCTCCTCCAGTAAGTCGACTCGGCTCTTCAAAACTCTTTCAATCTTGCACACATCCTTCGATATATCTCAAAAACTCTACTTGTAGGCAAACGCTCTTATTATTTCCAAGCCATACAAGGTGTATCATGACGATATGCCAACTCGGCCTGCTGCCAAAAAACCAACCGGCGGCCCCAAAATCAAGGTCGAGCCTCAAGAGAAGAGGGCTGCCACCGACGAAGATATCAACAGGCGGGCAAGTAAAAGGAGACTGGTCATTGATGACTCGGATGACGAAGAAGTCTAGATTCCACGATCTAACATAAGTCCTCCGAAACCAACAGCCAGATCCACTCCCAAAATCAGGAGGTCCAATAGGTATCTCTCATAATCAGAATCAGCTTTTTGTTAAAAATCTTTTTCACTTCCAACTCAATTGTCTTTATCTTCTTTCTTGCAGGAAACCTCAAGATATTGATCCCACCGGGCGGGCTGAAGCCATCAATCCATCTGCAGCGTCAGAAAAGCCAAGGCCCGCAGAACCAAAAACTCAAGACCCTGTCCCGAGTGAGGATGCTCTTGAGGCAGAATCCTCAAGCAAAGATGCTCCTGCAGTAGAGCCCCCGACTGCTAGCCAGGACATCCCAGCTGGAAACCAGTCGGCTAAAGAAGAACAGCCCCCGACTGGAAACCAGCCGGACGAAAATCCACAGGGCTCACGTGGTCAAGAAGCACCAACCGAGGATCCGGCTCCTAAAACAGGTAAATCTCTCAATAATCGCCAGACTCTTGTCTTCATCATGCTCTTTGCTCTTATCCTCATTTAGTTCCTCTAAATCAATCAGCCGAAGAGGAGGAAATCTCCCGACTGAAGTCTTCAACTGACTCGGTCCCTCCTATCAAGATCGAGTGGCGCGATGCCCAAGGCATAAAGCAAGGCATCGCGTTAAATAAGCAAAAGGAAAATGAAGAACGTGACATACTTGTGGCCAGCCTCAACGAAGCGACCCGGCTAATGAATGTAAATATAATTCTTCTATGTCTTGTCATCGTCATCTGATGTGGTTGACTATCTTCATCCCCTTATGCAGAGAATATATTGTCGCTCAATGGCCAAATCAGACACCCTCGAAAAGCTGGTTCCCCATGTAAACTCTCTGGAAAACGTTCATCAAGATCTCAAAGCCGCCAGAGAAGAAGCTGCAGCTCGAGAGGTCGTCTTGCGGGCTGAGATCACGAAGCTTCAAGATGAAAACTTGGAACTCCGTGGCTCAATCGGGGGTAAGCCAAACCACCTTGTCCTTATTTCAACGTCATGTATGTGTCTGATCCTGTCATGATGCAATTGCTGTAGCCAATTTATCCGAGGTCAACTCTCTCAAGGCCCAGCTAGAGAAAGCAGAAACTGACAAAGCTAAGCTGGAGTCCGAGAAGGAGAAAGCTCTGGAAGAGATTGAAGGTAACTCGCGAAATTCACGTCCCTGAGTTTTCTTGGTCTTGATCGTCGACTGCCAATGCGCCTCTTTAATCTTGTAGCTAATAAGGTGATGTCCCAAGCACAATTCAATGTCTTCGCCGAGAGAGTCCAAAGGGCTGAAAGCGTGCGGGATGATATCGCCAATGCTGCTGCACCAATCCTGTCGGCACTATACAAACAAGGACTCGGGACGAGCTCGTTGGATGCCGTAGAGGTCTTCGATAAACTCAGGACGGCCCCGGCTAAATATATGGAGAATATCTCTGACGCGGCCATCATGGGTGCAAGCTTCGCTCTTGCGCAGACGAAATCACTCTATCCCCGGATAGACGTGGACTCTGTCGGAGATGGCTTTGCGGCTGGCACCTCAGATGAGCGAGCCCTGGAGCTCATAAGTGAAGCACAGGAGTCGGCGAAAAAGGTAGCTGGTGATATAGCCGCAAACTTCCAGGAGTAGCTGACTTGCCTTGATGTATATGACTCGCTGTAATGTTGACTTGTAAATATATAGCTTATTTATGTTAATGCCCTGATCCGAGTCTTCATATATAATTTCTTAAGAATTTTCGTCCGACTGTCATCAAGCCTAAGCTTGATTAGGCCATCAAAAAATTCTCAGTCCTTATCTATTGGACTCGAACCAAAACACTAAACAATGATAAACTAAATATGAACAAGTTATCAAAGAAAATAATGCTTTATTGATATTCGTATAGCCCCCGACTGACAACCCAAGAGGTCATCCTGCTTGAAGTTGGCAGTCGAGAAGAACATAGAGAAAAAAGATGCCTAAGTATAATATCGACGAAGATGCTCAATATTCCAGGAGTTCTCCACCATGGTCCCATCTTCACGCTTTAGACGATATGCTCCTGGCCGAGTCACCTCATCGATTATGTAGGGCCCTTCCCATAGTGGAGATAGCTTGTGGCGATCTTTTGTAGT